>QZWW01000033.1:133311-517307 GCA_004337795.1 Cryptosporidium viatorum
TATTATTATTATTATTATCATCATCATCGTCATCATCACTAGAATATGCCTGGTCAAATGCCTTCTTTGCTAGAGCCCTTTGGTTCTCTTCCTCAATCTTATTTGAAAATTGATTCATTTCCTCGACCCATTCTGATATTATCTTTTTCCTCCTAGTTTCCTTCTTTTCTCCAAGTAACTTGCTTTGCTTTTTTTCTAACTTCGAATCTCCTCCATACATCATTTTGCTTCTTTTCATATAATCTTGGATATCTAAATCAATTCCTAAGAGATCTCTATGATCCAGATCTTCATCATCGCTATCATCATTACTATGATTGTCTCTACCTTGATTACCTCCATAATCTATTTCCTGAGAAGATATCTTAAAGTCATCACCCAATAAAAAGCTATCAGTATGATGGATTCCTTCTGGGAAATATCCATCTATTGGGACATCCCTTTCTTCATTCTCTAGCACTCTTGCAACTTCCGTTGTATATTTGAATAAATCCTGTTCATTTCCCTCAACATCAAATCCTCCTTTTGATAATGATGCTCTCCATTCTCTCTTTCTCTGTTGAAGTCTTTTCTTCTTTTCCAATATCTTTTTTCGTCTTCTCTGTTCGTTTAGCATATCTAAAAGCTCCTGATCAATTTCTTCCTGATGGGATTCATCTTCATCCTCATCATTATCATCCTCCTCATCCTCCAAATTATCATCATAATCACTATAATCAGTATTATCCTCCTCATTAGAATGAAAAGAGTCTTTTTCACCTACGTTTGTTTTAATATCCTTTAAGACTAAGAATCTCCACTTAAGAAGTTGCATAAGTTCTCTCTTTCCCAAAACTTTTAAATCCTCGCAAAGAAGCTTAATTTCATGACTTGTTTTAGGATGATTAAGAACCAAATCAATAAAATCCTTCTCTAATGTATTACTTTCATCAACTTTCTTTGGATTTAAATTAATAGTATTACTCTTAAGCAATAATAATGCAGGATTTTCAGCATGGAAGAAATCGTAGGCACTAATCATTCTAAAATCATCCCCCTTTTCATATCCATCTCTATTTCTTTTACCAATTCCTTTGATTAACTCAGATAAACTGGATTTCATACTTTTCTTAGTTTTTCTATTTATTAACTTATTTTCATTATCTTCCATATTATCACTACCATTTTCATCATCCATATGTTCATCATTATAGTTATCATTATCTTGATCATTTCCTAATGGTAACAAATTAACTCCTTTATTCTCTTCTTTATTACTTTGAAAAACATATTTTGGATCAAAAAAGCGAGAATCAATCTTTTTTGGAGCTTTATATCCCAAACAAACCAAAAAGATTTCTGCTGATACGTTTCTTGATGATTGTGGCTTTGTAGCTTTGACCGTCTTAAAAAGTTGAGTAAGTACCCAAAGTACTGAATTGTAATCAGTTGAACGAAAAACTTTAGTTACAAAAATACCATTTGGTTTTAAAATTTCACAAGCTAATTCAGCTGAATGCAAAACCAATTCATTTTGTATATAAGCATCTTTATCCCATGATGTACCTACGTTTGGAGCACCATCATGTAATACTACATCTACTGGTATTCCATTCAATTCATCAAATATTAGTTTTCTACATCTTTCTGTTGTTATATCACATTTAAAAGTAGTAACTCCTGGAATTCCTTTAATTGCTACTAAATCTACCCCAATAATTTTACTGGAAACTCCCATATTTCTTTTTGCTACCTGTAGCCATCCTCCTGGAGCTGCACATAAGTCAACTAATACTTGACAATTTTTAAAGATATTAAACTTCTGAGCAAGCTGAATTAATTTAAAAGCTGACCTAGCTCTGTATCCCTGTTCCTTAGCCAAGTGGTAGTAACGATCCAAACGATCCTTACCTGTCTTTGCCCTTCTACCCATCTTTAATTATTTTATCTCAAATTATTTGGTTCTGTCTTAATATGAACTCTATTATTATAATAGAGACCCAGTTTATTAGTTTAAACTCCACCAATCAGGTTAATATAAGTAATGAAAATTTCCTATCTTTTCCAAAATTTTAAAATTAACCTTTTAATTTTTAATCCTCCCTTTAATCAAAAATTGACCACTTTTTTTTATTATCTATATATATAATTTAACTCAGTTAAAGTCATTTTGTTTCCCGCCCATTATAATGAAATAAACTTAATAACGAATGTCAAAAAAAAATGGTAAAATTACATGTTAATAATATGAGTAATTCTCTATTTTTAAAAGAGTATTAAAGTAGTATAAAGAAATGTTAAGTTAATTAGTTTAATAATAAAGCCTTTTGATTACAAGTATATTTTCTATTGACTTTTTAATAATTACTAAATAATTATTAACTTTTTACAAATTAATTTGGGCATTAAGAAAATTCAAATAAAAAAAAGTGTGATTCTAGGAAGAACTTAATTTAGGCAGACAAACAGAGCAAATTTAGAATTTTAGTACTTATAAATGTATATATATAATGAACTAAGCTAATATCTATCAAATCAAAATCTGACAAACTGCTTATTTGAATTTAAAACTATAATGTATTGTAATTATATTATAAATGAGAATGTTTGAAAATAATAGTAAATTAAAACAAATGTTCCATTACATTGAAAAGATAAAGTACCTATATATTATCAGTTATTTTAAAAGAATTAATAAGTTGACTAATTTGTACTTGGAAATTATAAATACGTGAACATTGTTTTTGTTGACAGGTTGTATATAATAATATTATAAAAACAAATGAATTTTATCCTTTATAATAAATTATAACCGTTGTAGACATTTTATGAATAGTTGGGATTCTCTGGCATATCTAGAATATGACCATACTTAATAAATAAATAAATTAATGAAAAGTAAGAGCCCACTCTCAGTATTGATTTAGTCTTTGGGGATAATATTTCAGGTTCAGGTTTTTTAAAAGAGAAAAAATCAGAGTAGTCCATTAAACAACAAAGATTTAAAAATATTTTTTTTCTTAATAGTCGATAAAAAATGTTTAATCAAAATCCTTAAAAAATATTCTATATTAAGATGAAATATTAATAATTATTATTATTGCTATTGCTACAATTATTATAATTAGTATACTTTCTCACCAATTTGAACAATCTCTAATTAACAATTCCCCACGTAAACATTATTACAGAAGGGTTTCTAAGAGCGCCACAACACTCCCGCCATAACGCATGGTGTCCACAAGCGATTAGCGCCAAATTTGTCTATATTAAAAAATAAATAAAAAAAATAGGCAAAGTTATATTAAAGGAGAATGAGTAACCGGTTACCCAGTGTTTGTTAGTAAAAAAAAAAAAACTGAATTTTCATATGGAAATTAATGGAACAAGAGGAATAAAAACAATCCAATAAAAATTTGAAATAATAATTTTTGGGTAAAAAAATTTAATTAATAAATCTTGTGAGTTATTCTGAGGATTTGAGGGATTTTACTCCAGAAAATTCAAAGTAATTGGCAAGGTGTACTGATTTAAGTATTCCCACAAGAAAATTTCTATAATTATTAATGGACTTAATGGAAAATTGATTTATTTCTTTAAGAAAAACTTTAATTTAAAATCTCATAGAAAAAAGTGTTTATGCATTAATTTGGCTGATTTATTAAGAATTATTAATAGTATACATATTATATATATATATATATGTTTGTGCATATATATATATATATATGTATATGTATAAATAATTTTGAATTTTTACACAATAACTAATCATTGTGTAGAGTTAAAATTTGTTACAAGATATTACCTAGAAATAGTTTAACCATATTTAAAACTGGTTTCAATTCAGTCTGAAATTACAACAAGTCTAGTTCAAAATAAAGTTTATAACCAAGTTAGTATGATTCCTTTTGAGGGTAATCACAGTAATTCAATTAATACAGAATCCCTCCAAAATGGGAGCCAGAACCAAACAGACTTAGAAATTCAAAGTTTCCCCACAAACTCAAACGTAAACTCTGAAGCCATCTCCAATTTGGGGAATGAGCTCGATACTTCAAACGTTGGAGAAGGCCTCAATAAGAAACCTAGAATTGAGGGACAAGCTGAGGCAAGCTTGGGCAATGAAATAAACTCTAATTGTTCTAATTTGGCTCCTGAAAATAACTTACTTAGTACATCAGTGATGGAGGTATCTGCACCAGGAGCTTCAGAGTCTATAAATCAACAAAATAAAGTTGCTGGAGATGCCTTGCCATCCTTGACAGTTTCTTCAAATTCTGGAGCTAACCCAGCACCGACTCAAGAAGCTCCCCAGGAACCTCCGAAGAAGAGAGGAAGGGGACGCCCAAGAATTAACAGAGAAGCTTTGGCAGCAGCAGCAGCTGCTGCTGCTGCAAATAACGCAGCAAGTGGAACCATCCAAAATAATAATATCGTTCAGAGAGAGCCAAGCACTAGAAGAAAGGGAGCTGGTCTAGGAAGTTTAATAGCTGCTGAAGTAAATTCCAGACGATCTTTTGCAGATGATGAAGACGATGATGATGAAGACTTTGAGGATGGAGATTTACGTGCAGATGGTGAGAACACTGACAATGATGATGGCGAGGAGTTACCTCAAAGGTTTGTACTAACTCCAATAGTTGAAAAGTTTCTCAAAAGACGCCCTCAGATGAAACATAAAGAAAAAGAAGGCCTTGAACACGACAAAGCAAAAGATACGAATTTAACTGGAGATACAGTAGTGTCTGGAGGAACTGAGGAAAGAGATTCAACATCACCATCAGCTAAAAGAAGAGTATTACACACTAATACAAGCCAGAGACGTATTCCGAGAGGAAAGATTCCCTATGAATACCTTGTAAAATATCATCATCAAAGCTATTCTCAATGTAAATGGATAAGTGAGGACGATATAGATAATGATCCTGATCCAAAAGTCAGAATAAAGTATCTCAGGTATATACAGAGACTGGAACAGAGAGGCGTAGAGGGGATAGATGCTACTGCATACATTGAAGATGTCCCAGAGTTACAATACATAGATGGAGATATTGAGCGAATTGTTGATTGTACAGACGTTTTCAGATCTTTATATCCAATGAAAGCAGCGGAGATTGGCAGAAATGAGTGGTACATTTATTGTCTGAAGATTATTGACGCCTTAGTATGTTTTGATAGAAAAGGAGTCAAGTATGGTATTCCATTTTTACGTCCTGTAGATCCAAATATGGACGGAGCTTCCGATTATTATTCAGTGATTTCTCGTCCAATGGATTTCACTACAGTACAAACAAAGCTTTATTTACGTATATATTCTCAACCTCAGGAATTTTGGAGTGATGTTCAACAGATTTTCACAAACTGCTTCCATTATAACTCCGTAGATAGTGATATCTACGTACAGGGGAAGTTGCTAAAAGCTCTTTTTGATAAACTATATGGAGAATGGGCTCTACTATCAAGACAAACCCAGGAGGATCTGGTTAAACAGAAGAGTGAGGAATCCCCAAAAGAATGGCTGGATGATCAGACAGTTACTATAGAAACAGCAATCCAACATGTAACATTTAGGGATTTACTTGCCTTACCAAAGAGACCAATTATGTACTTTGCAAAATGGAAGCATCTTTCATTTGCTGATAATACTTGGGAACACGAAGTTGATATTACAGATAGCAGCAAGATTCTTCAGTTCCATCGCTTCGTTAGAGTTCCAGAATATATAACAACAGCTCATAATGGACCAGCAGCCATAGCTTACGATCTTTACAAGAGAATGATTTCTGAAACCTATACCTATATTAGACATACGTTTTCGTGGATGAATAACCAATTTGGAATGAAACTAATAGCTCCTCAGGCACCTGCCTATATTACTCCAAACACTGGAGGCGGAAATAACCAGGATTCTGACGACTCTGATGATGATAATCATGTTCCGTATGCAACTAAGAAAAAATCTAAGAATAGATACTCTATTAGAACTTATGTACCAACAACATTCTCAAATCTCCCACAACTAACTAGCGCAATTTCTATTTATGGCCATCACCATAGTAACCACCAATCCTCCCAACAGAATAGAAGTAGTTATGGACAAAGACAGCAAAATTATGGAGGCCATCAGAATTTACAAAGACAATTCCCAAACCAGAATTTGGGTAATTCTTTATCTTCCTCCTCAAACATGGCTCAGATAAACAAGATTATTGATAGCAGCCTTTTGGATGAAATTAAGGTTGGCTCTGATGGAACCATGAACAAGAATGCCATAGCTGCAACTCAGAAACTATTGCAAATGATCACTGCAAATAATTCAAATGCAGCTAATGCTTTGAGTATGGCAATGAACAACCCAGCAGTTGCCGGACTTGTTGGAAAACTCCTCCAAAATATAAACCAAAACAACTCACAAAACCAATCCAAGAGCGAGCCAGAAAACGCTCAAGCTTTATCAACTCGTGCCACTGACTTTGCTTCTTCAGCACAAATTTTACCAAATAACTCCTCCGCTCCGATGGCCGATAAACTTCCTACTTCTGGTAACATTGCAAGTACTGCATGCAATATAAACAACAATAACGGCGCTCATTCTGGAATAACATCTGAATCATCTGCCTGCTTCAACAACAGTAATGTGGTTATTGCATCAAGCCAAGGAGTAGAAACTACAGGTCAACGTATGGCCTCTGGGAATTATAACACCGAGAGTAATATTCCCATCCAAGCTTTTTCCAGTCACAGTCACAAACATGAGCAATGGGATGGTTCCAATATTGGTGACAATAACAATAGTAACTCGGCAAACAATGAAATTTCAGCAAAACTATGTGAGAACCCAAATATTAGATTTACAGAGCCTAACCCTAAAATGAAGATGAACAACTTTGACTACAAGATATCTATCGATCAAATAGGAAACAACACCACCAATAGTAATAATCAATGCATTAATGGAAATTACGTGTCAAATATGATAGGCGGGAATCGCACACATCAAGAAAATATGGGGCCCGACTGTGTGGAAGAAAACATTAATAGAGGAGAGGCATATATAATAAGAGACGATAGCTTGGCAGGAAATCCAGCTGTTGAGAGTTCAGGAGTTGGAATTAGTAGAGAAGGAATTTTAAGCTTTGGACAGAATGGAGTGATTGACCAAGGAAAAGGAATGATTATAGACCAGAAGGAAAATTATAGTATGGTGTCGAGTACAATGACTGATCATCACGATGGGAATAGTTGTGACAGTATGGCAAAGACAATTAATGATACAGATTTGTTTTTCAATGTGAATACAGATAATCCAGATACAATAAAGTGTATGCCACCAGCTGATGATTCGAATGTTCCATTATGCGATGGGGAAGTTAAGCTAAGCGATGAAAGTTTGGAATTGATGGTTTCCACAAATATTGAGATACCTTCTAGTATGGAGCTTTATAATAAGCTGGAGTTAGAGGAGTTCTGTGGGATAGTGGCTCTGAGCAATGACTCTCAATCAGAAGGGAATGAAGGAATTCCATCATATAGAGTTTTGGATAACGTGCAAGACTTTTGCGATGGGATGGTTTATAAGGAAGACGTTGGAGGTATAACGAAAGTTGATGATACTAATGCTTTAATTCAAACAAAAGCTGAAGGAGTCTCTGTGGTGGGAGATATATCTTCAAATGGTAATCAAGTACAAGTCAAGATGGATGAAAGTGAAAAGGGTATAAAAAACATGACAGAACTTAAAGATGAAACAAACGGTGAGAATGTTGTAACTGAAAATACAAACCATCAAATGGGACTTGCTAGTTTGCTTGCAAATAATAAGATTGCAGATCTTTACTGCAACCAAAAGCGCCCTCCCCCACCTCCTCCGGGAGTTTCTCGCCATTATCCAGTTTCTCCCATTTTCAAGAATGGATACCAGCTTTTTGATTACCAATTAGCAGGTTTAAACTGGCTACTACAGCTTTGGTCCGAAGGAAGAAATGGTATATTGGCAGATGAAATGGGTTTGGGAAAGACAATGCAGACAATGTCATTTGTTTGGCATTTAGTTTATAAGGAGAAACTCAGGGGACCTTTTTTGGTAGTTGCCCCACTTTCTACTTTAGACCATTGGAAACGAACTTTTGAAGATTGGACTGACCTTAATGTAGTTTCATATTATGATGAAGGTGGAAGAAATGGACGAGATTTACTTCGCCATTATGAGTTTTACCATCAATGCCTGCAATTTGACATGAGAGGAAGGGGAAGGAGTAGTAGCTATAATAGTTTTGGTGGTAATATGAAACATTATGGCTATTCTAACGAACCTCGTCTAGTACAGACTCAGCATTATAAGTTCCATGTTTTACTTACTTCATATGAAATTCTTCTAGCGGATGCTGATATTCTCTGTACAATGCCTTGGCATTTTGTAATCATTGATGAAGCCCATAGACTTAAAAATAGAGGCGCCAAAACCCTGCAAGTATTTAAGAGTATTGCATGCAGACATATTCTTTTACTTTCTGGAACCCCTGTTCAAAATAATACAGAGGAGCTCTGGCCTCTACTTAACTATATTGAACCTATTAAATTTGCAAGTATTGAAGCTTTCACTCAAGAATTTGGAGAACTCCAAACAAGTAGTCAGGTCTCTGCTCTACACGAACTTTTACGTCCACATCTACTCAGGAGAGTTAAAGAGGATGTTATGAAAGAAATTCCTCCCTTAGAAGAAACCATTATTGATGTTGAACTTACTACTGCTCAGAAAGCTTATTACAGAGCCATTTTCGAAAGAAACCGTGCATTCCTGTGCAAAAATGTGGGTTTAGGCGGGAAAAAATCGGGAAGTAATGCACCAATACCTTCGCTAATGAATGTTGAAGTTGAATTAAGAAAATGTTGTAATCATCCTTTCCAGGTTGTTGGAGTAGAGGAGAGAGAAGTTGCTTTATGTAAGACTTCAGAGGAAAGATATAAGAAGATGATAGAGTTGAGTGGGAAGATGGTACTAATGGGTAAACTTTTACCAAAGCTTAAAGCAGAAGGTCATAGAGTGTTAATATTTAGTCAGTTTATTCAAACTTTGACTTTATTGGAGGAGTTAGTAGAACATCATGGATGGGGGTATGAAAGACTTGATGGAAGTATTCGTGGTACTGATAGAACTGCAGCAATTTCAAGGTTTAATGCAGAAGACTCTGACAAGTTTGTATTCTTGCTTTCAACCAGAGCTGGAGGCTTAGGAATTAATTTAACATCTGCTGATACTGTAATTATTTTTGATTCTGATTGGAATCCACAAAATGATGTTCAGGCTTGCGCTAGAGCACATAGAATTGGTCAAACAAGAGATGTTAAAGTCTATAGATTGATAACAGCAAGAACATATGAAGCTGAAATGTTTGAAAGAGCTAGTAGAAAATTGGGGCTGAATACTGCAGTCTTTCATAAAGGAGCATTTAGAGAAGAAAATAATTCTAGTACTGTTAATGGTATTGGTACAAGTGGTGAACCAACAAAGCAAGAAATTGAAGACTTACTTAAGCATGGAGCTTATTATCTATTAGAAGGGAGTGAGGCTTCAAGACAATTCCAAGAAAGTGATATCGATGAGATTTTGAGTAAGAATTCTCGTCTAGTTAGATATCAATTAAGTGGTAAGAATTCTTCGTTTAGTAAAACAAGCTTTAGAAGTGATAATGCACTTCCTGATTTGGATGTTAATGACCCAGATTTCTGGAAGAAAGTATTAGGAGACAGTAGTGTTTCATCATTCCTGGTTCAGTTACAAAGTGGTAGTGCTATTAGAGATGATGAAAGTAGGGAAAAGTTTATTCAAGACCTTGCAGATGCAGTTGATGGAGCAGCAGCTTTGGATAGTTTAGATCCATTGATTGAGGCTCTGGTTCAGGTTACAAATATGAGAGAATTTTCTGAACTACAGCGTCAAAAAGCTGAAGATTTGCTTGCTAATGTTCAAGATATTGTTAAGACTTTACAGCCAAATAATGAGAATGTTGATGAAAATGATGAAGAAGAAAACTTGGAGACTGATAATAGGAATAAATCCCGTAAAAAATCAAGAAGAGCTACTAGAGCTAAAGAGTTTACAATCGATAACTATGTTCTTGATGAATACATCGATGGTGAAATGGATGATTCTGTGAATGGTCCAGGCAACCACATTGATGGAAGAGGTAGGAAGTCAAAAGGAAAGAAAGGTGGAGGAAGGAAAAGCAATGCTTCAGCTTCAGGAAAATTCAATAATTATGATATTTCCGATGAAGACGATGATGACTTAAATGATGAATCGTTTGAACCTGCCAAACCAGCCAAGTCTAGAGAGAAGAAAGGCACTGGGAGAGGAAGGGCTAATGCATCCAAGGCTTCTACTAGCAATGTTATAGGAGGCAACAATATTATTGGTGAGCAAGATGCTGATCACTCTTTGGTAGAAGCATCAGCAGATGGAACAACTGCTCAGTCAAACGGAGTAAGACAATCAAAGAAGAGAAAGTCAACAAACTCTAATCATTCAAATACCGGAGACGATATACTTGAAGAGAAGGAACAAACTTCTAATAATTCTCCTGCTAACAATACTGTAGCGAAACGAAGAAATAGGAGAGATTCTGCTGCTGCTATGCTTGCCTTGCTTACTGCAAAAATTGCAAAAGACGAAGATGATATTGACGAAGATGAATTATAAAGAAAAAATAAATTATTATTGGAACTTGATTCTTTTTTTTTTATCATAAAATTTTCATTAAATTTAAATATTACAAACAATGAAAAGAATAATAAGTTATCATATAATTTTAGTTTGAAGTTGTTATATTTTAAAGAGAGAATGGGAGAGATGGCGAAATTTAAGATACATGTATTCAAAAAACAGAATAGAAATTGAAAGTGGAGCATGTATGAGGAGGAAAAGCTACCTGATATTTATTATATCAAAATATTATATCTCACTAATTAATAATTTTTTGATCAACTTTAAATAGCAAGATGTATTTAATTAAGTTAAATAAAGGAACTCAATCTATCAAGATGACATAAATTAAATTTTAAGATTACGGCAGATTAGCCGAATAAAACAATAGAAGAAATTATATTAACTTATATTTATGTTCGTTAATATAAAATAATAATGTTGGGGTAGAATATTTAAACTTTCGGTTAAAGTAATTTCCAATTAAATTATTTAAAAAGTTTCAAAAAAAAAATGTAATTAAGTTTAATTTGACATTAAGCTAAACCATTATAAATTTAGAAATACAATTCTAACTAAAGTTTCTTTTTAAGATAAATTAATTAATTATTAATGAATTCATACATATTTAAAACAAATAATCTTTTTTTCTTTTTCATTCATTAGATTTTTTTTTTAATATAAATGTGATTCACCACCTAATTACCTTTTACAAATACCAACTGGATTAATAAAATTAGTAAAAATGACGTTAGTTTTTACCCGCCACACGTGTGGCGGGTCATAAGTAATAGATTGAATTGAAAATACATGTAATGTGGGGAAAAATAAAAAGAGAAAAATAAAATATATTCTGTGATAAGAAAAAGAAGGAAAAAACAAGGTTATAGAGGAATATAATTGGAAAATAAATGTATATTAATAGATGATAAGTTTGTTATTTGCAAAGATTAAGCATTAAAGAGAAAATAGTTTGAACAGTAAATTAGTGCAGATTAATTGAAGAGTTGAAGATAAATAAGGTTTTAATAGTTTTTTGTTCCCCCCCCTTTATTCTCTCTCATCATACGAAATAAAGGTGATAGTTTCATTTTTTTAGCAATAAAGTGAAATAACGTAAATAAAGGGTGAAAACGTGTTAAGTAAAAAACAAGGGAATAACTGATTATAATATACTCAGATACTCACAGAAATTTTTAAAAAATAATAAATATAAACACAGAAAAGAATTTTATCAAATAAATAATTAATGAAATGGATCTAGAAAATACAAAAACTTTGAATAAAACTACTAGCACGCCAATTAGAAATTGCAATTTGCCATCAAAAGATGTAAATTTGGAGACTCCAAATAAAAATTCATCAAGAAGGAGCATTGGTAGTGCAGGTGGAAGTTCATCAGTTAGACGTAGCAGTCGATTGTTGAAAAAAAATGATGAAAAATCTGAGGATGCTAGAACTTTAACTCCTCAGTTGGGTGCACCAGGGGGGACACCTTACTTGTTAAGATCAAAATCAAGAGAAGCATTATCGTCAGCGGAGACAAATTTAAGGAAAAATGCAATTATCATGCCACCATTAAATTTGAAATCAACGAACGATTTGGAAGGAAGTAGTGAGTTTTATCAGACTAATATGGAAACAACTAGCGAAAATACTAATAAGGTTGAAGATTTATATAATATATATTCAACTCCTAGAAAAAGAGTGAGAGGAACTGAAAATGGCTACAATAGTGGTAAAAATAATAATAATAATGATAATAATGCTGAACTAGATTTGGATAGAGATCCAGGTTCCGGAAGCCAGATAAGAAGCTCATCAAGAAGAAAGGGAGGAAATATAAAGAATACACCAGTGACTAAGAGTAGAAGAGTAAATGAGGAAGACTCTGCTATTAAAGATAGAAAGAGCATATTAAAACAATATGATCCAGATGGAATTAATACATCAACCATGAATATAAAAACTCCTAAATCTCAAAAGAAGGTACAGTTTGGCACAAAAAATTTGATAATAATAGATGAAAATAAACAAGATATGAATATCGATAAATTGATTACAGAGAGTGATAATGATGAAAATGCCAATATTCAAGATAATAGATCCATGGAAGATTTGGCAGTTGATAGAATGAGTATATTAAGTGAGCTTGATGATGCTGGTACTGGCCAGATATATAATTTCCCATCATTAGAAGAGTTGATAAATGCAAAAAAGAGTGAAAGCAATTCATTACCCAAATTTTATAGCAGTGATATTGTTGATAGTGAGATTTCTGATCGATTTGGAAATGTCAACAGTGGTAGTAATAATTATCATCAACGTGAAAATAACCAGGATAATAGAGTAAGCAATCCTGATGAGTTATTTATCCAAAATGAGCATTCTGAAAAAGATAAATTGAAAACTGATCAAGATGAAATAATTAATTACAACGATAAGGAAAATCTTGATAATGAATATAATAAAAAAAGTCAGAATCAAGTTCAGGATGAAAATAATATAGAAAAAAATATTGAATTGACTGATCAAATTAATATATCTGATTACTCAATAAATTATAGAGATTCAATAGCTCCAAACTTACCTGGAGCATTTTTATCAGTAGTTATGAAAAATTTATCTTCAGTTAATTTTCCAGAAGAAACAAAGCCAGAGTCAGATGATATTAAAATCCCTAAATTAGAATTGAATGATGAGAATATTGAAGATAAAGAATTGAAATCTGTAAAGGATACTGTAAATAATGCTTATGATTTAGATAAAAATGATGGTAGTCTTGAAGAACAGAAATCTGATCAAATAGTAATCATAGAAAATAAGTCAGTATTTGAAGACCATGAAAGTTATATTGAGGCTATGAAACAGGTAAATAAGGAGAAACAGGAAGAAATGATAGAAGAGAATAAAGAGGATATTCAGAATCAACAAGAACTGACACAATTTGAAAGTGGAAATGAAGAGAAAAAAATTGAAGAGCAATTGATCAGAGAAGAAAATAAAGAATTTTCCACAGTAGAAGTAGTTACAGAAAAAGAGTCGATTAGTAAACAAAATCATGTTGAAGAGAGTTTGAGTTATCAAAATGATAATTTTGAAACTCAACAAATAGTTTTAACAGAAACTTTAACAATTCTGAATGATAATAATAATAGATTGTCAAATATGTTAATCACTCCAAAAAGAAATAATGACAATATTGGATACTTAAATAAGTTATCTCCATCATCTGAAACACTTTTAAAATCATTAAATAACACCAAATCTATTTTGAATATAACACCACAAGGTTATACATGGGAGGAATTCCAATCAATTTTGAATTTAAACTATACAATGGAAAATTATTTTGGTATTTTGGAATTTGATGAGATTGAGAATAATCATCGAATCAAGGATAAAAATATTGAAGAAGAAAGTGTTGATAGTAAGTTATTATTAGTAAATTTACAAAATATTTTAAAAGAAGACGGTGGAAATTCCGATAAAATTCAAGAAACAATAGTTAAGTATTCATCAGAAATAATAAAATCAATAAAATATCAAATTTGGGATGAAATAGAAAAGAAAATATTAATTAAAGAGTTTAATGGTGAAAATCATGAAAGATATAGTGAGAGTCTATCAAAGTTCTCAAATAGTGAAATAGCAACATTAATGGCGATTATTGTGAATAAAAGCAGATATGGAAGTAAGAATGATGAAAGAATAAAAAATGAATTATTTGAAAGAATATCTGGGTATTTTTTTGGAGAAGATAGAAATATTTTTCTTAAAAAAGCTACAATAGACTGGAAAGAAAAAGTGGTATTTCCATTAAAAAATTCAATAATTAATAAATTTGAAGAAATGATAAAGATATTTATGTTAAAAAATGAACAGATAATGAATAATAGGAATAGAATTCAAAATTCAAAAGTATTATTATCAACTTTAGAATCTTGTAAAATCTCTGAGATGCATGTATATGAGACTTATTGGAATGCTATGAGGATTGTACATGAAAACATTGGTAATTATAAGGAAGAAATAGAAAGAGTAAAGAGTTATTTAAATATGATGGATAAGAAAAAGAAAAATATTTCAAGATTATTATTGAAAGAGGAAGAATTATATAATAGTTTGATCATGGAATTAAATGATTGGAAAGTGAAAAAGAATAGTTTAAGAAATCATTTGAATGATTTACGTATAAAAGAAGAATTTGCTGGATTTACATGGGATTTATTTACAATGAATAAATTTCAAACAATAATAATATTAAATAATAATTGTTATAATCGGAGTAATCTAGTTAAAGTAAGAGTATCTATTGAATGGAATATGGATGATAATAATAATTTACAAATGAATAAAGATAATATAATGGATAATCCACTACCAATTATTTTAAAGATTGAATTATTATTAGATGATATACTAGTAAATGACTCATCATCAATTAATTCAAAATATAATGATTTACAATTACAATTAGCTTTGGTTAATAATCAGAGATTGGAAGATAAGATATATAATGCATATATTAAAGTAATTGAAAAGACATTAAATTTAAGATTAATAGAATTGTATTTGGATTATAAGAAAAAAAATAAAATGAATAATAATATATTGATTGAACTAATAAGAGGAATATTTCAAAGTTGTATTGTATTATTGTGGAGATTAGAATCCATCGTATTTGAGATATTGAATATAATTAAAGTTTTTAACTTGGCAATTTTAGACATTATTGATGAAAACAAATTGATTTTAAATATTCCAATATTAGTTGGAATTCATGAAAAAAATGATAATGAAATAAATAACACTATAAATGAAAATCAAAATTCATATTTTATTAATTCTTTATCAATAACATATTCTTCTTGTACTTCAAATTCCCCAGTAACTTCTCCATTAATATTACCATCATCAATATCGTCTTCATCTCCAATTACTCCGAATTCATTAACATCAAATACCCTCTCCCCTCATTTATTAATGGCATCAAGACCAGTAATAACCATCACATTTAATATTACCAATTCACTTTTTATGTCTGTAGGGACTTTAGTGAATTCAATTGAAGATATTTCAGTATATAATATGAATAATGAAATAACTAAGGATATGATTTGTGTTTTCAAAGATCAATTAAATGAAATTGAGGGAAAGGATGCTAATAATAATAATAATAATACTAATAAAAAAAATTCTGCTGTATATGTTGGTTATAATTGTTTACTGTCAGTAATACAAAATACAATACAAGAAGGAGGGCGTAATCAGTTAATATGGAAGAGGCCATTAGAGAAATTTGCTCCAAGATTGCTGAATGCAGTCCAAATTAGTAAATTACATCAGAATTTCTGATAAATAAGTATTTTTATCTCTACTAAGAGTTGTTATTATCATCTGAATCAGATAATGAAAATTTAATATTTGAATGTTCGCTATTGTAATATTCATAATTACTATTATTATCTTGAATATAATTAAAATTGATTTTTTCCATACTTAAATTTTTTTCTTGGGAATTGATAGTATGAAGAGCTTCTTCACTCATATTATTCGAAAGATTAAAAATAGTAGGAACAATTTTTGGTATAATCTTTTTTTTGAAGAATTCAATAATATTAAAATTGTTATTAAAGTAATAAAGTTCTTTTTCAATGTTTTGAAAATTATTATTGAATATCTGAGTACTTTTATTTTTACTAATAATGAAAGGATGTTGAAGAAGTTTGGAAGAATCTGGCCGTTCATTTGGATTAATAATGAGCATATTATTGAGAAAATCGGAGTAATTCTTTGAAAATGACTTAATTTTATTAATAATAGAATTATTTCGCTGAATCAATTGACTATAATTTTGGTTTTGGTTCTGGTTCATTAATGCTTGGTCTGAGATTGAGTTAAGATTATAATTACAATAAGATTCGTTTTCTTGGGTTAATAGTTTGATATATCTTTCTAAGGTTCCTTCGTTATTTGAGCTATGAGTTAAATCATTATGATTAGATAAATTATTTGATGGAACAAAGATTTCATAAATATTGGGAATATGACCTGTAGATAGTTCAAGTAATGTTATACCAAGTGACCAAATATCAGTTAAATGGTTATAATCTTTGGATTGAATTAATTCAGGAGACATCCATTGTAAAGTACCTGACGAGATTTTAGGTGTATGATATAAAATAGAATCAAGAATTTGTGAAACACCAAAATCTAAGAGCTTAACTTGGCATGTATTATAATCAATCATAATGTTATTTGACTTAATATCTTTGTGAATTCTTTTATATCTGTAATTATAATTATTTAAAATATTTAAAACTTTAAGAATGGGTTTGCAAATAAAACATATAAGGTTTTCAGAAAATGACCCATATGATTTATAAATATCTCGTAGAGTATATCCTGAAATATAGTCAGTAACAAATGCAAGATAATGTGGATTAATATAGAAAGATTCAATATAGTTAATTACATTTGTGTGATTTTTCATAGTAACAAGGATGTTAATTTCATCATTAAGTTGATCAATAATATCAACAGCCGTATTGTGATTTTCTGAATGATAACTATCAGTTTTTATTTGTTCAAAATTAATAATTTTTACAGCAACCAAATTATCATTTGGATTTTCTTCTTCTTTAGCTCTCATTTTTGCCAAAAATACAGTACCGTAATATCCATATCCAAGTAACTTAATGATATTATAGATATAACCATGAGATTCGAATCTTTTCTTTTTGTTTATTACGTTAATTAATAAATCATTAATTTGTCTATGCTTAATAACTAAATGATGTTTTCTCGGAGAATATTCTCTATTATTATTATTATTATTATTATCTCCAATATTTCTTTCAGGATTTGAAGCTGAATCTGAATCTGATTCTAAGTAATATTGTTCTTCATATTCTTCATTAGATTCAAATTCATATTCATTTTTACTTTTGGAAGAGTCACTACTTGAGCGACTAATATTTTCAAAGGTTTTTGCTCCAATTGAAGATTCTGCCGGCGAAAGAAATTCTAAAAGAGAATCCTTACTTGTTCTTTTATCAAATTCATTATGCTCAACTCTTAATTCAGAAAGCTCATTAGAAAGATAACTATCAAATAACCACTTGATTTCTGAATAAGTTTCAAGATTATCTTCCATTTTTATGATTAAGTTTAAATATACTTCTTATTCATACAATTATTAATCAAATATTTATATTATTGATTGGAAACAATCTTTAATTCTGACTTTTTTTTTTTTTTTAATTTATTTGATCAGAATTGAAAGTATTTTTTAACACCTGAAATACTTATTCTGTTTCAGATTATCTTTCATAATAAATATAATATTCTTTTTTTTTACTATATTTTAATGTACTTACATATACAAAAATATATTGAAGATAAATGATACTCTACCACTTTATATATGCAATATCATAATTTAAATTAGTACAGGAAATTATAATTGCCAATAATACACATAAAAATAAACAAGTAATTT
The DNA here is from genome assembly GCA_004337795.1 of Cryptosporidium viatorum. Classification (NCBI taxonomy): domain Eukaryota; phylum Apicomplexa; class Conoidasida; order Eucoccidiorida; family Cryptosporidiidae; genus Cryptosporidium; species Cryptosporidium viatorum. The sequence continues at coordinate 151,500 of QZWW01000033.1, forward strand.
CATAAAGTAAATATTAACGATGCTCTTGTATTTGAATTCAAAAAAAAAAGTTTCTTGGTCCATATCTTAAATATAATTTTAACGATTATTCAATAGAAATTTAAATTGGTGTGCAATATTCATGCATATATTTTGATTTTATATTATATAAATAAATATAAAAATATGTTAATTTTATTCCAAATAATACTTCAAAATATTATTCCCATCTTATTTTATTACCCTGAATTTTTTTTATTTGCTTTAATCAATTTCTTTTAATGAATCTTGCAAATTCCTTCAAAAAGAATTAGAATCTTGTTTTATAGACAAATCTTTTGTGAATATTAATTCATCTACTTATTTCAATGAATTTACATCAAATTCTTAAATGTGTCTTATTAAAAATAATTAATTTATTATTTTTTATTTTGGAAATAAAAATAATATAAATATTTTTTTTTCATGTACCAGATTAATATTTTAGAAAATAAATTACGTGTAATATTTTTCAATACCGGCGCATCCACATGCAATAATAAAAATATATGAACAAAAAAATTAATAAATAAATTAAAATAAATATTTTGAAAATAAACTAATTGAAAATACTGAAATTTCTTATTTAAGATTTCTTTTTTTTTATTCACTTAATAAAAATATTTTTTAACAAAATACATTTAATTTGATGAAAATTTTGTAACTACTTTCTAGTATATGTTTAGAAATTAAGGTTTAATTCTGAATTATTATTGTTTTAACAAATTAAGTATCAGAATTGTTCAAAAAAATTGATTATAAATAGAAAAATAATTTCAAATATTTTGACTATAAAAATTAAAGAAAAAAGTTACAAAATAAGTAAATAAAATTGATAGTAATATCTGTAATTAAACGTGTTCAAATTCAACAGAAACTCCAAACTGTGAAACGATTCTTCTAATTTTCATTCTTATCTCCCAATCATTTTCACTTGTAAATCCTTTTTTAATTTTATCTCCATATTGAGTATCCCATACTTCAAGTTCTTTGATTTTTTCATTTAAATAAATAAAAGTGTCCTCACTCGGAAAGAATGATTGAAATGCATCACATAACATCTTTGTATTAATTTCATCAACAGTTTGATTATTTTCTTTATTATTATTATTTGCATATAATTTTTTGATATTTGAAATAAATCTTAAAGCAATACCTGCAGATAGATAATAGCATACCCAATCTACAGTATGTGAAACAATAATATGATTAGCATTATATTGACTCCTATTATCATCTTTTTGATATACTCCTAACTGATTTTCTGATGAATCTGAAAAAGCAAAAATTGGAATCTTATTTTCTTGTTGGATTATCTTAGTGTAAATTCCTTCCAAATTTGAGCAATAATGGTTAATTCTTAATCCTCTTGAATTTCGATAAATTCCAGTATCTAAATCTCTACTTGGTCTACCCAATACCATTAATAGATTAAATTTTTTCTGAATATTATCCAAAAATTCCTCCCATTCAGAATCTATACCTGGATCTGGAACCACACCTATTACATATGTTTTTCTTTTTTCCAAATTCAAATCTTTAGGCGCATAACCTACTTCTTGATTAATATCCACATAATGTTTGAATAATTCATTGTTACTTAAAATCTGAGAAATTACTGGCTGATTTATTGAATCTGTCATAATTACCACAGTAAAACCCAAATTAGATAATGCATTTGAAAGTATTGCTAGCCCTGACAAACCATCTTTTTCTGTAGGTGGTAAATGGCTCACATTGTTTGGAGATAATGCAAATATCCCTATTACATTATCTGTGTTTGAATCATTTTTTAAACTTATTTCATATATCGTTTTACTTACTTCGGTTATACTTGATAATTTAAGTTTATCTGCATATTCTTTGATGCTTTTTTTAGGAGAAATTGTATCTTTTAACTTTAATTGATCATATTGTTTTAAAGCTTCTTCTAATGTTAATGTTTGACTCATATCACCATAATAGCTTGGTAGTAGTTTTACTTCCTCCAATTTACTTGTCTCTTTATTCTCCACTGTTTGAACATTTGCAATATTAATGTTATTTTCAGTCATTATCGTTCTTTTGTTCCTTTTTCTTTATTTCTTAGTTCCAAAATAGCTATTTACCGAAATTTTTAATTGATAAAACTAAATTACTTGATTATACTCTTCTTTCGTAAAGATTAATCCTTAAAAAATGTAATTTTTTTTTTCAATTAATAATGACTTTTATATTATTTTAAACTAATTATTTTACTGAGTCTTCTTTTTTTATTTTTATATATTTAATATTCAATTAACTTATTTATTTTTGCTCGAAATTATTTAAAGACGTTTTTTTTTATTTAATGTTATTTAATAATTACTAATAATTAATATACAGTAGATAAATTTTTTAAAATTTTGTTAAAATTGTCTGATTATACAACTTTTATATCATAGTATTTATGATTTATTTCTATATATATTATTATTTTATGGCCCCCACTTTCTTCCTCCATTTTTCTTTAATCACACACTAACTAATATATTGTTTACCTTATAATTTTATTAATTATATTTATTTAAGATTTACGTATTTCATTGCGCACTTTTCTCAAAAGTTGATTATAATATATATTTATCTATAGATTCCTTAATAGACATATCAATTTTAAAATTATTTATTCGCTCGAAATTGTGTTTTAACTATCAATATTTTTTATTTTGGAAATACTGTTTAATTAATAATTGCAAATTTGCATTTGGCGCCTATTATCTATTATCGAAACAAGCCAATCAAATTGACAAAGATTGAATGTAAGATATTAATAGCAAACTAAAATAAATTTCTAAGTTAAAAAGTAGCTTAACAGAAAAGACTCAATAGATACAAGTCTTGAATGAGTAGAACAGTATTCTAAACAATAAACATATTGTTGAAAATTTGCAGATATTATGAAGAAAAAAATTAATAAACAATACTAAATTCAGAGTTCCACTCTTTCTCCATTATATTAACAATAATATTTGTTAGCAGTCAGTAGACCGTCGTGATTGAGTAGAACATAAATCATCACAATAAAGTATTGTTTTATGATTTAAAAAAAAAATATCATATTTATGTGTTAAAGCATTATCATTTTTGATGTAATTAAATTAGATCCTATTTAAATGTTTTCATAATATATTAATATATCATATTCTTGAAAATAGGTTTACATATTTCTAGTTATTGTAGGTTAGCTTTAATATAAAGTTCATTACTATATGATTTACAATCTTTTCTTCCGAATTATTTTGCTTTAAAGCATTATATTCAATAGTTAAATTTCTTTTTTTGAAAAAAAATACATTATTTGTTATATTAATGAAAATTTAAAAATTAGAATGTAGAGAATAAAAAGTGATAATTTACAAAATAAATAAATTATGATATCAAATATTTAAATAATGTCAACATTGTTCATATAACAATTATTGACTATCGTTTCAATAAAAGTAAATTAATGTCTCACGCGCCTAAATTATTTAATTTAACTTGTCATGCATGGCTTTAACAATGTGGACAATTAATATTATTAAAATGATTTGCATGTAATTCTTTTTTAATAAAATGGGAAAATTGAATATAAATAAAATTATAAAAATGTTTCAATCATATTTAATGATTTAATACTTTGTATTAATATTAAATAATTGAAAATATTAATAATATTAATATAATTAAAAATGAACAAAATTTATAAATGGATGTTAATAAAGAGACTATTTGGAGAAAGAAAGAAGAGTTTGAATGATAATTCTAGAAACATAGAAAAAACGATTAATAAAAATGATTATTGTAAGAAAATGGTGAAAAATTATTACAAAAAAATGGAGGTTGAAATATTAGGTGAACCAAGAATAAGAAGAACATGTTTATCTCCCAGATCAACACCAATTGTATTAGAAATAAACTTTTGTCCCAAATTACATGATGAGGAAAGAAATTTATCAAAATCAATGAAGGTAGAATGGGGATCAACTCATGATGAAATAGTTACAAAGAAATGTTTTTATATTAAGAATAAAAAAGAAGAAAATAATTATGAAAATCTACAAAACTACGAGAATGAACTGAGTGTGGCATATTTGGGAAGACAAAATAAAAGAGTTTATTTGGAGGGAAGTGAATTAATAGAAATGAAGATAAGAACTGGTAATGACGATTTTGATTCGACAAAAGTTAATTTATCAAAAAAAAGTAGACTAGAAATGGCTAATTCAAGACATCTGAATTTGGGAAAAAACTGCAATAATGAAAATTATGGCAGTAATGGATCTGAGGATTTAATACTAGCGGAAGAGTGGTTATTTGAAAATTAGGTGTGGTAATATTTTTTTTTTTTTTTTTTTGCGAAATTAGAAATGCAAAAATGATTTATAAATTTGCCACATTGAATATAAAAAAAAAAAAGACTCAATGTAAAACTTAACTTAATGTTGAATAACAATAAGAATAAATATCAAACCAATATATGCGAGAGAATTGTTAATTATTTTTTTTTTTTTTGGTAATTAAAAGGAATGAATATTTTAATTAATGATAATATTCACGAAATAAAAAATATTTATGAGCCTGATAACGAAAATGAGTTAATTAATAAGAATTACAACATTGGTATTAATAAGAGAAGAAAAACTGCGTGTGAGAGGGAAGCCATTTTCAATAGATTAATATTAAATAACCCAAGTATAATTAGTGTTGATAAGACATTATTACCTGGAACTTGTGTATATTGCAATATATGCCAGGTAAGAATAATATTAAATCCAGCATATTATTTGAATAATTGGAGAACACATATGAATGGAAAACTGCATAAAGCATTATCAAAGGCTGTTGGTAGTCCACAGTTCCTGGATGAACTGAACTTTTGTTTAGAAAAGGAAGAAGATACATATTTTGATTCTATAAATGTATTGAGTTATGACAATAATCATATGGATAATTTTACAGGCACTTGTTGTAATGTTAATACAACTAATAATATTCAATATATTCATAACAATCATAGCAATCAAAATGAGAATATTAATATAACCAACTGTGTAGAAAATTATGATTTAATGATAAAAAATCCAAAAATGTTATCATATATAAGCGATTCAGCTAAAAACAATAATGAAATTATTATTAATGATCGAATTGAGAATAATTGTATGCAATATGGAATAAATCAATATGATAATAAAGTTATGGAGATATTGGAAGAAGATAATGATAATGAAAATAATGTAAATAACTTGAATATCAGAGAAATGAATGATGGAGATATATTAAGAAGTAACATTGATACTATGGGAAGTGAATTGGAAATGAAAAATCATATTCAGCAAGATAATGACCAGATTGAAAAGCAGGAATATGTAATACACCCATTAATATCAAATTTAGGAATAGAAAAAAACCAAATTACTCAAGAATTTAATTTTATTTTGGGAGATGAATTATATAGTACTGAATTATATTCACAAAATTCTGAAATGGTTGATAATAATCATAATAATGAAAATAATAAGATATTATACAATAATGAAATCCTAAATGATAAAGAAAAGTTATTAAGTAATAATTATTTACAAGTTTATCAAAATGGGATGAGTAATAATAGTAATGTTAAATATAGTGAGAGCAATTTAAATTTGGATAGTAACGAGAATACAAATAACGTGGTTAAATATTGTAATTCAAATTTAATAAATAATTTCAACAAGATAAACAAAGTGGGAAATTTACAAGACAATTTATTAATAGAAGAAATTAATGATAACAAATTTCAAAACAATATAGCTGTCAGCGAAAACAATCATGAAGTTAATAATACTTATTTATCATTAGGAATACCAGTAATTTCTCCATTAATAAGAATGAATTTTGAACAAATTGGAACATTCTATTGTCCAGGAATCAATAAAGTAAGATATTGGGCAATGTGTTTCATAGGTTCAGAAAGATCTACAGAACCTGAATTTGATTTAAGTAACTATGGTGATACAAGACGAGTATTCTATAAACAGTCTATAATAACAAAAGTAAGTCCAAATCACGAGCCAGAACACCAAGGAGTAGTTCATCATCCTAATTGTCTGGAAATCGTACCGAAACCTAATGAACCATGTGAAAGGTGCAGCTTATACATTAATAACAGACAATTGGCACGTGTTATTAGCAAAAGAGCCACTAGACTACAGGAGATGTGGGATAGGGTAGTAGCAGGTGAAAGCATTATAAACGGAGGCAAAATTCCACAATCTATTATCTCCGCATATAATCATAGGATAGACCATTGGTCCAGATGCAATGATCCTCTGGAAGCTATCACACGAGCTCTTGCTGGTTGTAGACAAAGAGACTACACCAATTTCTTTTGGAAAATACGCGAAAATTTATTAAAAAACTCCAGATTAATTAGAAATCAAATATAGCAAAATAGAAATTTATTTTAGGTTTAATACGCACACGATTTCCCGCCTAAGTCTTTACTAATTAATTATTTATTCCCTTAATAATAACAGAAATAGCAAAATTGTTAAGGATATATATTTAGAGATAAATTTTTTTAAATAAATATAACACTGTATTATATTATATAAATATATACAAACATATATATATTGATTGCAGTTAAATTCAAATTGAAATTAATTATTTGGGGGCGCACGTATAACCAATAGTAAATCCTAAATTCAAAATTAACTAATTTTATTTTTCTTTTTAGTATTGATAGCAATAACAATAGCTTGCTTTCTTTTTTTTTGAAACGATTACTACTTGATAAAGATAAGTAAATATGCCAGTACACAAGGTGACTTCAGTAGATGGTAAGTTATAATACGCTCGATTGAATAAAATTGATGTGGGCAAACAAAGTATGGTGGATAGAAAACATTGAGTCGAATTGTATTGTGGTATTTATTTGTAAATTGTGTTGAAACATTTATCCGAAATTGAAATAATATTTGTACTCGACTATATCCCGTCTAACTTTGTGATTCAATTTTATTTAATTAATGTTTGAGAGACTTTAAAGGTCATTCATTTAAAAAATTAACTTTTCTTCTTGTGTTCATTTCGTGATTAATTTTTCTTCCAATATTTAAATTGTTAGAGTACAAAGCTTATATCTCAAGACAAGGTCTTGTTGTTGTTGACTACTTTGCTACATGGTGTGGTCCATGTAATATGATTGCTCCAAAGTTGGAAGAATTCAGTGAACAGATTAAGGACGTTTGCTTTGTTAAGGTTGATGTCGACTCACTTCCTAGCATTGCAGATGCAGAATCCGTCAGAGCTATGCCTACTTTCAAATTCTTCTTGAATGGTAAGGAGGTAAAGAGTGTTGTCGGTGCTAATTTCGAGATAATTCAGCAAGCAGTGTTGGCTAATAAACCATAATAGTTTACAATCATTGATAATAGTCGACAGGGATTCTCAACTTAAACTTATTCGAAATAGTCCCTGCAATATTCTTTTTCTACATCGAATGATTGAATATTTTTCTAGTTTGTATTGCATGTTAATTATTTTATTGGAATATCCGAATTTTGTCAATTTGTTTTCTTCTATTGATTCTAATGACTATTCAAATCTTTTAGATGTACTGTAAGAACTGACAGTGATATTTGATTCTTAATTCATCTAGACATATCTGTGACTCAAGATTATTGTTGAAAGAAAAGTAGGAAACAAGAAGAAAAAAAGTTGAAATTAAAATGGGTTATCATTATAATTCGAATTGAATAGTGCAATAATGTATTAATAAATATAAAGTTGATTTTGAATGACTATAAATGATTATATTGTTTAAATTCATTCAATTATTTGCATTCACAAATCAAACTAATGTTTTCACCTCTCAAAAGTAGCTTTCCTACATTAATTTCTCTTCTAACTTCTTTTTTTGTATATACTTCAGATGCCTGGTCAAGTACAATATTCATATATTCATCGAAGCCCTATAAATGCAATAGAAAATTATTTAATATTTATGAATAAAATGAATACATATATTGTTAGTTTAATAGCTTACCTGTATAATCCCCTCCAAGACTAAATCTTTGTGATCATATAACCAAATTTGTACTTTTTGTTTAGATGTAAATAAATGAAAAATCTGGTTGATTGGTTGTAACATCATTTTTTGAGTCTTTCTCTTTATTTGAGAACTCATTTTTATTTAAATTTTTAAATAATTCGCTTCTTTTACTTTTTGAAAATTAAATGTTGAATAACTTATTACAAAATAATATAAATTTTGTAATATTTTAAAATAATATTTCAATCTGGTATCTTTTTTTTTTAATTTTTTATTTATAGAAATAATTAAATTATATTATAAATGACTATTCCCCACAAAGCCCGCCATAAACACGTCAAATAATAAAATGCATTTTAATAAAACAGCTATAATTAGATGCTTTAATGACAAAATAATGATTAAATAACAATAATTAAATAACAGTTTTAATGAGTTATCTTTAGTTAATATGTATCTCTATATGCACAAAATATTAAATGTATTTTGCTAATTTATATTAATAAAAAAAATTGACGATAAATATTTCTCATTATTTTTCTATTTGGATTCTCTTCAATTTTCAATTCCTTATTTTTACTAAATTTCCTAAACCTAAGATAACCTTAATGTTCTCTGTCTTCAAGTGAATGGTAAAATTAGTCATCATCTTTTGTACATCTTCTACACATTAACATTACCATACATATCATCATTGTAACAACTGCTCCAAATGCAATAGTAGTGAAAGATAATGCGCTGGGCGTTCCTGTTCCTCCAATTGCTCCTGGAATTCCTCCTTGTCCTGCCGCCATTCCTACTCCTTGAGCAGCCATCCCCCCGACCGCTGCTGGTGCTCCGGGGGCAACACCTGCTGGCGCTCCAGGGGTAGCTGCTGCTGGTGCTCCAGGGGTAGCTGCTGCTGGTGCTCCAGGAACTGCACCTGTTACTGCTCCAGGAACTGCACCTGTTGCAGCTCCAGGGGCTGCGCCTGGCATTGGGGTTGCTCCTGAACCGGCAGAACCCATTCCTGAAAGTGGAGTATTCATTGCAGGGTTTGCAAGGAGTGGCGAACCTGTTGCAGATTGGATTCCTGTAGAAACTGCAGAACCTGCAAGACCAAGTAAGAAATTACCCAAGCCACCTTCTTTAAGTCTTTCTTTATATCTCACACATTCTAAATTTCTTGTAAGTATTATTAAACATATTGTTATTAGCAAAAATATTGAATTGTATAGTTTTTTTAAAGACCGATTTAAAAATGGCATTATTTTCTACAATAATTCAATATTTTCAATTCTTCATTAATGATAATTTATTTGCAAAAGTTACTATTATTATTATCTCTTTTAAAATGTATTAAAATATATATTTATAAATATATATAATTATATATATATTTATATATACATAATATATATATTATATATAAATATATGTCTATAAATATAAATACTTATCTTGTTGAATATATTAAATATGTATTATCTTTTTTTTTTTGAGATAAATTTTTGTTTTAAAACGATTAAAAATAAGTCATTAAATTATTCAAATGGGAAATAAAGAAACTTATTAGTTAATTTTAGTGTGCATATTATTAGCTAATTTTATTTATTATTTTTTTAAATATAGGGTGCATATTTATTATTATCATATTTAAGAAATATCTTTTAAATAGATTTTTTGAATTTAAATGTTTTAAAATATATATTTTCAATATAAACAATTAATATTAATCACTTATATTGCATAATAATTTAATTTAGAAATACTATTAAAAAAAAATATGTCAACTAATTAACCCTAAATCTTATAATCACCCATTACTAATAAATTACATGTAAAAAAAAAATTTAATGTTAAAATTGATTGGCGCCAAAATTCCAAATTAATAAAATTGAGAAATTAAGTGTTCTAATTATTTTTTTTTGATAAGCGATGTAGATTCTAAGGAGTTTCTAGTATGATTAACGTTTCTATTAAATGAAAAGGCAGAGGAGATGACGAAATAGTTTCCAATAATTAAAGCAATAATGAAGCCAAAGATAAAAAGTGCAGATTTGAAGGAAATCTGATCAAAGAATGTATTAATAATTTCACCAATAATTTGAGCTGTAAAAATGGACTTTCTTGCAATAATTGTGGGATTCTGAGACATACATCTTTCCCATTCAGTACATTTAGATTCCATTGCTGGCACTCTTTGTTCAGGATGGCATTTATTATCAACATAATGTTTTGAACATATATTCATTTCATCCAATATATTAGTAATTGAAATTTGAATTTTTGATTCAATATCGTTTTTAATTACAAAGATTATTCCAAATATTATATATAATGTGATAAAAACTATTATTATGTAAAAAATTAACCGAATAAATTCATGTGTATTTTCAATATTCATCTTTTTTATAGAATTATTACATGAATTCTGATTCAAACCATGAGAAAGTTGATTATAAAAATTATAATTGATTTTGTCTTTATTATAACTGTCATTTATAGCTTTGATTTCTCTCTTTTTGAATAAGTTTAATCCTTTACAATAATTATTATTTCGTGGTGGAAGGGAATTTGATCGATTTAATTGGGTGTGGTTGAGTGTATTGTAATTATTTTTAACATCTTTATAACTCACTGTTAAATTTGATTTTAATTTGTCATTATTCAATTTTTGATTCAGATTTTGATCAACTGGATCCAAGCTTTTTAAATCATTAATTGTTTTAATATTTTCCAAATTATTTCTGTTATCAGGATTTAAAAGGTTGTTCTTGGCAAAACTATCACTATTTTCATCGATTATCATTGCGTTTATCATATCTTCCTCAAATCTTTCCTCCTGTAAAATTTTTGGACTTAATTTCAACATTAATTTCTGACTCAACTCCTCAATTTCTAACTCTTCTAATACTGTATTACTCATCTCAACATTATAATCAATTAAACTAATATAACTAACAAATAATTAATATTATCAATATATTTTTTTTCAATGCTATAGTACTTTGTTTTCTTAATTCTAATATTTGAAAATCATCTTTGATTATAATAATAAAAGCTTGGCGCCAACACAAATTTTAGAAAATTTACTTGTACTAATTAGCAGTATTTATAATTATTATTATTGTTGCTTTCTTTGCTTAATAATATTGTTTCTAAAGTTTTCCTGGACGTCTTTCAGACTAATTTTTTTAAAATTTGGATCAATTATCTCTGAATTTTGCAGTTTTGCATTTAAAGCATCAGCTTTAATTTCAGAATTCAAATGATTATTTTGCTTTATATTAATAATTGAATTAGGAATGAATACTGTGGGTCTTTTGATTCCAGTTTTAATACTATTATTCATTTCATTTTCATTATTATTATTGACAGTTTCAAGTTCCATTAAATCGTCTGAATTAATAACTTGATTATTTTCCTTCAATACATCATCAATAAATTCAGCTTCAACCAATTCATCTTGCAATGATTTAATACCTTCAATATTTTTTGAGTCTATATTATTTCCTGACATATAATATATTGAATATCTTTTTTTTTGTCCTCTCATTGTTGATGTGCATAATAATGGAGAATTGTTATTGTCAGTTTCATCATCGTTTTCATTGTCAATTTGTAAAGTTTCTCCATTATTGGATATAGACTCTCTTGTTTTTTCTATATCCATAGGCTCGTCAGACTGTACTATTATTGCATTAGCTTTTGCCTTCTTTCTATTATTCATTTTTAAGTGGTCGTTTAAATATAATGTGTCGTTCTCGACATCTTCAGTAAATTCATTCCTACTTCTCTTAACCTTGCGTTCTGAGGAGTTTCTTGTTATCATTTCATTCTTAATATTTTCTTCTCTCTCAATTTTTTCTTTTTCTTCTCTCTCAATTCTTTCTTTCTCTCTCTTAATGCATATATATCTTCTGAATGCTTTGCAAATCTGTATAGATGCATTTTTTCTTTTAATATACCTATATAATGAAAAAAATTTAATTGAACATCTTATCATTACCAAATAGTTATTACACTTCTTCCTCAACCAATGTTTATATAAAGAATTAATACATTCAATTTTCCAATCCATAGAATTCTCTTGATCACATTTCTGGATAAATTGCTCAACTTTATCTAAAACATTAAATTTAAAAAACACTCGAGTCAATCCAAGTTGGTAATCAATTTTATCCTTATAACCCATGTATTCCAATAATAAAGAGACAAAAAGTCTTTCATCTCTTAATAATAATTTGGCCTTAAATAATATATTATTATTATTATTATTATTTAAACCTGAATCAGTCATTGGTTCTTGGCCATCAAATTCAGTATTTATCTCAATAATTTGTTTGAAATAGTTATAAATCTGACTATATGGAATTCTACAAGGATATCCATAAATCATAATATTAAGAATTTGAAGGATCCCACCAATTTGAAGCTGTTTATAAACCTTTAAACTATCAAATTTTAATGAAATCTGTTGGCTATTTGGTTTTATACATCTAATAAAATGGCTTTGAGTAGGATATAATTCGTTTATTAACATATTCTGAACTTGTTTTACAAACATGCTTGAAACACTCTTATTCTTATTTGTATTCATCGGTGTTGGAATCTGATTTCCATTTTGATTAATTAAATTTGTCAATGTATTCAGTTGCAAATTATTTTTCTCAGCAAAATTTGATACTCCGTTTAATGACAAAATACTTTTTCTAACCAAACTTGTTTCTGACAACGGACTCTCATCGTTAACTAATACATTATTTTGATCCATATTCTCATACTCTTTTATTTCCACCGATTTTTCATCTCTGCTCACTTTATTTAATAAATTATATTTAAATTTGTTTATCTCCTGAATTGTATTTATTCTCGTATGTATTATTTTCTCAATATTTACTGATAAGAAGTCTGTATTCTTTGAAATAAATTCATTACTTGTGTATTTAACAGGGCCTGCAAAATGATTTATTGTAAATGTCTTTTCAAGATTAAGTTTTTGAATTTGGATTACTCTTCCAATTGATTCAGACAAGTCATTTAATTGAGGTATTAAATTAGATGTGTTCACTTCATCCTTGGTATTACATATTGACCCTCTATTTATGCTCATTCTGATATTTGAGTTACTTTGTAACTTATTTAAGGAATGAACTTTATTACAAAAGGCATGGTCTCTACTTCCTTTCATTGGAATCTTTCCAGTTTCATCCAGAATTGATATAATATTATATGGGAGCAGGCTCAACATTGAGTTATTATACTGAAATTTTTCATAAAATGGGTGAGATGTGCAATTATCACTATTACTTCTTGATTCATTTTCATCTATTTCTGCGTTATTGAGATACTTTGGATTCACACCACTCATAACTGTACAAACAAATGACTGATGAAATAATAACTCCATTACATTCGCCGACGGAGTCGTTGAAATACTATTATGTATTCCTTCTGTTTTATATAATACTGTATCTCTATATAGTAATTGTTCCAAAAAGAAGCTATGTAGTCTTTCGTTGCAATAATTAATCAATAATTGTTCAAAACTGTTTACATGATTTGGTTCCAAATCTTCAAATCCAAAAATATCCAATATACCTATTGAGATATTTTGATCTGACTTTTTCATAGAATTTTGATTGTTTTCAAATATATTCTGTTTTAATGCTATATTTATTAATTCTACGATTAAATTAAAAATCCATTCATAAAGATATCTAGAAATACTATCTCTAGTATATATTGCTTCTGAATATGATAATCTTTTCTTAATCTTAACGATACTTTTTGTAGTTAATAACTCAATCAACTCTTCATTACTTATTTTGCTAAAATCTGACTCAGAATTAAAATTGTAATTCCATATTTGCACAATTTGGTTTATTATTGATACTGACTCTTGAGTCAACTCACATTCGTCTTCATCTTTATTTTCAACAGGTTTAAACTCAATATTTCCCAACAATAAAATTGTATATACCATATCATATATCAAATCTCTATTATTTTCTGAGACCCCGATAGATTGAAAGCATTCATTAATAATTTTAATATTATATGGAACAGATTTCATAATTTCTTTCAAATTTTCACTTTTTAATGATTCTTTACCAAGACCTTGTTTTAAATTTTTTGAATCCACAGTCTTTAAATAATTAAATTCTAGAGAGGAGTTATCATATATTAATCCCCACTTGGTTTTTTGCTTTTCGTTTATTTCGTTTAAAATATGATAGAAAATATGATAATTCCTCTCATTATTCGGAAGGTGAACCACTCTTGATTTCGCCAACAAGTAAGTATTAATGGATGCGTTAATTATTCTTCCATTCTCATCAAATCCAAGTTTCATATACTTTCCAAATCGCGATGAATTATCATTTCGAATTGTTCTTGAATTACCAAACACTTCTAACAATGGATTTGAAGAAAGAAGACAATTTTCGATAGTTGATAAAGGTGGCCCCTCCATTTTATCATGAATATTAATTGTACTACTTCTCATTCTCTGTTTATTACTTACATAACTCAAATATTTCAATACATGCTTTGAAGTTTCTGTTTTTCCTGCTCCACTCTCTCCTGAAATTATTATCGATTGAGATCTATTATCCTTGAGCATTCTCCTATATGTCCATTCTGCTATTGCAAATGGATGCGGCTCCATATTCATTATATTCTTTCCTATGAATTCTTGTGCTATTTCATCATTATAAATTTCATACTCCTTATATGGATTTACCGCAATCAAAATTCCTCCTGCAAAACTATACATTGGATACTTTGGAAAGTCTTCGCTACTTCTAATTTTACTCAACTTCATTTCCTCTCTTTTATTGTTCTCCATTACATTATTACTATCTTTTAACATTTCATAACAAACTTGAATATTTCTTATGACATTACCAATATTTAAATTTCTCAACTGTGAATTATCCTTATAACCAAATCCATCATCTGCCTTGTATACAAATTCTTTATCTACATAAAAATGAGTTTTAGCATTTTCTATCACATCTCTAAATTCACCAATATATTCGCATAAATATATTTTTTGTTGAGAATCGTAAGAAATTACACACGATAATAGAAACGCATCTAAATTAGACTCAACATTTTCAATTTCTAATTCAGCTTTATTCGAATTTTCCAAAAAAGATTTTGCTTTTTTTTCAGCCAATTTATTTGATAACTCTATTGTATGTGGATTTGCTCTGGAATATATCCATACTTTGTTTCCTTTACTTATTTCATTGTAATTTTCCATTATATAGTTGTCAATTCTGGAATATCTCTGTTTTAATACTATATTATATATATATTACATATAATATATATAATTTGTTTAAATATTTGATGTTAAGTTTTGCTTCGTTCTTTATGCCACATAAAAGTATTAATTATTTATATTTTCGACTTCAAACGACTTGTAGTAAAAAATTTGTATTAATTCTAAATATTATACTATTCTTTATTAAATATTTATACACCTTTATCTTTTTCCTATTTGATAGCTTTTTTTTGTTAATTTTTTTATTTGCTTGTCAAAAAATTTATAATATAAACATGCTTTCACACGTAGGTAACTTGTGGGGTGGCGGGCTTTTACAGACTTTTTTTTATATAGATTTAATTCTAAATAAATACTTGATTTAAACAACATAAGTTTTATGGGCTATGAAATAAAAAGCTACTTGATTAGAATAGAGACTAATTTCGTGTATGTATTCTTATTAAAAGTATAATAATTCTTAAACTATAATATCTACTTTTCTTAGAATTCACAAATATTGTATAGCTATCTACGGTCGGTTTTACCCATACCACGTTTTCCTGAAAATAGATGCATTGGCATTTTCGTTGGGATACTTCGATCAGCTTCTCCTCTTCTAGCAAGCTTTCCAAGCTTAGATTGAGACTTCCTACGTAGTTTCTCTGCTTTTTCTTGTTGTTTACCAGGTTTAAGTGAAGCATCAATACGATTAGGAGCAGGACTGTGCCCTCTTGGTAATCTTTTTCTCTTAAATAATTCCTTGTCCGCATTTTCATTATTGATTAACATTTCAATATCTCCATTTCCCGCAAGGCTTCTTGATCTTTTACCTCTTAATATGGAAATTTGATCAGAAACATCAGTTACTGCCCTTCTTGTTAAAGACCTTCCTCTTTCTCTCTTATTTTCCTCCTTTCTTGCGAGACTTCTACCTCTTTCATAAACCTTAGATACATCATAACCTAGTTCGTCAAGTTGATTTGTTAATTTTGTTAATTCACCAGCAGATGCCTGCCTAGCTCTACCTCTAGGTAATATGGGCGCATTTCTCGCCTTATTGTCCATATTTTCTCTCCTTTTGAGATTAATCTTATCGTGTATATTCTTGAGAGCCGTCTGTGTTTGCTCCCATAGTTTTTCATCAAATTCTTGCGATGGATCATTCATTAATAATATCTCTTCTTCCTTTTCAAGTTCCTTCAATTTTTGTTCAATATCAGGATCAATAAAGTCAATAATATTTTTACCATCCATAATTTCTGGAACCAAATCATATTTCCAATTATCATCCTTAAGAATATACTTCCTATTCCAATCCATTTGATACACACCAGCACCACCCATTTCCTCCTCAAGTTCCTTCTCTAGTGGCCCAGATTTCGTTCTTGACTTAATTTCTTGAGATCTCTCTTGTATTACAGAATCTGGTATGCATGGTGGCCTGTCTTTATTTAAAGCTGTTTCTGCAATATGAAGCCTTCTTGAAATTGCATCAACTCTCTTAGTTTGTACCTTAATTTCTATTCTTTTTTGAAGAAGCTCATTACATGCTCTATTTTTTGCTTCTTCCACCCCAACTTTTTTCATTGTTGACATAGTTAAGAAATCAACTACTTCAATCTTTCCTCCATTTTCATTAGATTCTCCTTCAAATCCTGTCTTAAGCTCTTCTATCATCTTCTTTTCTTCTGGTGACAAATCATCCACTGAACGAGAATCAATCTTATTTAATATTATAAATACCGGTTTATTTCTAAATAAAGTTTTAATAGAATGGAAAAGTTTAGTTTGTTTCTCGATACTATAGCCACACTCTTCTGAAATATCAACAAAATACAAAATGCATGAGTGAATATGTGCCAAAGCTGTAATAGCTGTCATTTCTATAGTATTTCTTTCATCTAATGGACGGTCCAAAATACCAGGAGTATCAATTACTTGCCATCTAGCATAATTATAATCAAAATGGCCAACATATAATGATTTAGTAGTAAATGCATATGGCTCAACTTCAACATTAGCATGAGAAACACAATTGATAAAACTACTCTTACCAACATTTGGATAACCACATACTATTAATGTTCTTGTTGTTGGGTTAATACTTGGAAGACGTCCGATATGTTGTCTTACTTCTTCTAAGTATTCCAAAGGTGCTTGTAGCTTCTTTAAACAAGTACACATTCTACCTAGTGCAGCTCTTTTTAACATTTTACATTTATATGGACTATCTGCATATTTTAATAATCTCACATAATCTTTTGCCAAAGAATCAATAATATTCTTTGAGCCTGAAATGTGACCTAATGCAAGCTTATAATGATCTCTATCATATAATACATTACATAGATCTGAATAAAATGGATGTATTTCATCCAACCTTGGAAACTGAGTTAGTATCATGCCTAATCTGTCATGTATGGCTTGCTGGCAAAATTTTACTTTTCTCATATAAAATGATCTTATTCTACTGATTTGAAACTGTGGATGCACTTGAGTTGGAGTCTTTCTTTGAGTCTTGGATAATACAATATCTATCAAGTCTTTACTATTAGGTATAATAGTAATATCCTAATTATTAAATAAAAAGATTAGCAGTTTATACAAATTTATCATTTAGATTTTCAAACTTACCTTGAATCTGTGTCCTAAGCTTGTCGAACTCATTTTAATATTTTTTTCTTTTCAAATATTCTTTTTTTTTTTTAAATAACTCTTAAAACCTGTTGATTTCCACTTATATATATGCCTGATAATTCTTTTTCCAAAAATTGAAATATAATATTATTCAATTTGATTCCCAAAGTCTAGGTTATTGTCTTTTAATCAAAAAAAAAAGACTATTTTAATCAATTCATTAACCTAGTCTTTTCCTGACAATTCTTGAAAATTGAAAGTTAATAAATATATTCCATATAATTTAATACCTTTCATAGTATAAATTAACTATCTCTCTATTTATTTTTGACGTTTTTAATTATTTATATTATTATATACTCAGTTTAGCCTTTAATATTATTATAATACACTTTTATTAAACTTTAATTAATACTGATAAACTATTTTTATTAAAACCGCTAAAACTTTAGGCGGCTTATTTGGTCAATATTTATTTTTGCCACTAAAAATTTTGAATAGAAAAAAAAAATTACATGTAACTCAAGTAATAAATATTAATAATAAATAATTATAATTATTAATATTATCACTTCCACTTCAATATATAATAATTCAATTTCATTGCTTTATATTTATATATTGCTAATAATAAGATAGAAGTGATGCATAATAATATTAAATTTTACCAGTTTATTATACCAAAAAAAGATTCTAATTTATTAAAATTCCTAAATAATGTTGAAATAATATACAAAGACGATGAAGCAGTTTTGTGTATTAAAAACGATAAATTCCCTTTAGATTTAAATAATGATGGAATCATATTTAATTCAATTATTAATTATTTCCAGGATGATATATTAAAAACATTTAAATTCGATTTAAATAATGAGAAAGATCACGATTGCTCTGAAACTGATATTCCATTAGGATTATACTATATACTATCTATATCATATTTATGGTCAAAGATTATTCATATTCATGAAAAAAAAATGTTTCTAAGCTTAATTTTAAGGAATATTGAGATTTTAAATCAATACATGATAAATAACATTGAAAAGTCTCATATCAATAATTTTTTTAATATGATAATTTTTTGTACTACAAATATTGTACTCCAAGAATTTGATATTCTTGAAGTTTTAATTAATGAGGATAAAAAAAAACTTGAAAATAAATATTTTAATGCAAAGAATTTGAAAAATACAAAATCAAAGAAAAGAAAAAATTCAAGGTATAATTATGAAATTAATGAAGATGATGATTCTTTTGGTGAATCTGAGACAGAGTTTGATGCTAGTGACTCTTTTGATAAGAACCAATTAGAAAATACCGATTTTGAAGTTAATTTGAACGTTGAAAATATTCAAAGTAATAAATTGATTAAAGACTTATCCATTCTTGAAATTTCATTTTTATTAGTAAAATATTTGATTAAACTTTCCCAAAATTATATAAATATTAATTTTTCCACGATTGGTTTGTCTGAATGGTCATTAATATTATCTCTTAGAATCATTAATTTGGTTAAAAAACTAGTCACTGATTATGAAATTGAAACTTTCAATAACTTAAGTAAAATCAATATAATTAAATGGGAAAATTTATCCAAAAACTTATTAATAAATATATTAAAATCCATTCAATTTACGAAAAAGTTCGAAGAAACGGAAGAAAGTGAAAATTTAAAGAGTCGTTTATTTGATATCATTACAAACTGCTTTATAAATGGCTCTATTGACTTAATATCCAATGTAAACAATGAAAATAACCCAAATAATCGAAATAATATTATATTCAAAGATTTTCCAAGTCTTATATCAACAATTACAATACAAATTAATGAGGAATTTTCCAATAATCTGTTTGTATATATTCTTGAGAATCTTGGAATCTACTGGATTAAAATGGATAAAATTGAAGATATTGGTGAGGACGACAATATTATTGTTCATATTAGTTCATATGTGGAATCTATTTCAGTTTATAATCCAAATACTATTTTGAACAACATTTCATTAATCAGAAGAATTCTCAAAGTAATGATTTCTTATAAACTTAGATCATGTTTTATCTCAAGTATTGCAAATTCACTCATTGAAATGAAAAATAAAAATGCAATTGAATCATCTTATCATTCTAATCCAAGTCAAAATATTGATGATAATAATCATTCTACTGATTATACTTTAGAAAATAGATCACAAATTATTGAATCTATTGATTTATTGCTTGAAAGAATTTATGATAAGCACCACAACTGTAGAACAAGAACTATCCAATCTATACAAAGGTTATTTGTTAATGACATAATTCCGTATAGTTTTTTTATTATTATTCTCAAAGAAATAAAAATGAGAACTTTAGATGAATCTTCCCATACTAGATCTTCATCATTCAACTTATTAAGAACAATGGTTAGAAAAGCTACGGAAAATTATTATCATCTACCATTGAATTATGAACAAATTTCCAACTTATTGAATAGCATTAATACTGAACTAAATCATTTTAATAAAAACATTATTGATGATTTAAACAATACAATTATTAATTCAAATAAAAATGATAAAGAAACAAAATCACAAAAATTAATTGATCAAAATCTCTCAAAAAAGAAAGAGACTGAATATGAATTAATGAAAGTATTATTATTGGATGCAAAGGAGGTTTCTTTAATTGTGGAGAATATTTTGGAACAAATCTGTATTAATGGAATTTATTCAAAAATTAATTCTGATGTTTCATCATGTATTCTTTTTATTTGTGAAGCCGTTTCCTTAAATATTAAAAAAGGCCAATTATTCCTTTCAAATGTATTAAAATGTATTTGGAAGGTTAATAATGTAAATATTTTAAACTCAGTTATACATGGATTCTTTATTATCATGTTTAATAATATTTCCAATTTTTCAAATTCTGACAATCTGGAAAATTATATTCAAAATGATTTAGACAATGAAGATCAAAACTTAAAACTCCAATTTAATGAAAAAATAGTAATAAATCAAATTACGATTAGAAACCTTCTTAAAGTGATAGAATTGTTTAATGAAGATGATATGATGAATTTTTCAAAGTTATTGGAATATTTAACTTCAAAAAATACGCAAATATCTAAAAAATACACACAGAATTTTGATTTATCTTTGTTGAAAACCCATACTATGAATGAAATCTCCTTATTTGTAAGTAATTTAGCAAATTTAAATATTGAAACAGAGAATAACTTAATATCATTACTTGAATTACTTTTGGTGATTATGAAAGTTGAATCATTGAATAATAATCATATGATTGAAATTGATAATAAAAAAAATTCAAATTTTGAAATAATATATAAACTGTTTCTGAATTCTTCATTAAACAAAAATTATTTAATTTTTGATTATTCAATAAAATGCTTGAATTTAATTAAAATAAATAATCAAGATTATACAAGTGAGATTTTATCAACTTATGTAACAATTTTGTCAAATTTTGACTATAAATTAATAAATAATTCTCTTTTAATAAATATTATTAACTCAATTTTTAATTTAATTGCAAGCCCATCAAATATTAAATTTTTGATGAATAAAGAAAACAAATCAAAAGTTTTATATATCGACTTTTTTATTAATAAATTATTGGACCATTTTCATAAAAGGCTTATCAATTCGAAAGAAGTAAGTATTATTGAATTATCTCAAATAACTAATTTATTGAGTCACATTGTATTGAAATATGGGAATTTTGTGGAGAATTTATATAATAAATGGAAATATTTGCATTCAATCAGTCAAAAAAACTCTTCTGACAAATCTAAATTACTTCAAGAAAAGAATAATGAATGTGGAATAATTAATTTGGAAGAGGAATATCTTGAATACATTCAAATGATATTAGAAAATCAACTGATATCTAATGATAGTATTTTTTATTTTATTGTACCAATCATTAATTTATTATCAAGAGATCCAAGTTTAATTGTAGATTTTAGTAGTATTACAAATGATGAGAGTGACTTTCAATGGCAGCTTGATTACTCTAGGAATTGTGCTTTGGTTTCATTATGCAAAGTAACCTCTTTAACAACCAAATTATTAAATATTAATGAAAAGACTATGAATGATAGTTCTACACAAAACTTGAATATTAATTCAAAATTATCAAATTTATTTCAAATGCCAAACATACAATTAATATTCTCTTTTCTTTACAACCCATCTTCATTTAACTTTATTAATAAATCTCAAATGGATGACATAATGCTAAATATAATACTTTGTACTAATGATTTGTTAATAAGGTATCCAAATATAATAGATCCATGGATGGAAAAACAATATTTACTTTTAAACTTAGATGAAAATTCGAATAACACGGAAATTAACAGTTTAAAATATAATATTATGTTGATTATTAATTACTTATTAAATATAGGTTTTATAAAACCAAAAGATGTATTATTGTTGAGTTATCTCAAATGTATTAGCAATAAATCAGAATTTAATTCTGAACTTTCCAATCTTGCAAATTCATTCTTTCAAGAATTCTTCAAAGATTTAAATAATCAACTTGCTGTAAATATTATCCCATTATTAATCAACCAATTAGCTCTGGAATACTCTCATAATTATACTGACAAGACAAAAATTCAAGCAATTATTCACCAAACTCAGTATTTGCTCCACTTTATTAATAATAAAGATATTATTTGCTCTGGATTAATTCCCAAATTTTTTTCCAGAATTTCCCTATTGAATGATCCAAAAGCCATTGAATTGTACATCATTGCCCTTGAATCACTAAAACTAGGCTCAAAAACTAGATGTATTAGCAAGATTATTGAAAATTTGAATTTGATTACCTTCCATATTCAAGAATTTGATTTTCTAAAACAATATTTTGCGAAAATTCTTCAAAATCATATAAATTCAAGTCAATGTGATACTAATTCTGAAATACTTTCACTACTCAATGACGAAAATTTGACAAACTCTAAAATGAATTCAAACCCGATTAATGATAAAACAAATCAATTAATTTCTGATACTGAAAATAAACCACAAAATTGAATGTTAATTTTTAAAATTATCATTAATGAATATATACAGGAAAACAAAGTTAATTTCTGCAAATTTATTATTTTTTTAAGAAAATACTATTTAAAATTATATTACATGCATTTTTGCATTACGTGTAATTTTTGTTGAAAATGAAAAATATTTATTTAAAAAGAATAAATACAATAAGCTAACGAAAAAAGTATTTTTTTCATCATATTAATTTATCTAATTTATTCTTAATGATAGGTATTGAATGATTCAAATGAAATGAAAATAATCAAAAATATTCGATTTAACAAAAAAAAACTATTCAAGTGAGAATACCAATAATTTATCAAGTTAATTAGTTTTAACTTATTAATTAGTTAATAAAATAAACATAAATTATGCTTTTCAATATTTAAAATCTTTTTTTTCGAGAAAATAATTTTATTACGATTTAAACTAATCATTAATTTCTTGGCCGCTCAAAGAGGGTTTTTGACTAGAAAATAAGCAGCTTCAATAATCATTGAAACTCTTTTCGAAATATAAGAGTCTGCTAGTTTGTGATCAAGCTAATAATTGCAAAATTTCTTAATTAAACAGATTTATCACATATTTATATCTCAATAACTTGGGAAAATGAACAATGAGGTGATATATAAAGTCAATGCACCTTTCATAAACAAAACAGATTGTGATAATGTAAGTATTAATGGAAAAATAATTAATGATTCAGATCAAATTATTGATAACTATGAAGATTCCGAATTAATAACAGATTCTGAAAGCTCAGATTTATCTTTGCCTATTAATAATATAGGTAGAATGATGAAATTATCTATACCTGGCTCAGCAAAAATTTCTAGAGAGTCAAAAATGTTAATGCAGCAAATTTCTAAGGATTTTATTGGTTGTATTTCATCTCATGCAGGAGAGATTTGTACGAGCAATAAACGACGTGTATTAAATGGTGAAGACATTATTAATGCTTTATCTTCTTTTGGATTTGGCGATTATACAGATACATTAATCAATTATTTGAATATTTGGAGAGGTGTAAAGCAATCTAGAAACATTAAGTCATATAGCAATATCTACAGATCCAATAATTCATCATTAAATTTTAATGAAAATTACCAAATTCCTACAGATAATTCTCAACATCAATTCTTTGGAGTCGAGCAGAAATTTGAAAATAATTACAATAATAAATCTCTAATTGATGACCAGAAACCTATAAATAATGAATACAATAAATATTTTATTCAAAACAATATTTCAACAAATAACCAACAAATTAATTATACGAATTTACCAAAATTTATGAATAATGCTATATATGAATTTGTTAATTCGAACATAGATAAGAATATCAATTCACAAAAATATTCAGAAGATATTCGAGAAGACACAAATATCCCTTTTTGCACAAATAAAGGTCATATTAATACATTACTATTATCACCTACAAGAAGTATCAACTTCTTGAATGAATCTTCTCCGGACACTCCAAAATCAACGTTTCCACTTAACCAATATGGCAAAAGAAAAAGAATTGGACAAGAAGAATCTAAAATAGTAAATATTGTTAATAATAATGAACAATGTATAGACTTTAATGTAAAATATAATACGAATTATAACAATAAGAATTCAACAGATATTGAATTAATTGAAAACAATACATTTCAAGAAAATAAAAAATCTACCATTAATTTTTCAAGATATAATAATTTGGAGTATTCTTCAAATCAATATAAACAAGACGAAATATTTTTAAATAAAAATGAAACTTCTTTAGATAATTATTTTTCATCAGATTTATATATTCAAGAAGAAAGCGAAAATGACTCTGAGTATAATACATATCCAAGTGGATTATTTATTTCTTGAAAAACAAAGTTATTAAACTAACAAATTATATTATATTGTTTTTATTATTATAATTTTCATAAAATTCTATTAACGAATGAGGGATTCGAGGTTTTACTTTATTTAAAGCAAAAGATATATCTCTCCAAGTAAACATGACATGACTGCTAATTGAATCTTTGGTAGAATCTAAATTATTTGTAATGGTCCTTCTAATAACCTGCATCATAGTTTCCCTACATAATAAAGCAAGTTCTGCACCACTATAACCACTTGTTAGATTTACCAATGAATCAATCATTTCATCATAACTATCAAAAATTTCCATATTATTTATATTATCGCATAGCTCAATAACTTCCATACTAACATTCTTATTATTCTTAGCATTCGAAATGTCTAAATTTCCCTCAAAATTAAGTCTATTATCATTTTTATTGTTATTAAAATCATTAATCTGAATATAATTGCTTGATTTTAAATAAATATTCAAAATTTTTTTCCTTGCTTTAGGATCTGGTAGTCCAATGTAGATAATACGATCAAGTCTTCCAGGTCTAAGTAATGCAGAATCTAATAAGTCAGGCCTATTAGTTGCCCCAATTACAATGACTTGCTTATTTGTGGTAATTCCATCCATTTCATTTAACATTTGTGAAAGAACTCTCGTGCTGACATCAGAAGTATTTGACATACTTTCTCTATTTACACCAATTGCATCAATTTCATCAAAAAAAATAATACAAGGGGAATTTTGCCTAGCTTTTCTGAAAATTTCGCGTATTGACTTTTCAGATTCTCCCACCCATTTTGAAAAAAGTTCAGGACCTTTTACACTAATAAAATTCATTTTACTCTCAGTAGCAACAGCTTTTGCCATTAGTGTTTTTGAACATCCAGGTGGTCCATACAATAAAACTCCGCTTGGGGGTTTTATTTTCATATATTCAAAGAGTTCTGAATGGATTAATGGCCATTCTACGCATTCTTTGAGCTGTTCTTTAACTTCTTCATATCCTCCAATATCGTTCCAGTAAGTTTTGGGAATTTCAATAGCGAGTTCTCTAAGCGCAGAAGGTTTAATATTTTTAACACTACTGCGAATGTCTTCAAATGAAAGAAGTGGAAGCTTATCATTATCAATAAATTCTGTATTTGTAGTTCTTTCAAGAAACCTATTTATAGACTCATTAATTAACATCTTCAAATCTGCACCAACAAATGCTTGAGTCTCATTGACAAGAGAATCTATTTCATATTCATTTAAATTATTGGGAATATCACTTAGTATAAGCTCAATAATTTCTTTCCTTTCCAAGCTATTTGGTACTTCAACTGCTATTTCACGATCAATTCTTCCGGCTCTTCTTAATGCGGAATCAATTTCATTAGGCTTATTTGTTGTTGCAATAAGTATTACTCGATTATTATCATCAAATCCATCTAGTAAAGACAAGATTGCTGTAAGATATTTTTTGTTTTGATCATTTATTCCTGAGAAACTATCCCTATTACCGCAAATCAAATCAATCTCATCAATAAATAATATGGTGTAAATAAATTCATCTTGCTTTGAATTATCTTTCACTTTTTGGATACTTTTAAAGAAATGATTATCCTCTTCATCTGTATTGTTACTAATATTGCTTCCATCTATAACAATAAAATCAACAGATAATTCTAAATCAGAGTCTTGTTTAAATGTTGTAATTAATTCAATTTCTTCTGCAATAGAACGAGCAATCAAAGTTTTTCCTGTTCCTGGTGGTCCATATAATAATATTCCCTTCGAAGGTTTTATTCCAAAAGATGAGTAAATTTTTGAAAATTTGAGTGGATTTATAATACACTTATTAATTTCGCTCTTTAAATGATTCATTCCTCCTATTTTATCCAGTCCGTATTTTCTTTTACCTTGAGTCGGTTCTTCGCTTATATTGCTAGTTTTGTTGTCATTGCTTTTATTATTCTGTTTAATATTAACTAATTTATTTTCAAAAACTAATTCAATTTTTGTTTGGTTACCTATTTTCACAACTTTTGAATAATTCTCCAAAAATTCCTGGTTCCTATCAAATTCATACACTTTAAAATAGTAAACCATTGACGCAATTTGTATTGAAATTATATTACCTTGAAATACACATATTCCTCTAGATCTTGAAATGATCAGCTGTTGAATACTTTTATTATCATTAATGAATTCTGGAGGCGAGTTTAACAAATTCTTCATATTATTAATAGAACTATTTAAGTCAAGAATTCCAAAAAATTTTAGTATACAGTGCTTATTAACTTCTATATTAATGTTATTATCTTTTGCAAAACTTCTCAAAGGAAATATTTCCAATTGACCCGAATTTTCATCTATAATACTTAAATTATTCATAACCAATTCTCCTACCAATCCTTGGTTATCTCCAAATTTAACATTTGATTCCAACGATCTAACCGTCACACACGTAGATTTTTCTAAATATCTTATTACACAAATAGTTCCATTTGCTATTCCTATTTGATTTAATGTGTTTTCAGAAACACGCAACTCCAAGATATTTGACCTTGAAATATCCTTGCTTATTATAATATTTAGTAAATATGGCCATTTTGCTGGAATTTTTGTATTCGATTCACTTTTTGTTGATTCATTCTCATCATTAACAAAATTTGTTTGCTTCTGTTTATTTTTCATTTCATTATTAAATAAATAAGTCAATATTTAAAATAACAATAAATATTTTTTGAATTTTAAGATTATTTTAAAAAAATTATTATTATTTAAATTTATTAATGAAAAATTACAAGTTTATTAAAATTCCCGGTATTGGTCTAATTATACATTAAATTCATATGGACAATAATTTTACATACCCGGAATTAATGAATTTTTTTTTTTTTGTGGAAAAATATTTTAATGAAAATATCAAGCCGGATTTCATGCGTTTGAAAAAAATATAAAATAATTTGAAAATATAGATTCAGTTGTTTTTTTGAATCAAAAATATATAATTGCATGTATTAAAATTCCAGTGCACTTATTCTAACAATATAACGAATTCTGAATAATAATGATAATTCTAATTATTAAAATACTGAATGCAATTTCTTAATGGAGAAATTAAAAAAATATGTGGAATAAATATTATTAAAAAATTATTTATTATTGAAAACAAACGAGGATCCTCAGAGAAAGATGACCATATTAGTGGGTTGACCTTGGAAAAATATAATGAAACAGTTAAAGTCCTAAATAACAAGAGTCCTAATATTTTTTACAAATATAAAAATGAATTTGGAAAAACTCTAAGGAGAAATACTGATAATATTTCTGAAATTTCTTTTCACAAATTAAAAGCATTGAATAATTTTTGTTTTATTGATAAAGAAATTGATTTTGAAAATACCCAATTAATTAAGTACATTTGGAAAACAATAGGGATAAGTTCGAATGAAAAAATTGATATAAACGAATTAATAGATATATTAATTAAAAAAAATGGAATAAAATATCTAGAGAAATTGAAATATATAGAGATGATCTTGCAAATAGAAAATAAATGCAAATTAATTATTAATAAAATATTTGGGAATTCTACCAAATATTTAAAATTTGATAAAAATATTGTAGATAAAATGAATTTCTTTGATTTAATTATAATAGAATGTCCTTCTATTAAATATTTTGAAAAAATATTATTTAATGATATTAAGTCTCCAAACTTTGAAAATTTGACCGAATGTATATATGACAGATTTACAAAAATCTTTAATCTACATGACAATGAATTGAATACTATTACTGGCAAAATTGCAAAGATTGCATTAATTTCAGAACACTTATTTGAACTATGGTCAAAAGAATTTGGAGAATTGAATTTTCATTCAAATTTTATGGAAAATTTACAATTTAATTATGAAAAAAGAATTGATAACGTCCAAAAAAATTTACTAGAGCTTTTTTTAATTTATGGATTTTTAATTAGGAATAAATTGGAAAACAAAGTGCTTAAAGATGAAGAATATTTAATATTATTAAATAAACTTATTGAATTATTGAAACAAGAAAATTATTTACTCATTTCTAATCAAATTAAAATCTTGATTGAATTAATTATTTTACAATTATCTGAAGAATCAATTGATTCTTATGAAATAAAACTACGTATGTTGGAACTTGTTAATGAAATTATTGAAAATGGTTGTAATAATTTACTAAACGCGTTAATTATTTCAAACATAATAAAAAACTACGATTACAAAATTCCAAATAAAGACAAAATTTTACATGAAGAATTAATTTCTACTATTAATAAATATTTCTTTCAAGAAAAAACCATCAATAGTAACACATTTTTAAAAAATGATCTTAAGATATTAATAAATAGTATAGATATTGAAAGTTTAGAATTAATATTGAAAAAAATCTTGATTAATTCCACTATGATAAAAAGTATCATCGAATTAATTTTTATTAAGATACAAAATCAAATTTTGAGTAATATCGATAAATGGAAAGAAAATCATTTTGAACTAAACCAAATTAATTTTGATCTATTGAATCAAGTAATTAAGATTCACAAAGATAAAAATTTGAATATTAACTGTTTAGAAAACTTTATTATGCTAAATTTTATAAAAACTATGAAAATGATCGAGGAAAAAAAAACTAATGAAGAAAATAAATTTATAAAGTTGAACATCGAACCAATTAAAGTTAATCAAATGAAATTAATTTCTATGATTAACTCAAAATTTGATAAATATTATGAAAATAAACTTGAAGAACATAAATTGATTAAAATTATCAATTGTTATAGTTTTACTAAAATTATTCAAAGTATTTTGAAAGAAAATTTATCAAATGATTCTTGTAATTGGGGATTAATTCATGAGGGAATAAAATTTTTAAATAACTACTTATTATTTGCATTCAATATTAATTTATTGGAAAATATGGATGAAATTTATGAATTTTCAAAATTGACTATGAATGAAATAAAAAAGCGTTTTATAGATGACAAATCAAATCAAATAGAATTGAAATATTCTATTCCACAATCAAATGTATACTTTGAAGTATTGAGATTAATACATAATGCATCTTACATTTCAAATTCTAAAACAAAAGGAAATACTGATATAAATTCTTTACAATTGTTAAATCAAGGTATTATTCCTTTTAATTTAAACATAAAAGAAGATAATCCGGACTTCCTATTTACCAAAATCAATGATTGTTTTAATAACAGAAATAATGAAAAAGGTGTGATAAAATCTAATAATAACATAAATTTAATTTTCATTCATGGGTTTCTCGGAAGTGCTTTTAAATCCTGGAATATTGATATCTCAAAAGAAAGCAAAACTCCAATAATTATTGATGATAATTTTCAAAGTAACGTTATCTTAGAGTATAAAAAAGAAGACGAATCAAACACTAAATTAAATACAAAGAGAAACTGTAACATTATTTCAAAACTAGAAAAAAATAATTATTTGATTTGGCCAAGAATACTATTAACTAAAAATGAAAATTTGAAAATGTTTGCAGTAGATTATTCACATCAAATATTTAATCAAAATCAATCAATTACTCTAAAAGAAATTTCTGAAGAAATTTATATAAAATTATTAAAAGCAAATATTTTACCAAAAGATGTAAAAAATTATCAGAAAAAAAATAATATAATAATTTGTCATTCAATGGGCGGAATACTATTAAAGCTAATAATATCAAATCATCCAGAGATTGTTAAAAGTATTAAAGGGATAATATTTTTTGGGACTCCCCACTTTGGAACGAATTTACATTCAAATGTAATTAAAATTTTGAGAAAAAAGGTTTCATCTTACATTATAGAACTTTCTTCTCAATTTAACATTAAACAACTAAGAAAATTGAATTCGAAATTTCAAAAATTGATTTATTCAATTCCAAAACAAGAAAGACCAATAATATATTCATTTTCAGAATATTTACCATGCAAGATACCATTCTTGTTTAATATTAGTAAAGTAATAGTGCCGCATTTTAATTCAAATCCATTTATTGGTAACTTTTTTATATTAAAAACAGACCACAACTTTATAAATAAGCTGACAATTTACAAGAACGATATAAGATATTTGTTAATTCAGAATTTGATTGATTTATAATGCATTAATTTTGTTAAAATCAAAATTCCAGTTTTTGAGACGATCTATATTGTTTTGTGAGATTGAAACAATTATGAATGAGGTAAGATATTTAAGAATAAATAATATTAGCCAAATAATAATAATGTGATTAATACATAAAGCTGAATGTAGTCTTGAGAATAGTAAAACGCACATTAATAAAATAGTGAGTGGTAGTGATATAAAGCCTATTCTTCTTGAAACTATGTACGGAAATGCATATATACCCCTCAATTTCTTTGAAATAAAAATAGGGTCTTCTTTTGAAGTCTTTGATTCAGACTTATTGAAATTATCACTCTTTATCTTCTTTATTTTAGCTTCATCCTTATTATGAATTAAAGAAACATCTGCTTCTAAGCCTATAGTATTTCCTCTTAATAAAGAGAATGTGCCTTGTCTAGTTAGGTTTCCAATAGAAGAAGAATTGTGATTAAATTTATTATTATTCAATATATTTTTATTAATTAATTTCTCGAAAGAGTTATTTTCTTCCAAGTTTTTTTTGTTAAAGTCAATCATTAAATATTGAAATGCTTGATTTGAACCTCTTGAAAGTAAAATATCACCAATCAGTGTATCTAAATAACTGAGATAGCAATTTGAATTAATCTTATTAAATTTTACAAGAAAAGAATGTTTAAACCAGTCAACAATAATTTCTACCAAATAAACCGATACAACCCAAGTTAAAACTGAGGAAAAAATGGAATCTGTATAAAGTCTTGCATTCGAGTACATTCTGATAAATAAAATAAATCCATCATATAAAAGTTGGAACCTTTCAATAGTGTCAGAAGATGAAATTGTGAATAAAGAAATTGAATGATAAGTCTTAAAAACTGTTGATTTAATTTCTGCAAAGTTATTGGTTATTACAATCAGAAACATCGTGTACTCTGATGAATTAAGTGAAATATTTAATGCTAATCCTCTAATCATATGAATAGTGCAGTGAATTAATAGGTAGATTATTACCATAAAATACTTCGAAAAAGAATCAATGAATAAATTTGTAAAATTTGAATGCTTTTTTTCTAATTGATAACTACCATCAACAAATCCAATATATGCAAAGAATTTAATAACTGACTCCAAATATGTGTCAATTAGATCTCTTCCAAAAGATCTGAATAACTTCTCAAATATTTCCAACATATTAAAAATGACATATAACTTTAGTAGCCCCTGTCCTCTTATATAATGATAAAAAAATGAAATATCAAGCCTGCTGAAAATGTAAATGGACAATAATAAAACTAAGAATCTTGAGAAGTCAGTTAACTCTACAGCAGTAAATCTAAAATACTTTTTAAGGCTAGTACTTAGTAATGGCTTTAAATCTTGTTTATTCTTAGAATATATATGATTATTATTAATTTCATCATAAAACATATCAGAAGCTGAAATAGATCGTAATTCTGATTCCTCTAAAGATGATCTTTGATCATTCATTCTATATGAGTGAATGTGATTCTTAATTTGTGGAAAAAAATTGTTATTTTTACCAAGAAATCCATCATCTTTACTCTTCATGTTGAATCTAAACCTCAATCTATTATCATAATCTGGAATATTTATCAAACTTTTACTTTTAACTTGTTTATCTTCGAATATATATTCAACACTAGAATTCTCAACTAATTCATTATTGTTTTGATATCCAGTCTTATTGAGTTCTTTATTACTATTTTGAATAGGACTCCAAGAATTTGAATCTAAAGAATAATCATTTTCGATATTATCTTCTGAATTATTATAATTATCAGCTCTTTGAATTATTGAACTGTTCTGAAAATAAGTTAATTTACCTGTAATTAAAAACATGAATATATTAGTAATATTTAAAAATATCAATAAAATTAATTTTATCAGTGCTAATATTGAATTAATTGGCAGAAACGTTAAATCATATAGAATTGTATCGAAACAAAGTAACATTGAGAAGTTAAGTAAACACTCTAATTTCTTAGGTACTTGATACACTTCATTTAGAATATTTTTAGGAATTCGATCATTAAAACTATCTTCGTCAAATTCAAAGTAATCAATATTTTTTTTTTCAAGTACATTTTCACTTCTAATTTCAGACCAAATAAATTCCAAAGATGATATTATATTATTGTCCATTTTATTCTCACTTTGATTATTGTAATCCCTTAAATCATCAATTTGTTCTTCATTACTACTACTTAAATTACTAACACCATTATTTTCTCCTTCTGAATGATTGACATAATTTCCTTGATGATTAATTAACTTAGTAGCTTTATTATTATTTTTCTCATTTCCATGGAAATTTTCATCTATTGGTATCTCTTTATATGTTGATACATTGTTACTAATATGATCATTTGTAGATAAATTTAACTTTTCAGAATTCATATTATTAAAGGTTTCATTCTTTACTAACATCTTTTGAGTAGTTTTTTTCGGCTTCTTAAACATTATATTGCGATACTACAACTGATTGCATTCGGAATATTTAATACATTATTTGTAATATATATTTTTTTAAAAAAATATATATATTTTGAAATGGCGCCAACATTTCAAACTTGTTTCAAGTTCTCAATGCATGCATAAAAATTAAAGAGAAATATTTCAACATTATTCTAATTAATAAGATTTAAACAATGAAACAATAATACTATCAGTGTGTACCATATAACAAAATTCTCATAAAAAAATTAAAAATGTATATTATTAAAGTATATTTCAAAGTAAATGGAAATTATTTAGCCATGCTGATAAAGCATCTTAGATCCACTATTGGCAATCCAGACAGTAGAGACAGATGAGGGATCACCAACAACAGAAGTAACGAATTTCATAAAACAAAATGATTTAAAATTGAATGAGACCCCAGATGTCCATGCAATTACAGTGCCTGCGCCAAGCTCAATTTGTTCATTTGGTTGTAAAGTATACCGGATGATACTTTCATCACCTCTGAGGTAAACAATATCAATATCTTCATCATCCTCATTATCTGGAGAATTTATACCTCTTAAATTGCCAATATTTCTTGGTGCATGTTCAAATTTATTACAATTTCTATATGGAATACTTCTACTACATACTCTGCTTCTAATAATATCGCCTGTAATTACATGTCCGACTCCCTCTCTTGAATATAATGTACCAAATTTTTTCATTGGTACTGGGAAAAATTTCATTCCAGAAAAACAAGAATCCAAAACTATTAAAGAGGGTTCAGTCAAAATTACATCAGTAAGCCACCAAACTGAACGTTCTAATTTCAATTGTTTATTTGAAAATAAAATACGTGTTGGAGATTCATAACTTAACTTTTCGTCTTTTTTTAAACGTAGAATAAGCTTGCTACCATCAACAATTGACCTTGGGATCACGCTTATTATATTTTCTGCACTTGTTTCAATTTCTTCCCCTTTACTTGTATTATTATTACTTGATCTGTCTAAAATTTCCTGTTCTAAGTTTTGCATTATATTCTCTTTCAAATTTTTAAAATCTCAGATAATAATGGAATATTATTAATATTTATATTTTTTAGAATTACTACTTGTAAATTATATACTAGATGTTAATATTGCTTTGAACAATAATTCGTAATTCAACTACTTACAAAATCTAGAATATAAACTCAATGTAGCTTAAAAATGATGAATAGTGGCAATTTACTTGATACAAATATAAATTGATGTATTAATATTTATGCATAAATATATATTTGCTTTTTCCTTCTTTTTTCAGTTTTCGATTATAATATAAATTAAAAATATCACGAAGGTACCGCCCAATTCACCGCCAAACCTAGTATCTGAGAAACCCCACAATTTTTTTTAAATTCATATAAATTGTTTAAAAAATAATAAAATTAATATATTTTTTAAAA
The DNA here is from genome assembly GCA_004337795.1 of Cryptosporidium viatorum. Lineage (NCBI taxonomy): Eukaryota > Apicomplexa > Conoidasida > Eucoccidiorida > Cryptosporidiidae > Cryptosporidium > Cryptosporidium viatorum. The sequence continues at coordinate 186,404 of QZWW01000033.1, forward strand.
TATATTAATTTATCTTGCGTTATTTGTGCATATATAAATAAATATTTATTTATTTATATATTTATATTATTTATATATTGAATAGTAGAAGCACCGTATTATTACTATTATATAACTTTCTAAATAAGCTATTTTCTTTGTATTAAGCCGAAACTAGTTTTAAATTTATTCGCAGAAAAATACTTAATTTTAATCCTGATTTTCCAATTAATTGTTTATCTTTATTTATAATCGTTTTAAAATTATTTTAAAATATTTTATTTTGCATCTAGAAGGCGCTGCCACGTAATTATCTAGTATTAAATATATAAATAAAAATCCACTTATAAAACTTAGCAAAATAATAGATTATATATACAAATATTTTAAAACAGAAAGTCTTATTTCCAGTTATTTATTGTGTTTATTAATAGATTTATCATAATTACATAATAATTTTTTCAAACTTTCAATTCTAACGTTTTTTTTTAATAGTTTGAGATTGTATTTAATAAAGCCTTAATATCGTATTAATTAATGGAAATTCAGTTTCGAAATTTTCAAGTTGTAATATAATGATATGATTATAAAGTTATTCATTGATTATAATTTTTTTCACGGAAAATGATCAGTTTTTTGCAAAGTAAATTGCAAGATGAAGATGATATTGATATAAATTATAATAATCCAATTAATAGTGAAACTCAAGGTGAAGATAGTAATATTGAAAGAGATGGTTTTGATTTGGAAAATATTACTGACTTAGGAGCAGATTTGAATGATTTAATGAACGATAATGAAGAAAATACATTTGGTGTTAGTTTATATGAGGATCTCATTGATATTGATTCAATCGATGTTGAAAGAAATAATTCAAACCTTCAAAAGACCATTGAAAATGAAGTAACTTTGAAGTCAAAAATTGAGACTAGCTTACTTATTTATAAAATAAATTGTGAAAGGCCTGATACAACAGTTATTTATGAAGAAAGAAATGTTAACTTCGGCCTTTCAAATGATTTAATAGGGACCGGTACATTGATTTTAGAAAAAATTGAAGATCCTGATGTATTTGCATTAACATGGGAAGGAAAATTACTCGAATGTTTTACTAACAACAAACAAAACATTCAAGAAGTCTCTAAATACTCTTTTCTATTGCAATATATCATTGATATTAATTTAAAAATTATCCAAGATGATGAATTCTTTATTTTTATCAAGTCTGATTTCCAACTTGAGAATGAAACAATTTTTCTTCAATTTTCTTTTAACTCAGGAGAAAAAGCAAACTTTTGGTATAATAATTTATCTAAATATAAACGATTAATAATGAACAAGTCAAATATCAAAGAAAACAATAATAATGTTGACCAAAATCAAGTAAAGAGATCTAGGGAATGTTCAACAGATTGCCTAATTAATGATCAAAACCATAAAGCTATTTCATCAAGTAACTCTCAAGCTCCAAAAATCTCAATTCCGTTTTATAGAGATAATAAGCATTCCAAAAAATTATCAAATGTTCCAAACTCTCTTAGTTACTATCAGTCTGAGAATCTTTTCCCTCTGATTAAACATGAAGATAAAGTTCATATTGAAAATCAAATTAAAAATCTTATCTATACAAATTTCGGCAATATAAATCATCATGATTTTAATAATTGTAACAATATTTCATCTTTTGATATTGAATCTAACAAATCCATTATCAAACAAAAATGCGCATTTATTAAATTTGTTGCTAACTCTATTCAATCAAATATTGTGGAAAATAAAAATTCATTCCCAATTTCAACATTTCCAAAATCTATCCAATCATCATCTTCATGTGAAAATATAACTAATTTTCATGCAACAAAAGAGAATCAAGTACAAAATTCTCAGCCTCAAATCTTTACGTGCCAAATATGTTATGAAAGTTTTGATTATAAATATTTAATTACGCTTCAACCATGTGGACATCAATTATGTTCTTATTGTGAATATAAATTGGTCGATTCTAAATGCCCTTGGGATAGATCTAAATATAATATTAAAAAAAATTGATTAATTAATAAATTGAAATATTATTGGATGAAAATTAATCCAAATATACTTCTTAAAATTATATCCTTTATAACTTTAATAAGTTAATTAAACACTTATAGAGAAGTTACGAAAATATTGTATTGAAACAAAATATTAAAACATAATAATTTAGGAAATACTATAATAATCCACTAAATTTATATAAATTTTTCTTTTAATAGAAAATTTTTAAAAAATCAAATTTCACTCTTTAATAACAATTGTTAAATTGTTATCAGAATTATTATTATTATTATTATTAGTACTATTAGTACTATTAGTATTATTAGTACTATTAGTATTATTAGTATTAGTATTAACATTAGTAGTAGTATCACCGCTTTTAACTTCCTTGTTTTTTATATCTCTTGAATTAAGTCTTGATAAAAGAGGCTTGCTATCTAAATTACTTGAGATTTGATTTATAGAATTCATATACTTTGATGATCTAAATTTTTTCCCTGATAGCTCTTCAAAAATGCTTGATGCTTCAATCTCGTTCAAATAATCAGAAATTTTCCAAATACATATCACACTCAAAATAGTACTAATCATTAATACGAATGATAATGTCAAACCAACACTGAAATCTAATATCAAGAAGTCCTTTGTATTTTCCCTATACATAATACTTTCAATAAATAATCCAATAGAAATCAAAAATGTAACCAAATTCTCCATTGCTAAAAGAGGAATTGTTGATCTTATTGCAAGTCCTGATGGGCAAAGAATCCCAATCATACCAACTATTGATGTAATCACATCAATAGATCCAAATGCTAGACACACTGCAATAAATATAGGTGAAGAAACTTTTAACCAAGCAACACTAAATAATGATACTCCATATACCATCGGAAGAAAATATGATAAAAAGGCTCTGAACCTTGTGCTTAATATCTCACAACTCATCTTTTTTTCAACAACTTTCCCAATATTTTCTTTAGAAGCATTTTCCATTTTACTAAAGACTTTTCTTGAACTCAATTATAAACTTTTCTTTAGCTCAAATTAATAATTCCCACAACTCTTTTAGTTTCCCTTAATATATTTTTTAAATTTTAGAACCAATTATTTTGCTCCTTATTTAAATCATAATCCGTATTTCAGTTTAATATATTGGTGCACCATTTAATTTTTTTTTTTTTTTAACACCCCCAGGCACACAGTGTGTTTTAACACACTGTAGAACATTAATTTTTAAAAAAATTATTGAATAAAACAATTTATTAATTATTTTAAATATAATAATGATAAATTCATTTAATATTAGCATATAATAGATTTCAGTGATAATATTGTTCAATCAATTATCAGAATCTTCAATTCTCGACTATTTTTATCTCCTAAATTAATATTTGCAAATAACGAATAAATATACGAATAAATTACTGATTTAGTTTCGTTTGATAAATGCTCATCAATATCTATTAGCTTATCAAATTGATTTATTATTAAATACTTAATTTCTCCGTATTTATATAATTCATGTATTCTAATTATAATTTCAAATAACGATATTTCTCCACCCATCGAACCAACAGATAGTGATAATCTATCAGAATACTTAATTAGTACGTTGTTTAAAAACTTATATTTAGATAATTGTCCAGGCTCATTTCTAAGTGATTTATGAAAATCTTTGTCTAATATCAACAATATATTTTTTTTTCGAGTATTCTCTGAATTAATCGATTGTTCTTGCAATTCATTCATTTCAGCTCGCTGTAATGAATTAATTTTCTCTGATAGATGTTCGCAATATTTCAATAGCCAATCACATTTATCTGTATCTGACGTGAAATCATTAAATCTCAAAACTAATATGTTCTTGTTATATTCAAGCATGAAAGCTTGAAATAAATTTTCATTAATTTCTTCATTCAGAAAAAAAGCATTCAATATTACATTGTCGAAATCTACTTGATCTTTAGCCAGCTCAGACAGCATCTAATTCCCCAATGTTAATATAGTTCTTTTTTTATACTTTAATGGTTATAATATTTTAAAAAAATTATTTTTCTTGAATCAATTGTTTGATTTTTGTCCCTCACCACCACCCCCCCATTTTTAACCAACTAATAATACTAATGAATTTGGTTAAATTTCACTCTTGACTAGTAACCACGTGCATTCAAAGCGAATATTAAACTGGAAATGATGCTTTTTCCAATATTTTCGATAGGAATTTTGCTAAAATTGCCGAGATAACTCGTGTTGAAACAACAATCAATATATATTTTCCTTGTACTGTAGGTGTGATTAATTGCCATGCGACCCAAATTAATGTTATGTATGTAAAACTTCTCCAATTCTGGAAAGGTTTAAACAATCAGTTAAAAAATTCCATTATTATTGATTATTTTAATTTTCTTTAGTAACTTACTTTTGCAGACCTTTTAAAAATATTTTTTACTATTAAAAATAGTAATAATAACGTAAATATGGTATTAACTGCTATCCCCAGCAATAAAGTTGAATAATTTAGAATCTAAAGTCATCGATTTAGTACTTATACAATTAGGAACAACTTATGTTACTTACCAATTTATATTTAAATATATTATAAATTATTTTAACCATTGCAGGAATAACTGTCATTTCAAACAACAAGCTAATTAAAAAAAATAAATAAAAATAAATTTCATGTTTTGTATAAATGGATTTTAGCTGGTCAATCGTAATTGAATTAATATTCCACAATTCACTAAATGATTTATTTTGAATTTTAAATGATAATAATTTATCCAATTGATGTGGTAAACCTTTATTAAACAATATATTTAATATTTAAATATTTATTATTTATACTTTAAATTAATAATTTCTACTTACCAATTTTTGAACTACCATCAGGCTGTTGGATTAATATTGGTTCAATCTCTTCAACAATCATTTTATTTGAAGAATTTTTCTTTTTTAAAAGATTAAATTTTTTCAAATTAAATAAAACCTAATAAATTAGTTTATATTAGTAATTTTTTTTTATACACGTAATTTCCACATTACATGTTGCATGCAAATTTACTCAGAAAAATAATTTTTTTGGTACCGGTACATGAAAATAGCTACAATTTAAATTTAGAGTTATTCAATTAGAAATATATCCAAAATTAACTAATTACCAAAATATGAATTTAATTAACCTAATTTTTTTTATCGAAACATGGATCAGAAACATTTTTATCTAAACAAGTGGAAATTTAGACTATACAAATAATAGAATACTGGTGAATAAATAATTTGATGAATCCATACTTAAATATGTATTTAAATTATGTTTTATAATTATTAATACTAATAAATGGTCGATTTATAATCTTTTTTTTTTATTTTGCATGCAATAATTTTAAAGGTCCTATGGAGACTTGACATCCACATTTGGCGCATCTTTATTTTATGTGGCTTTAATCAAATTAATTATGCAACAATATCAGCTCAAATAAATAAAACAAAATTGATATCATAAAGAGAAAATAATTATATAACACAACTTAATGAATAGTTTATGTATTACCACCATTATTTAGGTTAACAGAACAACTTTCTTCTTATAAATTAATTAAATATGTTCAATTAGAAGATCTATTAAAAAAAAAAAAAATACCTTTCAGAAATGAAATTTGAGAATGAAGAGTATTATGAAAAAATAATTGACAAAGATCAAGAGCTTAGCAGCTATTCTGAAACTAGTAACAGTTATCTTTGTTCAAATAAAGAGGAAAACTATAAAGAAATTAGCACTAAAAGCTGTCACACAACGCCAAAAAGATTATTAAAAAATAACAAAAATGAAAGTGATAATGAGAGTTTGAAACAAAAAATTAGGTCTAAAAAAATTGCAAGAAATGAACTAAGCGAATTAAAAAAAATTGAAATAGAATTGGTAAAAGAAATGGATTCTGCGAGATCTACGAGTAGAAACTCATCTGAAAATAGAAAGAAATGTGAGAATTTTTTATTGAAAAAAACTGATAAAATTTCTTTGTTAGAGCTAGAAATTCTAACAGAAACAATTAATATTGGTTCGAATGATAACGAACAAAGTGCAATAATACAGGATATTCTTTCATTTATTGATCGCTTAAAAAATATATTTGCAATATTGAATAATAAAAAAATCCAGTTTCCATTGGATTATTATCAAAAATGGGTTTTAGAATATAATCAAGTAATGAATAGTTTACATAATACAAATAAAAAATCATTGACCAATTGTGAATATTGCTTCAAATTAAATATTGAATCAATTAAATTAATTCGATCATTTTTTTATTATTTTCAAAATTTGTCAGAATTATTTGTTAAAGAAAAGAAAAATAATAGAAAAATATTAAATAATAATATGGTACTAAAACAAGACAATATCAAATTGTCTCATTTAATTAAATCATTAAAATTAAATCCTTCTAACAAAGATAATGAAAAGAAATTAAATGGCTTATCTAATGAGAAAATATTGGAAATGGCAATTAATAGCAACAATATTAATGAAAAAAAATTTTCTGATGCAATAGTTGGTTCTGATGAACCAATTTGTTTAATAAATAATAACTTAGAAAATGATGATATAAACAACAATATTCTTAATGATATTATTCCAAATAAAAATAAGCAAACTTTATCGAAAATAGATTCAATAAATGAAATAAGTATGTTGAGAACAGGAAGGTTCCAAGACGCACAAAACTATAGGGAGGGAATAATGAAAATAACACAGGAATATAGTGGACTTTATGATCGTACTAGAAATGAGTATATTGAGAGATTATTGGAAAGACAAAAAAATCATGATATGGAGATAAAACTAATGATATCAAGCCATAAGGAAGATATTGATAAGATGAACGATTATTTTATTGAAGAAAAGAGGAAGATAAGTGAACAGCATGATAGACAACTAAACGAGTTGCTACAGGAGAATAAAAGAAAAATTGATATTATGAAATCAGATCATTCTTTAGAATTAAGGTTAGTACAACAGAAATATAAACAAATAATTAATGACAATAATAAAGAAAAAGATAATTCAATTCAAGCTTTCAAGATAAAATTTGAACATATATTAATTGATATGGAAAGTAATAAAGATAGAGAGTTGTTGAATATGCAAATAGAATACGAAGATAAAATTAATGAATTGAAAGAAAATTATAAGAATATTATAGATAATTTAGAACTTGAATTACAAAGAAAAGAATTACAATTCCAAGAAGAAAAGAAAATGATAATTAATGAATTTGTTACAGCTCATAAAAGAGAGGTTGAGATTTTAAAAAGTCAATCAATCAAATCCTTTGATTTTGACAGAGATATAAACAGCCAATTAATTGTTGACGCTAATATTTCTAGTCATGATAACACTTACAGTGAAGAAATTGAAAGCAACAAAAAGGATAAGATTATTTTGGGCGATGATAAGAAATATAATGAAATCATCAAGAGATTAGATAATATAACAAGTAGAAGTTCTTTAAAAGTTGAAAGCGAAAAAATTGGATTATGTGAAAATAAATATTCATCAACTACAAATTCAACTGCAACATCTTCGGCTATTCCATCAAACAATGTATGTTAAATTATTTGTTTTAATAATAACTCACTATTTTAACCATTATTCCTGTATTTTCCATTTTATCGCTTGCGTTTTACGAGAATTTATACATTAAAATCTTAAATTTAACACACATTAGGCGGGAATTGTTGGCGCCGCTCACTCTCGTAGATTAATTATGTGGGCTTTAGTACATTTAAGTAAATCAAGTTAAATATCAGGCTCTGCAAAAGAAATTATATATAAATATATATAATAAGAAACCAGGGCAGGTTACTATTAATAAGAAATCAATTTGATTGATTAGTACTCTAATTAAAATGTCAAGTTCATCAAATATAGGGAGTGATCCTTCAAATCCTACAAATAAATTGGCTGAAACCCCTGCGGGTGATACAGCAGAACATGATTTTGATCCAAACACTCTTTCCAATGGGCAATTGTCATCAATTTCTTCATTTTCTTCAATAAAGGATGGTGTTCAGGATTGTATTATTACATCTATCAACTCCGTATTAGACCAATCTACTGAATATAATGCTTCTGAAGTCACAACATGGGTGGATTCAATTACAAGTCAATGTTTAGAGAGTTTGCGTAAATTGAGTGAGAAATTCAAGTATATTGTGAGTGTTATCGTTTTGCAAAGAAGTCCCGCTGGGTTCCATTTATTTACTACATGTTACTGGGACCAGGCGAATGATGGAAGTGTTACTCATCGTTGGGATAACAAAAACTTGCATTGTGTTGTGGTTGTATATGGAGTTGCATATTAGTTACTAGTGAAAATTGTAAATAGAAGCTAATCATTATGCACAATTTACCGAGCATAATATAATTGGATTAATAGAAAATTAAATTAAGAAAATTGATAATAGAACTTCAATTTTATTTTCTTATTTTTTGCATATCTTTGTTTAAATTATAAATGCAATATATCAGTAATTAGAAAATATGAAAGAGGTGACGGAAATACAATTTTAAAAGACTAAATATATATTGTCAAGATAATACTAGAAGATAATCATAGTTCAACATGAATTTCACTTTTCTTCTTCATGAGTTGTAGTGCCTTATCAATTATTCCTGATTTATTCGGATCAGATTTAAAGTTAAAATCCTTGAAATTTGATTTATTTTCACTATTTTTTCTAATATTAGGCTTATCTTTTTTAACTTTAGAAATTTGCTTGTTAACTCTCTTTATGACTGTTTTTTTAGAATTTTCAATCGAGTTTGGCTTGTTTTTTTTTGCCAAACTGTTTTTATGATTAATATTCATTTTTTCTTTATGACTTATAACACCATCTAGATATTTAATATGACCAATTATTTTATTTGGTTGCTCATTAATTCCAAAAGAAGATGCAACATGTCCAAGGTGAAGTTTTTTAATAGAAAAAATCTTTGAAAACTCACGATCATAACTCATATATGATCTTACAAAAGCAATGTATGCTCTCCTGGCTTTATTTAATAACTCGTTATGAGAGTCATTTGGATCTAAAGTAATAATTTTATTAATAATAGAATAAAAGAAGCCAGAAATATCATCTATTTTTCCAGAATTATTATTGTTTGATATTAAACCTTCCCAAATTGTAGTATCACTTAATTTAATAATTCCATTTTTGCCAATGATATTATAATTCTTTAGTATTTCTAAATACCCTTCCTCGGTTGGTCTAAGAAAAATGATTCCCGTTCCTTTATCTCCCATACGAGCAGTTCTTCCCATTCTATGTACATATTCTTCAATTGATTGAGGTGGATCTAACTGTATGACTGTGTCTATCTTTGGAAAGTTTAACCCTCGACTAGCTACATCAGAAGTAATTATAACTCCACCTTTCTTGCTTTTTTCAAAGGAACTTAATTGGCCAAGTCGATCGTCCTTATTCATATGTCCATGAAGCATAAAAATCGGTGGCTGTGATACACAGTCATTAATTGAAACAATATCACCATCATCAAGATATTTATTTTCATAATTTAAATTAGAAGATTCCTCATATTCTACTTCATCATCGAAAATGGAATTTTTAAATATGTATTTATCAAACATACTTTCAAATATTTCAACTAAATGTGAACTATTAGTAAACCATTTCTTATTACCCTTGTGGAAATTATTATTATCAGATCTTTTCTTATCCATCCTTGATTCAAACTCAGAGTCAGAGCCAGAAAGAACCATCTCACCATTTGAATCTGTATCAGACTCGATATCATAGCTATTATTAAATTTCTTTTTTTTATTGCTTTTAAATTTATTTTGTATTCTATCATTTCTTGTTTCATTACGCAAATCTTTATTATCTATTTCTTTTTTAAAACTCTCTAATAATTTGATTGAACTTTTAACATTAGGCCCACCTTTTATTAACAACTTTGATGGCCATCTGATACTTTGCAATAATGCAAAGTAAAATTCCACAACTTGAGTACTAGAAACAAATAATACAGTTCTTTTCCCAGCTCCTGTACGTGATAGTAATAATGAAATAAGAGCTGGAATTCTGAATTTATCTTGAACAACAACATACTCTTGACGAAGATTAATTGGAACAGAAAACAATCCTTTACTTGGCATATTCTGGTCTCCCTCTAAAACATCTTGGATTATCTCTAATTCTCCATCACTTTTCTTGTAACCAATTTCTCGATATTGATCCAATACCAACCATTCTGGATTATTTTTAAGAGAATATTTTGCTAAATCTTCTACAGGTTTTGATAACGTTGCAGAAACAAGAATAATTTGTCTATTAGCTATATCTAATTTTTTTTCTTTGTCAACTTTAATATTTAATATCATGGATAACTCATCTTCTTCTTCTTCGTTATATAATCCACCGCTATTTGAGTTTGTATTTTTATTTATTACAAATTGATAAATCTTCTTGTAAGATGCCCCAAAACCTTCTTCTAATAATCTATCAGCTTCATCTACTATTAAAGTTTTCAAATTATTAACCTTAAAGCAGTTTGTTGAATCAATATGATCAAGAATTCTACCAGGAGTTCCTCCTAAAATTGTAATTCCTTTTCTTAGCCTTGCCTTTTCACTTTTTCTCTTTTCACCTCCACATATACATCCTGTTACACACCAAGACATTTTTTGAACAATTAATCTTGCAGTTTCAATAGTCTGGATACAAAGCTCTCTTGTTGGCGTCAAAATTAAAATAATTGTCCCATCACTTCTATGGATAGTTGACTTTCCTATATTGTTTAATAAACTTCTTTGTATTGCTGGCACTAAAAATGAAAGAGTTTTGCCTGTTCCCGTTGGAGCCCTAAATAGTATATCACCTCCACCAAGTATCTTTGGAATAACTAACTCTTGAACCTTAGTCATTTTTTCGTATCCCAAAGAACTTAGTTGAGAAACCAATTTTTCATTCAATCCTTTTACGTCTGAAAATTTACTGTTATAAATAGACTCAGGTTTTAACTGTTCACTTATCTCCTCTTCCTTCAATTCCTCTTCAGGAAAATATAATACATTCTCATCCATGCTTAAATTAGTATAATAGATCTATAGCCACATATATAAGATGGGTAAAGTTATGGAAAATGTAATAATTTATATGCAAAATGAATTTTTTTAATTGTCAAATTTTACATATATCTATTAAAATGCCGCTGAGTTTGGCGCAACTTTACATTAAACTTTATACTCGCAAACAAAATCGTTCAAATTACCTTTCAATTCAAAAATGTGTTTTTATATTATTAATATCATATAAATACTATTTTCCGTTGTTTTCTGCTCGAATGATTTAAACCCTTTGCTTTAAAAGTTTTGTTAATTCACAATTTTTCAATCTAATCAATTATTTTATTTTCCCCTTGTTTTTCTCACTTTTAATATTCCGTCAAGAACATTGTTCTAGGTCTTAGTAGTTATATTATTAAGCTAATTTGGAATGGCTACAAGCACAATAATTCATTAGAAATGTTAATTATGGGAAACATTTCTGAAATAAATCCAATATTAGGTACTAAGTAATGTGTTTTATTGTAAATATTTCGAATAAATTTGAAAAAAAAAAATCGCTATGGAACAGAACATTGATCATCAATTAGTGAGTTAAAAAGTTGATTGTGCCAAAAAAATTGAAACCGTTCCTAAGTAAGATATCAAAATCAATGAACATTTAGAAATAATATTATTACAGAATTTATCTGATAAAGATACAAATTATGGGCGGAAAATATTTCAGATAAAATTTATTTCAATGAGAAATTTAACTTAGATTAGTAAACATGAAAATAAAATTAAATGATACAAACCATGGAATTATTATCTTCACAAAATGTGATTCTGATGATTTAATTATCACTAAGTGTGTTATCCAATTAAATGAAGAGTTTGAACATTTTTTTTCACAGATTACTAAGGATAAAATAAAAAATGATTCTTGTTTTAATAAAATATCAATAACAATGAATAGAAACCCATTAGAAGATGTTGTTACATTCACTAAAAGACTTTCTTTGAACCTGAAGAAGCATATTGAAAATTTTATTAAGTTGAGATTTAACCAGAGCTTAAAAATAGAAATTCGTGTAAAAATACAAGATAACAATTTCAATGATATTGGAAATATAACGTTAGATGATATTATTAACAATGAAAATGTGAATGTTGCTAAAGTTAGTGTAGTGATAAATAACGAAAAATGTCGAGACTTTTATTATTTAATTAAGAAAAATATACCTTTGATTGAATCTGTAAACATAAAAAATGAAATCATATGGGGGTTCCCAATAGTACCAAATGTAACGTTCATGAAAGGGGAGTTAAATAATTTTTCATATAAGTGGTATTTACAGTATAATATAAATAAAACAAAAACAAAACATGATATATTGTCAAATCTTCCAGAAAATTTAATTGAAATTGATCAAAATTATATCTGTGATCTGAACACAGTATTTTTAAATAAAGAGAAAATGTCTAAAGTTATTGAGAACATTGAGAACTATTCAATAATATTCAGAATCATGCTTAATTCTGAAAAATCTTCATTATTTGACACTATTTATAGATTTAATCATATTAATAAACCACTTAAAGCAAGTTGGAGAGAAGAAAGAATATATCGTTTTAAAAGTGACTTGAAATTAAATCCCGAGTTAAATGTTAATAGACTAAAAATAGTCACTTTCAACATTCTATCAGAAATATGTGCTCAAACAGATAAGGCTCTGAATGAAATGTACACAAATTGCCCACAGCATGCGTTGCATTCTAATTATAGAAGAAGTTTATTAGCTAGAGAGCTCATTGACTTGGATGCAGACGTAATAGGTCTTCAAGAAGTTCAGTCATGTTTGTATGAGTCATTTATTCATATATTAATGGAACTTAAAGGATATTCAGGAGTTTTTAACTCGGATTACGCTAGTGTTTCAACATTCTACAAGAGAAAATTATTTAATTTATTAGAATCTGAAACAATACTTTTCAAAAAAATGTTAATTAATGATTACCCAGAAATTATTGAAGAGATTAAAGTTAAATGGCCAAATTTTATTGAATGTTTGCTAGATAAAATTTTAACAGTGTTTCAAATTGTTGTATTAGAACATAAAACTACCAATGCAATTTATCTTTTTGCCAATACACATTTCTATTATCATCCTTTTGGAGGACATGTAAGAATTCTACAAGCAAAATTATTAATGGATTTAATTGATAAGTATTTAAAGAGATTAAGATCAAGTTTTCCATCTATAGATATTTTTGCTTTTATATTTGGTGACTTCAACACACTTGCCATTTCAGATGCTAGAACACTTTTCACTGAAGGTATTATTGACTCAAATTCATCTGAATGGATTCACTCTGCACTATTCAAGTATAAAAAGAAGGAAGTGTTAGAAAGCAATAACGAATACTATGAAAATGATTTTAATGACCATTTTGATAAAGATCGACTCAAAAATTTAGAGTTTAATCATCTTGGTTTTGATTTTCAGATCAATAATAAGTGCATTGATTTGTTGGATATTCATATAGATAGAAAATATAAAAATGTGCAAATTCGTGATAAAGAAAAGGAAAGAATCGCAAATGCTGATTCTAAAGGATTTAGTAGCAGACTATACTATCCTTTCACAAACAAAGTTGATCGATTTTCTGGTCAATTAGATTATATTTATTTAATAGAAGAAGAAGGCTTTTCTGAAAAGTTTAATATTTTTTTAAACAATTTTTTGCCTTATATAGACGAAACAACGTTATCTCCTATTAATACTCTTCCATCACCTCAATATCCATCAGATCACATCTCAATAGGGATTGATATTTCGATAACTAAGAAAGAAAACTAACAGAATTTTATAAATCTTTACAAAATTGCAAGAAAAAATAATAATAAAATTTGGTGTGCATAGGCATTATTATTTAATGGATTAAATTCTTGTGTGAAAGAAAAAAAATTTCAATTATTAAATTATTTTTTGCTATCCTAGTATCAGAAAATTTAAGTGGTAAAATAAACAATTTTCCTCTTTTTTTACTGACCTTAAAAAAAATGAATTCTGCTGAACCAACTAGACCAATAGTATTGGAGAAAATTCAGCTCGAATCTAGAAAAGTTTTTTCAGTAAATAACAGAAGAGCAGCGATTGAAGAGAGAAGAAATGATAGAAAATTGTTCAATAATGATTTAATGAATGGAAATTCTTTTTTTGTAAAAAGACAAAAATTAATTAATGAATTACCACCACATCCAAAAAAAGTACTATTGCCAATCATAGAAAATCAATTTGTATTCTTAGGAGGAGTTGCATTGTCGCTAATTCACAAAGCCTTGATGAGTAATTTCGGAAAAAGCATGATTGATTTCATTATTTTAAGATCCATATTTGGGAATGGATTGTTAATATTTTTGTTGTTTGAAATTCATTATTTAAAACGAAGAATTAATATGTTATCAACGACAAAAAGATCTCAAAGAGATTTTGGTCCACTATGCTCTTCAATAAACAATGAAAACAATATTTTTGTTAATCTTTCTAATAAGTCAAAACTATCTCTAATTATATGGATGTTTATTTCTAGTATTTTTACAATATCCCAACCATTGGTAGATAAGTTTTTTCCGATTCAGATGATTTCTTTATCCCAAACTTTTACTCCTTTAATTTCTCTGGTAATATTTTTCATATTTACATACAAAGCGAATAAAGAATATTGTTTTACAAAGTCGACTAAAGACAAAATGGTTTATACAAAATTAGGTATTTGTGATAATAATCGATCAGATACTTCAACTAGTATTACAAACTCTTCAGCATTGGAAAGCAACAAGATAACGGAAAATATTAGGTTAGAATCAGAGAAATTATTTCAAAGGTCAAGAATGGTTGCTGATAATAAAATCTCTTATAGAAATTTGTTGATTATTTTTTTGAGCTTCATTGCACTTCTTTCAGCCACTCCAATTAAAGGAATGTTAATGTACCTTGAGAAAACAACGATTAGTTTCTTATTATGTGGACTTATTCCAACATTAATACTTCCTTGCTTGCACGAGGTTTTTTTTCATATTATTTGCAATCGAATTTTGAGCGAGTTATTAGCAGATAAAATTGAATCAAATCCACAATGCAACATTATTTTCACCAGAATCAGTCCAATTGATGATTTAAATAGAAAACTATGTAATATATATATTCATCTTTTCATGACTTTGGGACAAATAATGATAGTGTTACCTGCTTGTATTGGAATTAAAGCAATATTTTATTTGAGGTTTTCACAGCTCGTATCAACTAATGGATATGTTTCTAACTTAAGCTTGATTGGGTCAATTTTTGAATCCCTTTTCGATATTGACAAGATTGAAATTGTTACAATTATATTTTCGGTAGTATCAATGCTTGGAATTTACCAGAGGTGTAAAATTAACAATGCGGAAACTTTTGGATTAACAGGAATGATGTCAGTTCAAGGGTTCCAAACACTTTTAAGTACATCATTAAAAAGTAGCTGGTCAACTTGGTTAAATAACAATCTTACTGGTTTAATTTTCTCAATTTCTTCAATTGCAATATTAAGATTTCAAGATATAATTGGAACTTTGAAAATTTTCTATTTATATGCTAGGTGGGCCTTATATTTTAATGCTGAAGTTATTAAAGGTAAAGATGAAAGAGTTTATGAATACGAAAATATTAAATCATATAAATCAAATATAAGAATTATTGGGGGAAGTATTGATATAAACCCCAATATTACAAATCTTCATTTTGTAGATAACAAACCTCATATTGCAAATCAAGCTTTCATCGATGACGAAGTTTCATTAAAATCAGATAGTGAATCTGAGAATATAAAATCATTAATTTATGAAAATAACAAACAGAAAATGTCTAACGAGTATGATATTAAAAAAACCACATTAGATAACATAAAACATAATAAAACTATGCATAGTAATAAATTTGACTTAAAATCCAATTCAAATAATTTCATTGAAACACCAATTATGTCCGCAAAAGTTGTTGTTTTGCAGAACTAATAAATCTTTCTTTAAAGAACATTATAAAAACCTAGCAATTGTTAATCTGAATCCAAAAAGTAATTTTTATATATAATTATAACTTATTTTATTCTTCTTTTAAATTCGTTTTTTTATCTTTATCTATGCCCCATTGTAGGCATTAATATTGGAGTAAATGAATAATCTTCGCTACAAGTTTCTGAAAACTCCTCTTCAAATTCCTCGATAGGTGAATCCTTTATGCAATTAATATTTTTTAAATCACTTTGAATTACATTAATACTCGCAATTAAATCACTAGATTCTAAAAAGTAGTCTAACAAGATTCTGATAGAATTTGTATTACTGAATCTTACATTTGTATCATTTTCTGGATTTTCAATTTTAATAACTACTCTGATCGACTTAAAATACTGTGATTTGTTTTTTATTGAAGAGGAACCCAGTAGACTTAACTTCATATCATTACTAATTTTTGTTGTTTTTCCAAGTAAATAACAATTTAGATTATGAACTTGAACGGGAATACCCTCGTGAACTATATACATTCTATGTAATCTTACCATAATGTTATCAGATGTGTTGTTAAACCTTAAAACTAAGTGATATTGGCTTTCAAACTGACTTATTCCATCAAAATTTACATCAATGTAATATGGAAGTAAAATTTTTGTGATTTTTTCATTAATATTTAAATCTGAATAGTAATTACTTGTGGGGGAAACATGAATAATTTCTCCACCAGTGTCAGTATAATTACATTCAAATACACCACATAACTTTATTTCTTTATTTAATTGATTCATTAAAACAATTCTTGGCTAATGCAACAATTTGACAATGAAACTAAATTTAATTTATATTTATTTACAAATGTAAATAATATTCCAAAATATATTTAATATTGGCCAATCTCATAAATGATTATTTTATATCACTCGCAAACGTCTTAATAATAAATTTTTTTTCTTGATATTGTATTTAAATCTTCTAAGTTGCTTCTTTTTTCAAAGATTAAATTGATTTTTATATAAACTTTTAATAAAAAATTCTCGATTTTTTTCTTTTTGTTAATATTAGTTTGAATGTGGGATTTTTGTCCCCCATGGCTTAAATAAATATGCATGCATGCAATAAAAACTGTGGGAAAAATATAAATATATATTAATTTTAAAAAATTAATTAGGAAAACTTTGAAAAAATTATATTTATATATCTTAATATAAAAATACGTATAAATAATTATAGAATATCATTATGTATCGTGGCGACGTGTAATTAATTTTGGTGGATGGTACCCACAAAACTTTAAAAAAATCATAAGCTGACAATTCAGTAGTCAGTTTAAAAAATTATTATTAATGGAATAAAAGTGGTGGAAATAAATGAAAAAGTAGTGGAGGAATAAATTGATGGCTTAAATATAACATTAATCTGGATTAATTAAGAGAGCTCAATTAAATGAAATTCAATTGTGTAAAAAACTTATGTAAAACAAATAAATTAAATCATTGAATATCGTTTCTATCAAAACATAAAAATGATAATAGAACAAAAAACAGGAGATGAAATTAAAAAATTAACTGGAAGAAACATTATTTGGTCTCCAAATGAACTGGGGATTCCTTATTTAGGGCTTTATGAAGAACATGGGAAAATAGGCAATGATGATTATTTGAGATATGGTGTTAGATACATCGGAAATAAAACGATTAATGGAAATAATGAAAGAATAATAATAGGTGAGATTTATGGGGAACTATTGAGTTTGGATAGCTTAGTTTTCAGGAGTAAGGAATTTGAATATACTGAATTAAATAGTTCTTTAAATTGGATTTGGAGATATAATGGAGTCGTTATAGATACAAGAAATATTACCGGTATTCTTGGATTTATCCAAAAAACATGGAAAGAAAGTGATGAAAGTAATTGTCATCTGGAGGTTATTGATGGCAGGTTATATGTCACATCAAATCCAAATGTATGCATTTATCCAGGAGATGAGTTAGTATTATCTGTAAATAATAATATGGACCTATTAATTCCTACTATTGGTGATGAAGTTATGAAATTGAGAAGTAGAAGTCGTAGAATTGAACAAAAATTAGAAAGATTTAGTTATAAAGAATCGCCGAAAAGTTGTGAAACAACAGCTGTTTCAGTTTCATCTGTAAGCACTGTGGTCACTAAAAACAAATCAGGAATAAATGATGAATATAATAATAATAATAATGTTTCAGTTCCTTATTCTCTAAATTGTACAAATGAATATTACTGCAACTTTTGCACTAGATGTCAAAATAATGTCGCTGCTGGATCTAATAGTTTTTACTATGGAGAATTCAGGTTTTCAACAAGAATCTTCAAAAATGCACTGGTTTTTGTTCTAGGTGAAAAGGAAAGTGCTCTTGGTTTAACAGAAAGTCAAATTCACTATTTTGATCGTTGGAAAAGTACCAGTTGTGATAGAGAACTTTATACGCTCACTTCTGCACACAAGATTAGTTTTAAATCAAAAAGAGGCGTTTCAATTGAAAGCATACAAAATGAAGGTGAAAATGATCAAACACATAATTTTCCAATAGAAATCTTGCTTGTAAAAAACTACATTTCAAAAAGTATCAATGAAATGATAATCAGCGAGTTCCAACTAGTGAGAGATGATAAAAGTCACAATTTTGGAGATTTAACAACAAAATGTTATATTTCCAAATCTGTTTTACTCTACTACTTTTTCGAAAAATGGATGAATGAAAAATTTGTTGGAGAATATAAATATTTGAGAATTCCGGTACCTATGTTAATTGAACAACATAGACAATTATTATTACCTTATCCAGAAGGTATTCAGTGGAATTCTGAAACTTTATCCTGGAGATACAATATTCAAAAAAATAATGGCGGAATATGCAAACAAGAAATAGGAAATAATTTTTCACTAGAAGCCAGTATTAATGACCATATAGCTCAGGAACAAGAATATATTGGGGTAAGAGTTACTAATGAAAATGATTCATTTGAACTATTTAAGAATTTTATCACTATTTGTTCGATAAAGTACAAAAGTGCAAATCAATCAAAGTCTAAAGAATTAAACTCTTCGTGTAATTACGGTTCAAATAGAGTAGACTATAATATAGATTATCAGTCAAATTCAAATGGTAATAAGAAAAAGAGACAAAAAGAATTTGTAGACTTAAAGAATAAGGAATACGAAAATGAATTATTTGACACGGAATCTCAAGATATTTCAAGAAGAATTGGGAATAGTTTCTCCGAAAGTCCTAATGACTTGATTAACATTAATGAAATCATTGACAGATGCAGTGAGATTAAAAGTATAGATCATATCAACAGTAAGAACAAACAAATACTTACAGTTGTTTCAGATGATATAGGAGTAATTTCTCAACAAGTTGAAATTATTCTAGTTCCTCCATATTCTTCATTCATAAAGTTTTGTGTAAAAAGGTTAGGTTTCAGTATTACATATAATAAAAGAAGAGCGTGGTTTTCTGTCAGATCTAGAGGTGTATTAGAAGCATTTAACCTGGCAATTAAATGGATAAAAAAGCAGAAGTCAATTAATGAGAAAAACCATGCTAATAACTATTTGGACTCAATAAATAATAAATGTAGCAATTTAGAAAATATTTCATCAAATAATCAATCAATAAATTCAAAATGTGGTATAAGTGGGAAGAGGTCGTCATTAAAAATAGGGAATTATAATAATAAAGCCCATTTTACATTCACAAAAGTTGAAAATAATATCAATTTTTGTCAAGATAGTGATGCAGATAGTGTATTGAGTTTGAATGAACAAGCGAACCGTCTTAAGCCTTTACCTAAAAGGATCATTTGGGTTCCTAGCAGAAGAGTATTCATTGTTTCTTACAAACGCTTGGGAGCTATAAATCAGATGAACACCAAATCATTTAATCCTACGATTTATGGAGGAGTAAAAAAGGCATTAAAACACGCTTGTATTTTTCAATCGCAAACTGAACAGTGTAAATATAATGGCTTTGGCGAGAATAGTGGAATTACGGAACCAAATTCATCATTTACAGGCATTAAAAACAAAATGGATAGTGTTGATGAGAAAAGCGGAATGGATTCATCACTGAAGCCTCTCAATTATTGGGTAAAAAGTATAGACTCTAAAGTTTCTCCTGAAAAAGTGACTAATGCCTATAGAGAAGCAGTTTCAACATATCTTACTCAATCTACAGCTTTTTCTCAAAACAATGTAGCTTTAGGAGGGTCAGAGAACTATTGCGAAATGGAACTCGAACAGAATATTAACCTTTTATCTGTAACCCCAAATTTGGAAAACTCACAAAAAGAATGTATTGATGGTTCATATACTGCTGAAAACAGCTGCAATAATGGAAACGTCGATTTTTTTGAAAACCAAGTTCGAATGAAAATCGATGAAAGCTATATCAATAACTTCAATACTGACTACGTTTACTCTGGAGAATTTAATAAGCCACAAATCATGAATGAGAATTTATCTCTAGGTAAAGATTTTGATGTTAATGAGACTGAATATTCCCAGAATATTGAGTTCAAGCCCTTTAAGATGTATCACGATCAGGTGTTTTTAAATAAGGATTCAATGTTAAATTTAATGAATATAGATGAAGTATTCAATCTTTACAGTTCGAATGGTAGTAATATCCAAAATGATTCAACAGATGGACAAACTGTTATTCTTGACGAGGAAACATGTAGCACAGAGAATTTAACTGGTCAAGAAAGCCTTTGCAATTCAAATATTGCAGACTACATGAATTCTTTTGAAGATTATAAAATCTCAGAGCCACTAATTTCAATTAGCGACCCTTATACAAATGTAATGCATTTAGATGATCCCCCTACTCTTCATGACCAATATATTAAAATGGTATCTCCATATGAATACATTGATTCTTTCACACTGATAGAACCATGATTTTCTATGCATGTGGCAATAGTATATAGTGAGTTTAAAATCAAACAAATGGATAAAGTTTATGTTGAAAATCAAAAAATAGAACTAAAATTTACTAATTTATATGTGAATATATGTGTTTAGTATGAAAAGTATGTTTAGCTGGAATAAGAGAATAGAAAAATTAAACCTTTTAAATTGTTCCACCAGCTTTGCCAAACACATATTCGGCGCCAAATATAAAGACAGTGCATATATTTTTTTTGACCTTAAAGGGAGAATAAATTAGTTTCCATTTAGTTTTAATTCAAGTTGAGTCCATTTGAATTGTAAATACTGAATAACCCTCAAACATTTTATACGCTTCAGCAGTTGTCAGAATGCAACTTAAAGATATTCTGTAGTTCAACTTTAATTCGATTGAAGAATGTCTGAAAATAACGTTGATGTTTGCTCTACGCAAGCTACAACTTGCGTAGAGTCTATAGGGCAAACATTAACAGAAAATTTACTTAATTCAAAAGAAGATAAAGAAGTTTCATTTTCTTTTGATGACTTTTTGCTCTTTAATTCTCACTCAGAAAGCAAGATTGAGAAGATTAACTATTCCGATTTAGTCGAGCATGATTCTGCAGACTTAGATGATAATTCGATCGATTGTATCTCCAATCCAGATAAAATTCAAATGGAAGACTTAAATTTTACCGGAAGTACTTCGAGTCGGTACTCTAATGCTGATTTTAAATTGAAAAAAAGTGCTTCAAATAGTACTTTAGATGAGTTTAGTAGAGGGATACTGAATGACGAGCTTGAGACTGAATATGTCAAGTTGATCCCAAACTCAGAAATGGTTTTTGCTAAGTCATATGATAAAGAAATGAATATTGCAATTGGCTTGATTGACGAGGTGCTGAAAATGAGAGATGAATGGAATTACGAGCTGCCTATAATTGAACATGACCATCAAATAACTCATAATTATGGGCATTTACAAGATGGAAACCCTGTAGTAGATATTGAATCAATAGTAGAAACTTTACCAGAAAAGATAGATGTCAAATATGAAATGATTAATGGTGTTTATAATATTAAATGGTACTCTAATAGAAATTTACTTTATAACCCTATAACATTCAAAAAAATTAAGCAAACAGGGCTAGCAGATACAAACTTGAATTACGAATTAAAATATGATTTTAATGAACATTCTGGAGAGTTCCTATGTATCAAAAAAAGTTTCCCATTGTATGAAACTGAAAGCAAGTCTGTACACGAATTCATAAGATGTTTAAGAAGAATAATGAGCCTGGTTCATAGTCCAATAGTAAAGAGTTTTACGTACTATAGATTAAAATTCTTGCTACAAAGCTATCAATTATATTCACTTTTTAATGGAAAATTTGAAAATGAATTATCTAAAAAAAATATTAGGACTGGTTTTTATAATGTCTATAAAGTCGACACACACGTTCACCATTCAGCTTGCATGAGCCAACAACATCTTCTTAAGTTTATTAGGAAGTGCTATAATTCAGACAAGGATCTTGTAGTATTTTACAATCATGATAATACGCCAAGCACATTAGGACAAGTGTTCAATAATGTTTTTGGATGTGATTATCAAAATAACTCTATTGATCATTTAAATATGGATGCAATTAGGAATTGTTTTCAAAGGTTTGATAGATTTAACGAGAAATATAATCCATTTGGTTCCAATTTGATGAGAGATATATTCTTGAAATATAACAATCCAATTAAAGGAAAATATCTTGCTAACATTACAAAGGAAGTAATTCAAGATTTAAAAGCTACGCATTATCAGTTTGTAGAATGGAGAATCAGTGTTTATGGTAAGGACAAGAACGAATGGAAGACTTTGGCAGAGTGGCTTTATAATAATGGTTTATATTGTAAGCATGTTAGATGGATCATTCAAATACCTAGGCTTTATAATATATTTTATAAAGACGGTTGCGTTAAATCATTCAGTGAAATGCTCGAAAACATATTTTCTCCGTTAATAGAAGCTTTGATCAATCCAAAGGATAGTCCAATGGTTTATATTTTACTTTCTAATATTGTTGGTTGGGATACAGTAGATGATGAAAGCCAATTAAGTAAGTATTCAATGGATAGCCCAAACTTTTGTTATCCAGAATATTGGAAATCAGGTGATAATCCGCCATACTCTTATTGGGGATTCTATCTTTATAGTAATATTAAAGTGTTAAATCAACTTTTATACTCTAGAGGTTTAAACCCATTGATGTTTAGGCCTCATTGTGGAGAAGCTGGGAAAATCTCACATTTAGCTACAATGTATTTATTAGCTGATTCCATTAACCATGGAATATTACTGAAGAAAACTCCAGTACTGCAATATTTATATTATTTAAAACAAATCGGTATTGCAATTTCTCCTGTTTCTAACAATGCATTGTTTTTAGAGTTAATGAAAAATCCATTCCCAAAGTTTTTTAATGTTGGATTAAATGTCTCACTTTCAACTGATGATCCTCTCATTTTTCACTTTACGGACGAGT
Source organism: Cryptosporidium viatorum (assembly GCA_004337795.1). Lineage (NCBI taxonomy): Eukaryota > Apicomplexa > Conoidasida > Eucoccidiorida > Cryptosporidiidae > Cryptosporidium > Cryptosporidium viatorum. The sequence goes on from QZWW01000033.1 coordinate 210,014, forward strand.
CTCTTCTTGAAGAGTATTCCATTGCCTCCCATATTTGGAAACTAAATAATATTGACCTTTGCGAGATTGCAAGAAATTCAGTTCTTCAGTCTGGATTTTCACCAAAACATAAGGCAAGTTGGTTGGGTATAAAGAACTATAATCACATAAATAAATCACTATATAATATTTTAAATGACTTTGAACCTTGTGAAATTAACGATATTTCAAGATCGAATGTCCCGAATATTAGGATCCAGTTTAGAAAAGATATGCTCAAAGGTGAAATGGACCTCATCAATAAGTATACAGTTTCAATCGATAGAATCGAAAATGCAATAAGTATTGTGAAGAATTTAAGGCTGAAAAATATTTCGGATAATATAAGCAAAGAAGGAGTGAAACGTAATTCTAATTCTTCTATAAATAACTTTACTGCGAGTAATGATTGATTGATAAGGCGATTCAATTCAAGATCAACATTGAGTTGATTTACTATTTTACTTCATTATGTTAAAAAAAAAGAAAATGTTTTGCCATGCTTTAATTATTTTCAGATGAATTTATTTTATAAAAACAATTTAATTGACTAGAGAAGATAACGTGGAACATCAAAGTTTATAATTCAATATAAGATAAACAATGTGTTTTTTTTGAATATATAACCTTGTTCAAGCAATCTCTATGCAGCGATTTAATTACATCTCAATTTAAAGAAAAAATATTTTATTTGTATTTTTAAAAATTCAAGCGTCATTGTAAAGCCCAATACTTGTAAAACTAAATTATTTTTTTGTATTTATTATTGAGCAAAATCAGTACAAACCTAGCACATTTTGGATCTTTGCCCCCCTTATACAGCAATACGTAGAGTTGAATACATTATTTGATTGGGTAGTACTATTTTTTGTTTAGCTCGAGAAATATTACAATGCATTTTTTTTGTATTCAAGACCGAATAAAAAGTTTTATTTTGTAATGTTAATGAAAATTTTTTTTTCCAAGCTGGCGGACAATTGCTATTAATTTTGTGGTTAGTAAAATGTACCAGCCATTTGGGGGTAGTGATTTCTTTCATATTTTTTTTAAATCAATGGTAGTTGGTGCCCGATTAGAATTTTGAGTTATTAACTATTTGTTAATTTCCTGTTTTTTTTTTTTGTTTTTGATTTTTTTTTCTTATTCATGTTTTTTTATTGAAGTTATACAAGACTGGGGGTTGAATCTATTGCGTATGGAAATTTTAGAAAATATTAACTCAAAAAATTTCCTTTAATGTATATTGTACCATTAAATTTCTTTTGATTAATGCAAGAAAAAGATCCATACTATAAGGCTTTCAGGTAAGAAAATTAATTTTTTTTAGTTAATATTTTAATTTGCATCTATTATTAATTATTTCGTAAAGTGAGCTTGAACATATTTCAGAAAATTTAATTCAACAATGTAAAGATTATGAGAAAACAAACAACATCTCTAATTACAGTAAATATAAGGAAATCGAATGCTTGTATGAAAGGTTTAATATGGAAATTGAAAACTTCGAAGAAATGTATAAAGTATTGGATAACATCATAAACAATGTTAAAAAAAATCCGGAAAAATTTATCGAAATAAATAGGGATGAGATAAAAAATAGAGAAAAAAATTTGAAAGATAAGTATAAGATTATGGTAAATTGCAAGGAAAAGGTTAGATTAATATATAGTAATGCAAAAGAAAGAGAAATTCAGAACCGACGAAGAATAAATAGAGACTTTTTATTGAATAGCAATACATCAATTAACAAATGTAATTTAGAAAACGAACTTTATAATATTGGAATTTCAAATAAGGATGAGAATTTAGAATATATAAATCAAAATACTAAAAAGCTTCATAATGCAGCATTAATAATATCTCAGGAATTAAATGAACAAAATAATTTAATTGAAGGAATGATATACGAGGTAGAAGACGAAAGTAAGTTATAAATCTAATGATTTCAGTCATTCATATAAACTTTTTTTTCAGATATTAAATTGAACTTTGTTTTTGATAAGATGATGAAGCATATAGGAATATCAAGTAAGTTATAAAATAAACCATTAAATAATAATTATTTCAATTAAAGCTTGGAAGGAACTAAAATTGTTTACATATCTTTTATTTATTTCTGTAATTTTATTTGTAATAATTCTTGTTATATAATTCATTTAATTGGAAATACAAAACGATCAAATTTAAATAATTTAATTTAGTTTCAGAATTTCATATTTTCTATAATATGGTCTAATAATTGGAAATTATTTCCTAAAAGGAAATAACCCCAGTTTTCAAAACAAAACATCATTAGTTGATGTGAGAAAAGCCTATGTATTTTGCTTTTGAACAATACAGAAGTTTTCATCCAAACAAGTTTGTCTAAATTACCATTTGGGCTTTTATTAATTGCATCATTCATCGTTTTGTGATTTAGAAAATTGCGGTGGTATTTTTCTTTAACTAAATTAATCAGCTTTTTTCTATTTTTTACGATGTTCCTATAGTATAGTTCATTTTTATTTTCATAAGGTTTCTCGCTCCCAGAATCAATTATTGTTATCCATTCAATTAAATTATCATCCTTGCCATTTTTTACCTTGCTGATATTAGGAACAAAATTTGAATTATTTTTAGTAATTTTTGAATAAAATTGGTAGTTTTGTTGAAAGTTTTTAAGTCTGTACATATTGTCAGTTTGATACTTTCCGTTGAATTCATAGATATTGAATGATACTAATGAAAAGTTTTCATTATCTATGCAGAAAGGTAGAAGGGATGCTGAAGTTGGTGGCACTAATAAATCTCCCTTTAATGACCCAATCGTATGTCTATGTTTAAACCAAGAAAGAGGATTAATCATATTCATGTTATTCATCATATCGGCTATTAATGGGTTATTTTTATCCATCAATAACAGCTGTGAAATAGTTGGCAACCATGAAATCCATTTCCATGGAAATAAAACTTTCAGAATTTCAAATCCGAAAAAAGTACAATCATCACTTAGTACACCTTTGTGTGGAGTGCCAATAGAAATGAAATTCATTGGTTTAAGTCCACCTATTAAACCTGTATTATTTTCTGATTGAATTTCTTGTTTATTTAAAGGATAATTACTCATTAAAGGAAGTACTGCTCTATTATAAAGACCACCAAGACTATGACCAATAAAGGATATTTTTTCTAAAGAAGGCGTTTTTATGATTACTTCTTGTAGTTCTTTTGACATTCTTAAAGCTCCGTTTTCAATACCATCAGATGTTATGAAAATGCTTCTGAAATATCCCCAATTGGAGTGGATTTTGTAAATTAATATGCATTCAGATTTTTGTATTTGATTATTTTCAGGCCATTGACTATTCACCAAAATATTATATTTGTTTAAAATTCTTTCCGCAAGAACATCCATATTTGCTGGAGTTCCTGCCCACCCGTGAGTCATTACTACAATGTGATTTGGATCTCTACAATTTACCCTGATTTGATTTTTACCTTGAGTTACAATGCTGATCAAGGAAACCACAATGCAAATAATAATGCTTGATATAAGAAAAGTTATCTCCAAACTCATTCCTTCATTTGAACTTTCTAAAAAACTTTCATTACTTCCAAGGTTGCTTTTATATTTATTCTCATGTAAATTGTTTAATTTTTGTTCTTTAAACGATATCATTTTTTTTTTGAAAAATTTTTCCAACTGATTTTTTAAATTAATTTTGATAATCTTTGTAGTTTTATTATTTACTTCAAATTAAAATAAATAATGAATCCATTAATTTAGGTCGTCTTTTGATAATATAAAGAATTTACAGTGACAAAATCAAACAAACAAAATGAAAATGATTGTTTTAAAATTGTTCCTAACCACTCATTGTTTTCTTAATTTGGTATAACAATTACAATGAATTTTTTAAGTTTGAGAACAACGAAGTTATAATGCAACTCTTTATATTAGTCATCATTACCTGTATTCAATTAACATGCAATATACATATTTTTTAGCATTATTGAACATAGCTCGGTAAAAAATAACTAAATATTTGCATGTATTTGGCGCCTATCAGAATAATCATTGTGAAGTTAAACTAGTGGGTTATAAACAATGCATTCATTAAAATTAAATCAATAGATTATATTTTCTATTAATATTAAGAACTAAATAAGCAAAATAAGGATTAATTAGATTCAAATGGTTAGATATTCCATTCGAATTCTGTTAATAATGGTAGGTGATCAGACGGTCTTTGGGGATTTGGTAGAGACCAGTCAGGAAGTTGCAAAGCAGCAGCTTCACGAATAAGGGCCTCTTCATCTAAAAGTTCGAGAACTCCTCCAAGTCTCAGTCTTTCATCAGTGTAGAATACGTAATCTAGACATCCAAGATAGTTTGGCGTATAATTTGTGAAAACAGGTTCAAGAGATTCAGTAGATGATACGAGCATGTTTGGGTTATGCCCCTCAACCATAGCTTTTGCCATAGAATATGCGCTACGTAACCGCATTGAATGTCCAAGTTGGAGATCAGAAAGGAGTCCATAACGGTCCATAGCAAGGTCTTTGTGCGTTTTTTCACAAGTTCCAGTTGCTAAAAGACGATATAAGGCACTATCAGGTGTGCTATTGAAATCACCACAAATAATAAGACCAGGTAGTACAGGCTGTCTCCTGTAGCAGTCATGTAGATATTCTTCTAATACTGATACTAGAGTTTGTGCCTGCCAAATTTTTACATCATTTGCTTCTGGATTTGCAACTATGTGCGTATTTGCAATAATAACTTGTAATGGAGCAGAAGAATTCATCGATTTTTTCGAAGAATCAGATTGAATTTGATTATTTGATGATGGAATAAGTACTCCTGATTGATTTTGAATGCTATTTACCATTAAGTTAGTACCACTCATTCCAACAATTCCTCTATTATTTACTCCGGATGAATTTCCTGTTAATTGATTGTGAATGGAATGATTTGAATCTGAGCCAATTGTATCATTTTGACGATATTCAAGAAGAATAACAACTGCAACATTATCTTTAAGTAGTCTTTTGATTGCTGCAGGATTATTTTTAACTTCGGCTGGGAGAGTTCTATGCGTAGCTTCTTTGATAAGAGCGGAAAACTCTAATGAATAGTTTTCCTTAGCAATAAATTTATTGGTTTTATAGAACGTAGCACATCCATCCATAGTATATTTCCCATCCTTTCTTCTTCCGCTTCCGGATGTGAAGATTTCTGTAGTTTTTTGTTTATAAACACCTTCATAACCGTATTGTTGTAGTACAGGCTTGAAAAAATCATCAAAATGCTCAGTTTGAACTTCTTGGAGACAGACAATATCTGGTTGATGACTTAGAATTTCAATAATAATTCTCGTTTTACGATATGACCATGAAAGCATGTATGCATCGCAATGAGGAAACGCTTCTTGGCTGGCGTATATTTCTGCAAGAATATTCCAAGAAAATACTTTAAATCTAGAATGACTAATAGCTGTTCCTATATTGTGATGAATCCCAACTCCATTCATTTGGTTAGTAGGCACATTTAAAATGCATCTCGGCGGAGCTTGAGGGAGATTTGGTACACAGCAGGCTGTAGTGATTTGTGAATAAGTCTCTGAAGAATTTCTAGCCTCAGATAAAGATTTCTCAAAAAGTTCTGAATTTGGATCTAATGCTGGCCTAAATACTAGAAAGACTTCCAATTTCAATTGGTGTCCGACATCTTCCGAAACTGGTAAATAATTTCTCTGGTCACCAACTGGAGTCCATTCTTCTTGATCTATTGATGCATGAACCAATCCTGTCTTCAAAAGAAGTGAGATATGAGCATCATCTCTGTCTCTTAAAGAGTTATCTGGATCATTAAATTGAAACGGCCTACAAGGAACACCATATGTGTGACTATTTGGGTGTGGAGATATAGGACTCATTCCTCTAACTTCATAAAAACGTCTTAATTGAGCAAACCCTTGCTTATAACAACTAACTCCACAGAAACATCTTAATGTTGTAGCACACTGTAACATTGCAACTTGGCTTGGATGGAATGTACACACTGCTCGAGATGGACCTCGACTCCAGCGATAGTAAATACTCGCAGAACCATTTATTACAGGGTTATCTGGGTTTTCATCATCGTCGTCCCAAAGCTTACCCGTTTTATCCCTTAAAATTACGATAGGTTGTAATTCACAGCTTTCAACTGGAGTTATTGGAGCCTTTTTCCTAGATGAAACATAAACCAAATCACACCTATAAAGCTCTACTCCATTTTTGTTATTAGTGAAATTTTCAGAGTTTTTATTAATGTTAAATTCTTTTTCTAGAGATTTCCCTTCGAGATCTCCATCCCCCTTCATATCTGAAATTGACTCTTTATTTTTTCTATGATTCGACCTGGAATTCTTCTCATCTGGAGTATTATTGGTTTGTTGGTTTGTTGTTCCAATTCTTTCTGAGATTCCCCTCTCAAATCTAGTTCCATTAGATTTTATTTCGAAACCTTTATTATCATCAACATTTACTATTTTATTCATGCTTGTTTAAATTCAAGAACAAGATTTTAATAGTTTGTGATCACCCAACCTTTTGAAATAATATTAAGTATATTCTCAAAGTTCACACCTTTTTTAATATACTTGCTAATATTAAAGTCCCAATTAATTTAGTTCCGAGTAGTCACTGGCATAATTTATTAATCATTAACCTCTTTAATATCATTCGAATATTAAAAATTCGACATCTACCACGTATAGATAATAAAGTCTTGGCTCTATTGTATATAACTAATTGTTATTTTATATCACAATTATTGTGTACTTTTTGTTTATTTCAACATTCCTTTTTCCCTGTATTTCCAAACAATTATTTTTCATTTGGTCTAGACAAGACGCGCACCATTTAAATATTGAAAGTTGAATGAGTACCACCTAGTATAATTAATTTTAAAGGTTACAAACCAAAAAAACACAAAGAAATAATTAGATGTAATCACATTATAATATCTGTCTATTAAATTGTTGTAAAACTTATATTACACTGAACTAAAAAAATGTTTAATTTTACCGTAATTTATATAATTAGTGTCAATTTCTACATAATTGCAAATTAGAAAGCAATGACAACAATGTAAATATAAGATTGATATCTGACATTCTAACATGTTATTTACTGACAGAATGTTCAACAATACTTTGAATTAGTGTTTATTAATATTCAGTATAAATTCGAAATATATATATATATATATATTTAGGTATGTTTAGACAAGATTATTTAGATATTCTTCAATAAGTTCATTGGAAAGCTTTAATTTATATATAATGTTGCCATTCTTATCTTTGCTATCATTTAAAAATTGCTTTGATAACACATCATGAGTGAATAGTTCGATTAAAAGCTGTGAAAGAGAGCTCTTCGTTGTGACGATCATAGAGGACTTTAGACTTTTAAAAAGTTGATCTTCAGCAGCATATCCATACTTGAGTTGTAAACCGGCAATTGCATTTGCAACTTGAATATGACTAGGTGTCAGACAACTTAGTATTGAGTTTAGCTGTTCTAACTTGCATTGTTCACGGGAATTATTACAAAGTGTTCCTAACCATGGTGGAAGTTGGCTTTCATACAAATGATCTAGCTCTACATCATATTCTTCGAATGTAGATACCTTCAAATATAAAAAATTCATTTTACGACGCATTGAATTGTTCCAAAGAAGAGGCCATCTGATGTTATCGACTGAAGCAATTACACTCATAAATGGAAGTTGTGATAGTAGCGATATTGCAGGTAAATATTGTCTAATTGATATGCTATCTATACTGTGTACTATTAAGAAAATGTTTTCATAACGCGTACTGGAATTTGTATACAACAATTGAATTTTTGCAATAATTGAATCAATACTGCAATCATTACTATTCAAATTATTATAGGATTTAGTGCCATCATTTGAAAGAACTTCGGTGTGATCTATTGCTTTTAACAATTCAAATAAGCAAGTTTTGAATTTAATGTTCTTAAAGTAGCCCCTAATAGTTAGAACAACATAATTTCCATTTATTCTTTTCTTCACAAATTCATCCAGGAAGTTTCTTTTCGAGCCGAATCCATATATCAATACGCTAAATCCTGATAATGACCAAGTTAATAATTTTTCGTGTGCAGAATTCCAACTCGATCTCTTTTCTTTTCTAATTTTATCAAGTTTTTTTTCAATAGCCACATTTCTCTTTTTTAATAGTTGCAAGTCTATCTCAGGAAGCTCTTCAGTTAGATTGGAGTTTGAATTATTTTGAACTAAGTAGTCAGAAAATGTTCCTTTCATTGTACATCTCTGATCAAGTTGATTTACGTAAGAAAGCTATCGAGGAAATTCTCAATTGAACTTTTGGCTTTATTGATAAAGATAGCTTTAGGACTTAATTTTATTAAACTCGTTTGACAATTAAGATGTGAACTAAAATTATACCAAATGAAAAAAACTTTATTAGACCTGCAACTTCATCAAATAATTTACTTGAATTTGTAATCACATTTGTGTGCTACGTAATTATCGTTTTGTTTGAATTTGTAATACTATATATGCGAGTTTAACATATTAATTAATCTAACCGCCAAGAAAAGCCTTTGTTAATTAGCGCCAAAACTTTGTCTCATAGGGGTACAAATATTACAGGCAAAGTTTATTTAATCATAAATAATATTTATAGTTGATCTTAATCAAAACAATAGCTAGTTAAATAAGAAAAATTTATTGTATTAAATAGGTAAGCATATATAATTTCACATTTTTGTACAAAGTGGGAAATTACGTACATTACTTTTCTCTATTTTATCATTATTATTTTGTTAGTAAAAAACCCTAGTGGTTTTCAGAAATAAAGCAAAATTAGCATCTATAAACAGAGTTTTAGTTTCCCACGTGTTTCAACAACACCAGTTATTAAAAACATGCAAGTTGAGCAAACCTATTTGATGATCAAGCCAGACGGTATCCAACGCCAAGTTGTTGGTGAAATAATTTCTCGATTTGAGAAACGTGGATACCGAATTGCAGCAATGAAGTTAACCATTGCTACCCCTGCAATATTAGAGGAACACTATGCCGAACACAAAGGCAAACCATTCCTCCCTGGCCTAATCGAGAAGATGACTGGACCAGTACTTTGTATGGTATTTGAGGGTGTTGATGTTATTGCCCAAGCTCGTAAGATGATGGGTTCAACTCGCCCAGGCGAAGCTTCTCCAGGTACAATTAGAGCAGATTTCTGTCAACAAGCCGGTAGAAACTTGATACACGGTTCAGATTCTGCCGAGTCTGCTAAAAGAGAAATTTCTCTTTGGTTCAAACCTGAAGAAATCCAGTCATACAAACTCGCTTTGTCCGACTATATCTTCGAGTAAATGATATTGAAGGGAATTTAGAAAATAAATTTAAAACTAGGCTACTAGAATTAATTTTGTTTTCAAACATTCAATTTTTTGAAGTTCTTTTAGAAAAGATTGTTATTGTACGGCCTTACTACCTTGCACTTTATATTGTCTAGTAGGATTTCCGATAAATACCTGATCAAACTGTTTGATGTTGCAATTGATAGCGTGATTGGGTGAATCTCATCTAACGATTCGTCCTGAGAAATACCGGTACCTTTGTTAGTAATGCAGGAAAAAATATTCTTCTCTGTTGTATTTATAACTATTGTAGAACAACTAATGCAATGCTCGAATTCTGACTGTGTAGGGTCTAGCATTAAGTGAGAGGTGCCTCTTTCCCCATAGAAATGACTAGATTCAGCTATTGAAACGGCTAAAGGGAGGAATTCCATCGGGATCCCCGAATCGATGAGAGCAAGAACCGCTGCATTGATGCAGACTGGCAAAATTGGGCCATCTTCTGACACAATTTGCAGTGCAATAGAAATGACGCATCTGGAAAAAGAGTTGAAATCGATTACTTTTTCAAAAAGTTTTAAAATATGATACTCAATCAGTTTATGTGATTCCTGGGCCTGATTAACTCTAGGTCTCAAAATTACTTCCAAGTACGATTTACACTTATTACTAGATGCTTCTTCTGGTCTCCAAACAGTTGCTATGACTTTAGAAAGTCCAATAGAAAATTCTGCAGAGCCATTTAAACTATTGAAAATACCTAAATTAGCCGATATTGCACCGCATTCCAAATTAGTTCTTCCATCGTATCTTATAACCATTAACTTAAAATTGATATATAAAAAAATATTTGCCAAATAATTATTTATTTCATAATAAAGAAAAATGGGCGGTTATACCTGAATTATTGTTTTTTAATATTGGGAGCAGCAAAAAGAAATGGCCGAAAGCAATACAGATGAAGATTTTATTGATGAAAGATATAGCCGTCTCACTGCTCTGGAAAATATGGGAGTAGTTGACGATTATTCTTTGATTATGAAAAAAACTATTTTGGTTGTAGGTTTAGGTGGAATTGGATCTGTTGTTGTAGAGATGCTGACTAGATGCGGAGTGGAAAAACTGATAATAATTGATTTTGACATTGTTGAGTTATCAAATATGAACAGGATGTTTTATAATATGAACCATATTGGCATGTATAAGACGGATGCATGCGTTGATACTTTAAAACTAATAAATCCAAAAATTAACATTGATAAATTCAATATAAATGTTGTCCAAGATTATTCAATTTTTTATGATATTTTCAAAACAAAGAATATCGATTTACTCGTATCCTGTGTTGACAATTATTCTGCAAGAAGCACGATTAGCCAAGTATGCAATGAGTTTGATTTAGTATGGATTGAGTCAGGCATTTCTGAGAATGCAATTTCTGGTCATATTCAATTTGTAATCCCGGGGATTACTGCGTGTTATTGCTGCGCACCTCCTCTTATTAATTTTGAAAATAATTTTAGTGAAGACAAAATTAACTCTGTTATGGTTAACCCTATACATGAAAAAAAATCAAAGAAACTGGCATCCAGGACTTGTGCAGCATCACTATCCACTACAACGAGTGTTATTGCTGGAATTTTGGTCAACAATATTTTGAAATATTTTTTGAGATTTGGAGAAAATTCAAATTTCCTCGGCTATCACATGATTGATGATTATTTTCCTAGATATTCAATAGTTCCTAACAAAGAATGTATTGACAAATGGTGTCTGTTGCGTCAAAAGGAGAAAGAGCATTATAAAGATGAACAAACAAAAAACAAATCTTTTTATAAAGAAAAGTCATTAAAATCCAATGTCTCAAATGGTGAAGCACTTGAAATTTACTCTAATTTTGAAGTAATCGAATCTAATATTCAGATGGAACCTTCTATAAGATTATCGGGAAACTTAAACAACTTATCAATTTCTGAGCTCATCAACAAGCTTGATGAAGTCTCGATAAAGAAAAATTAGATTTAAGTAAAATTTTTAATATAATTACTTTTTTTAGTTAAATCTGCATTGCAGGCGAGATAATATTTGTCTTTATACTCCTTTTATTGCATGCAAACAAAACCGCCTTTACATGTGCATAGTGAAAATACGTATAAAAAAGAATTTCTTGAATTAATATATAAAGGTTATTAAAATTGAATAGGGATCCTTTAAAGTTATATTTTGTCTGAATCGAGTTTTTTCTGGGAAAAAATTCAAGATATATAGATTTGTAATTTTTTTCTGGTTAAAATAATCAAACTGAAAACAGAAACTGGTAAAAGAAGCTGAGCATTTGATCAATTTAGAATTAAATTGATTTGTTCAGAAATAGTGCCTTTCTGGATAATTAATATTTTATATTTGGCTATTGATAAAAAATGACGAAGATAATATTTGCTACGCTAATATGTTTGTTAATTAAGTAAGTTATTCATTAAAATCTGTGTGTACTTAAAATTTTTTGATCTATAGGGACGTTTTTGGATTGGAAACACGATCAATTGAAAATTCAAAACTTGAATCGTTTTCAGTTACCTATTCTGGAAATCTTCATAAGTTAAGTGTGCATTCAAGCTTGTTTTCAAACTCACAATTTGAATCATGTAATACTATGTGCGATGATTTTGATCCAACATGTGACTGCAACACTGTTTCTACAACAGAAACAGAAATAACTATTGATCAAGTTGAGAGTTGGATTGAAATTATTAGGAAAAATGCTGAGGCTGCTGCAAACCCTATCTTAAAGAGCGAATCTAGCACAGACACTGCAGATGCAACAGATACAAGCAATCAATATGTATGGATCGGTATCGGCGTTGGAGCTATTGTTCTTATTGGATTAATTGTATTCTTCATTACAAAGTCAAGATCTAATAATAGTCAGGGCCAAGACCCTGGTGCAAACTATAATATGCAAGGGGGGGCCCCAGGAATGATGCCTGGTGGTATGCCAGGCATGCCTGGCATGCCTGGTGGAATGCCTGGAATGCCTGGTGGAATGCCTGGAATGCCCGGAATGCCTGGTATGCCCGGAATGCCTGGAATGCCAGGTGGAATGCCAGGTGGAATGCCTGGTATGCCTGGTGGAATGCCAGGAATGCCAGGTGGAATGCCAGGAATGCCTGGTATGCCTGGTGGTATGCCAATGCGATAAAAAATTGTCTAAAATTTAATTAGGATCATTAATGCTAGAATTCTATAATTGTTTTGATTGTAAGATACTTATTTTTCATATTTTAGAGTTAAAAAACAGTATATATGAGATTTTTTATAGAGATAGTGAATACTCAACGCAATTTATTCTTTACAATTCAACTTTAAGCTTAACGCACATTGAATAAGGTCATTAATATTTATTGTATAAGGAGCTGTCTTCAAAGTATGCAGAATATTTTCAAATGACTGATTAAAAAGTGAATTCTTTAAGATTTTCAAAATTGCAATAGAAATTTTGAAAATTAAATCTACACCTTCAAGGAAAAATAGATCCCAAATTCTCGCAACCGCATCTAAATTAAAACTGTAAGCAAATATTGTCATAAACCATTGGGAGGCATACATAGTTTCATCCACATTTTCGTTTCTAAAGTGATTATAAAGATTCGGGATTCTTTTCTTAAATATTTTTCTTAACTTCTCTAAATGGGTATTCAATAATGGTAACCCTGGAAGATACAAGCCAGAAAATTTATACTTATTGAGAATAGAAATCAGCATATAAAATGAATCCTCTTCTGACATATACATTAATAGAACGCCAACAATAAACCCCATTCCTTGGCAGTATCCAACATCAGGATTATACAAGCTATATGCTCTTAAAACCGAAAACAAAGAATTTTGTCCGTGATTATTTTTGTCGCGAAATAGAGAATGCCTTGGAAATGTTCTACTTATATCTCTATATATATCACCGCAGCATGGAGCATTTTTTATTTCAGATAGTTGATAATACAGATTCTCACTATGTTCGTTTTTAATACTTTCTACTTCTGCTAACTTCATCCAAAAGAATCCTCTAAATTGATTTGGGACTCCCTTCTTCAATTTACTCAATATTTTTAAATGATCTTTTTCCAAATCAAAATTTTCAAAATCGTAGCACAAAAATCTCCATTCTTCTATTTCAATTAGTCTGCTCCTATAATCAAATTTAGGTGAAATTGTATTTTCTGAGTTCTTACTTTGAATCTTATGAATATTGTCAGTATCTATAGTTTTATTTTCATATTCTGAGAGCTTTGCTATATTATCATCATTTATTTCTCGAGAATCTTTGACAAACTCATTATATTTTTCTTCAAAATCAGATATACGTTCTCCCTCCATAAACTCATTTTGAAATACTTTTTTCGAATCTCCTTTTGGCATTTGTTTACATCAACTTTTCTTTCGTAAATAACTTTAGTAAAACTGACGATTAAGACCTCATAATAAAATTACGATCTAAGAAATTCTATTTTGCCTTAAAATAATATATAATCAGATATATGATAATAAATATATATATTAAAATAATCGTGTACTAAACCACATGTAATCGAATTTGCAATTCTAAAAGTTTACGCGGTAATGAGTGAATGATTATGAATACTTAAATATTAATTCCCCTTCTTTTTAAAATGCTTTTCGAGGGAGAACTATTAGATTCAGATGGCTTTGATAGTGCCTTTTCGGCAGAAACTATTTCAATATTTCTAAGCGAGTTTAAGTTGTAATTATTATAGGAATCTGATGCAGAGAGTTCAGGGCTATTATTTTGGATATCAGTATTTGGTGAAGACCTAAATAAAATGCAGTTTATTTCATTGCTCCCTCTCGTATCACTTTTCTTATCAAAAATTTTGACAAGCGCTCTTGATGTAGATATTGAATCAGGAAGGAGCATACGTACATTTTTTGACATATCAAATCTTACTCTTTTCTCTTTATCTTCATTATTGCTATCGCAACTAACATTTCCCAGTTTGTTAGGTGAAGTTCTCTTCTTGTTTTTTGAAATTCTTGGTATATTATTTAAAGATATCAAATTATTTTTCAAAAAAATGCCTATTTTTTCCAAAGTTGAATATATATTATTTCTTTTACTTTGAGTAATCGAGTTTTCATTAGATTTGGAAAGATTTAAAAGACTTGAATGTAATATCGACATAAGATTAACAATATTTTCCAATATAAAACTGGATATTGAATTTCTTTCTTCTTGATTAATATTCAAATCCTCAATGTCACATATCACTTGATCAAGAAGCAAATCAAAATCAAAAAATTTTAGAATCAACTGACTATAAATATTTTCTGTTAAGGTCGAGTGAGACGTACAAGATCTGATGATACTGATAATGAATTCAGAGTATTCAATAAAAAATAAAGAGATAGATTCATTCAATAAATTTTTGTTGGATGAATTCTCTTTGATAAGTTTGTATTGTTCAAACAATAAATAAACAAATTCTTGTGGGAATTGTTTACAAAAAATTAAAGATATTCCGATACCAGTAGATCTGTTCGAATATAAGTTATTTGATTGGTCAACTTCATTGTCATTTTCTACTTGGTCATCAATCATTAAAAACTTCCTTTTTCTACCTATGGAATTCTCATTTTCTATATTTTCAACAAACAAACAACTGCGGTAGACATCAAACAGACCCTTTGTAAACTCAGGATCGAAGTTTTTTTTGCTGAGTAAATCCAATGATTCAGCAAGCATTGTTCTCTGTAAAAATGTAAATTTATCCATTCTATAATGATCCATACCATCCCATCTAAATCTCATCATCAGATAAAACTCTTCAATAAAGGAGAATAAATGTTCTTTTGCCTCAAATATTTTCTGTAATTGTGAAATACTCACTGCAATTTCCCTTTGAATCAAAACTTTGTCCGAAAGCCACATACTATAGTAGAGCCCTTTCCAAATTTTCAACATTTGTAAACGCGTCATTGAATTGCTATGCTTTGAAATATATCTAGTTATAATTTCTAGACCTTTTTTACGACTGGCAGGGCTTACACTAGTTAAAGTCTTCGATAACCTCATGAGAAGCTCATTTTCATTTTTAGAGTTACACTTCATTTCTTGAATATTAGTTATTCGGTATATATGTTTCGTGAAGCCCTCAAATTATAATTCTAATATAATTATATG
This sequence comes from Cryptosporidium viatorum, assembly GCA_004337795.1. Classification (NCBI taxonomy): domain Eukaryota; phylum Apicomplexa; class Conoidasida; order Eucoccidiorida; family Cryptosporidiidae; genus Cryptosporidium; species Cryptosporidium viatorum. The sequence continues at coordinate 225,612 of QZWW01000033.1, forward strand.
TTTTAACTTATAAGCAATTTTACTCACAATAACTACGGATCTTCCTTCAATAAGTTGAAGATTTGAATATTATGTACATATTATCTTTTCAATCAATTGCTTATTTACAAAATAATCGTCCAAAGATCGCCAATTTAATCTTCTACCTAATTTCTTCGATTTCTAGGTATATTATAATTATTCAAATAGATTCTTGAGAGTCCAAATAATTTTTGTTCAATTAACGGAATCTAAAATAACTCAGAAAAAAAATTAATTTATTAGTTGACCGTTACCAAGCGCTATTTTTTGCTACGTCTATGTCAATTCGAGAAAGGCGGCCAATTACATGCAGTGTTTTAAATTTTAATTAGTTCTAGATCAAGTTTGACAAATTATACAAGAATAAAAAACATGAGTTTATAAAAGCTTAATTTGAAAGATCTTAGAAGATAATAAATTTGAAAATCATAAATTTTCAACTTAAGTTTTCTTTATTCGATACATTTTTTTTTTCAGATTATTCAAAAAATTGAGAAAATATAAAATATCTGTATTAAAAATTTATTTATTATATCGTGCTGAAGCGATATAATTTTAAAAAATGTTTGAGTTTATTTCAGAAATTTTTCATTCATGTTGTACATTAAAGAAAAATCAAAAGAATGATGAATATATTTTTATCTTATGCCCTGCTCCAAGCGATTTGGAAGAGGAATACATTGATGACGAAGGAAATATTAAAAAAAAGAAACTTGAAAAAATTAGAGGAACTGCAAGAAATATTGTAGATAATGAAATTATTAGGGAATGGAGTGGAAGAGAAATTGGGAGTTGTATTTGTTGTCATTTAATATATGAAGATGAAATGAATGTTTATAGGGCAGATAAATATGGCAAACATTTTGATAAAGATCAGGAGGAATATGTAGGTAGTACATTAAGACAAAAAAATTATGTTAAGTCTGTTGGATCTCTGAGTTCATACAGCTCAAAAAAACAATTTTCTGAGGAACCAAATTCTGCAGATTCCAACTCCACCTCAATTAGTTCAGATGAAAATATTAACACAGTTGAAAACAAAAACAAAAAAGTTAGAGAAAGGAACAAGTCAAATATTACTAGATCTCCAAGTGTAATTAATAAGGAATTAGATGAAAAAGAAGAAAAGAAAAATAAGAATAAAAAACGAATGGAAATAAAAGATCTCAACAATAAGGAATGCACTATAATTGGTCCAGATACCAATGTTGATCTCAATTACACGGATGATAAAACAACTGATAAAAATAATAATAAACCTATTGAGAATACTGATCAAAAGAATGTTGAGGAAAATTCATTCTCGGATTCAAAAAAATATACTAAAACTCCTCCAATCTCGAAAAATCAGAGTCCTCCAAAGCTAGGAAAAAGGCCGCCTTTAAAGACTGAATTGTTAGCTATGAATAATCAGAAAAACAATTCATTTAAATCATCAATTACAAATGGTAAAAAATGTAACAAAAAAACATTAAACTCTCGGAAAAATGAAGTTAATAAACCCATTTTGGAGAAAGAAAAGGTGAATGAAATGAATGCTTGTGATACTCATGGAGATAATAGAAGCCAGATTAATTATGATAATAATCAAGTTATCAATAGCATTACTAGTTGTTCTAATTCTGATAAAGAAGAGATTGATAATAGTAAGGAAATTAAATATGATGAGGAAGAAATGAAGTTTAATAAAGATATTTCTTCGAAAATAATACAACATAGAGCATCAATAGGAATTCAAGCCGAAATAATTCTTAAAGATGGATCGACAATGAGTTGTAAAGTTAGCTTTTCAGACAAAGAAGATGATCTTTCTTTTATTTGCAACGATAAAGTTAAAGCTGTTCCATGGAGTAACATTAAAGAAATTTTCACAACAAAAAATGAACTTAGGATGGTAAATACACGAGCACCTATTTTTAAAGACCCAACCTTAATTATTGCGTTACATTTAAAAGATACAGGAAATTGTATACCTTTGAAGTTTAATTCAATACAAGGCAAAAAAGAATTCTTAAATTTTGCCCTCAGAATGATTAGATAATACTACAAGTTCCACAGAAGATATTTAGTCAATTTTGACCGAAACAGATAAAGAAAAAATATACAATGTTGGGGAAAGCTGACAAAAAAATGTTCCCAATAGTATTCCTTGGACCAGGATCTTACATTAAGTTATTTTGTTACACCAAATTTAGACCTTTAAAAATAGTATAAATATTTAGGCGGCTACTTATATTTGCTAAAAGCTTCTTATAAAGGAGTTAGTGATTTAATTATAGTTTGCGAGATTCTAACATAAAATATAGTAAATCGTCTAATTAAAAGGATTTACGTCAATAAATCTTTTCTAATTAGATACGTGTTTTTTGATTAACAATATATTTAAACTAAAACTTTTTCACGAGCAAGTAATTTATCAAAATCATTTAAGATATTAATGATTATTTTATTTGCATGATAATTAATTAAATATCTCTATTGGTTAACATTTATTTTTCTGTACTTTACAATGAATGAAGATGATCAATTACAGGCGTTTGTTGACCCTTTAATTTTATTGAAAGATGCAATTACAAGAGGGAAAACAGATGAAATAATTAAATTAGGAGATGAGTTTTATTTCGAGTTTTACAATTGTGCATTGAATGTTAGTACTCCCACTAGATGCAGAAATAGGAGAGGAGAGTCATTAAGTTTAGATGATTTATATTTATTCATCACAGCTTCTAAAAATAAGAAGTATACAATGAAACTTGCTCAAGATAATGGACTAAAGTTCATAAATATTTTAGAAAAGAAAAATATTTTGGATTTTTTGAATGAGTTTATTGCAAAAACACAATATTCAGAAATTCCATCTACATACTCGATTGAAGATTTATCTAAATATGAATGTATAAATACGGAATTTTCTTTACAACCATGCAGAATATTAGATAAGAATCAGAAAATTGTGAATTTACATTATCCATGGCTTGAATATAAGCTAAAAACAGATGTAGAGTCAATTAATAGAAAAAGCAATGAAAATAAAATAAATTTAGAGGTTGTTAATTCAATCCAATTAAAAAATAAGGATGAAATAATATTTGCTAAAAAAAAGGTTAATTTAATTACGCAGATATATCCAATAAATATCGACTACATCTGTCAAGGAATTGATATGTATACTAGAATTAACAGCTTGTTAACATTTATGAACGAGCCAGCAAAAAGTGAGAATAAAAAAAGATCTGTTGAATCTACTGCATATATTCAGGATAGTACAGACGGTACAAAATTGAAAGACAGTAGAAAATCTAACACTTTAGATTTTGGAAAAAGAGGTTTAGATTTATCATTAAATACCGGAAATATTTCAAAATCAAAGAACATACCAAAGTCGATAAATTCTCAACACAGGTCAACATTATTAGCATATCTAAATTCAAATAATTTAAACCCAATAATACTAGTACCTCCATCATCTAAGAGCCCGATAACATTGAGCAATGTAATTCAGTTCCTACGAGATAAGGAATTCGTAGACCCAAGTCTAGCAAAAAGAAATTTCATTGGTAACGAACAAACTGTTACATTAAGTTTTGGTTCAGGAACCACTATACAGAAGGTCACATTTCGAATCCTCGAATCCACCCTTAACTTTAGGAAAAGGGATTGGTATTCACTAATTGCAGTGTTCCTTACGGGTGCAGAATGGCAGTTGCAATCTTTCCCATTTAAAACAATTCAAGATATATTTACAATGGTAAAGGGATATCATATAACGTACGATTCTGAACCAATCCCTGAAAACATCCGAAAATGGAATGTTGATGTCGTAAGAATTAACAGGACAAATCGTCATAATGATCTTTCAGTTTGGTTTCAATTCATGGAGTCTATTGAATCCGTTTTAGCATCTAGTAGAGACCATTCTAAATTGGATAGAAGTAAATTATGAACGTTAAATAATTTAAATTAGGCGATACCTTGCATCAAAAAGCAAGTTACATATAATCTGATCTTCAACGATTTAATAGTTTACCTTGAATAAATACTTCTCTTATTTTTTCTATTAAGTTTGTGAATTTTAAGATCATCTTTATATGCTAGTACAACTGAATCATTATTATTATAAAAAGTGGAACAATCTTCAACTCTACTTTCAACCTCCTTAATTGAATAAGAATACAGATTACCTCTTTTTACGGCCTCAAAATCCCAAACAATAACAAAATTGTCTATGCTTGTGACAATTTTAGTTTCTCCGCCACCTCTTTCAGACCCCTGGCATTGATCAAACCTAGCAGGGGTGAAATTAACTTCTTTAATTTTGTAATAAAACAAATCCTCTGGCTTCAAACGCAGTTTTCTAGATGGGGGTTTATTTTTCAGAGTTGAAACGAATCCATTTCTGCCTTCAGATCCAGAGTTTTCTTCTTGTTCCGTTACTGGATACAAGTGAATACAATTTTTTGTAGTTGCGAGAATCCAATTGCCATTTCTAGTCACATCTACCGATATGATTGGTGATCCAAATGAGTTAAGCAACGTCTTTGCCTTTTTAAATTCTCCATCTTTGTTCATTGTACCATCATATAGCCTAAGCTCTCCTAAGTCGTTACCAATTAATATATGCCCATCTTTATCAGTTGCGATACTGCTAAAAAGAACATTAGATTTATATAGCTTTGAAGTAAACCTATTAGAACACCCCTTGATCCTACTATCCATTACAAACATTGCGCTATTACTTAAACCCAAAAACGTTGGTACTGGAGTAGATTGAGAATCTTTATTTGATAATCCTAGACAAGAAATTGGAAGCCCGTCTGCATCCCAACGCCGTAAAATTTTTTCGTTATTCAAATCCATTTGATAAACATAATTGGGATCCGTTTCAGATAAAAATAACATTTGAGTTTCACAGTTGTGTAGTTGACCTCCTACAGGAAGTATACTTTGGTTTTCGAATTCAATATTCTTAATTACAGAAATATTTCTTGCAGGAGTTCCACTAATTTTATAATTACTCCCTTCTGATTCTGTATTTTTAAATACAGCAATTTCTGAATTCCCATTACGTCTATTTGCCCTACCAATAAAAGTATTTTCGTGCCCTATTAACATATATTTATGATTCAAATATAAATCATTATTTTTTGTTGTTCTTCTAGGAGTTGAATAGCTTTCATCTTCCAATTCATCAGTTGAATTAGTGTGATCACTTTCATTATCACCATATTCCCACATAATCTCATCTTTATTGGGATCATAGTTATCGTCCAGGTCCATTTTGTAGCTCACTCCATAGTCTGAAACTTCGTTTTTAATGATTTCAGAAATGCTTTTTCTTAGTCTTTTTTCTTCCGGATTCATCTGATCTATGTGCTCTAAAAGTTTACCAATAAATCCATCAATTTCTTCTACAGAGCTACAGAAAGATTTGTCGTCATCACCACTTCCACTATTTAGTTTTTTGAAATGAATTCTATATCTTTTTCTTATTTCGTCCTGATTAGATCCATAAAATTCAATTACTCTTTCACTCAATTTAGGCAAAAAAAGAATGTTATCCCCAATTATACTGGCAAACAATACTTCACCTTTTCCCGATAAATTTTTAATAGAAAAAATTGTATCTTTGAAGTCCTTACTCGACAAAAGCTCGCAAATAGCGTTTAGGCTTATTGGCTTCCATTCTTCAGTGTTGAAGTTCAAAATTGAGTCTCTTTTCTTCCTAGTTATAGCATCATTGTGTTCATACAATTCTATTGGGATTTGATCTTTTATACTGCAAAGAGAACGAAGAGATATTGTTATATTGTATGATAAGAACGAAAGTACATGCAGGTCCATATTTTCAAACTCAAAGAGAAATTTTATTAAATCTTGACCTGACCTCGTAATAATTATAAATTCTCCTTGTTGATTACTATGAAAGTAATGAATATTCTTAAAGTTAAATATGTACTTTTCTTTTTGATTATCATTTGGATTAACACCGCTCATGATTATGTCATCTTCAATTTTCATACAACATGATTGCAGTACAAGCTGGTATGTCTTTCCGTTGCATTTATATAAAGATCCTGAAGAACAGCATCGAGTAATTCATTTAGATTTTATTTTACCCTGTCTAACTTACCATGATAATTTTTACTAATTTTAGGGGAATTATCAGTGTTCATAGAAAATCCAGTAAATATCTTTCGAATTAAACCACTCATGTGTATTTGCTATTTTTGACAAATTTATTCGTTACAATGATGATATTTTAATTTTCCAAGCAAAATTATTTTTCGGTTAATAGTAATTGCTTATATAGTGTAACGAGAGAGAGGATAATTCATGTTATTTGATTAGATACTTTGCAGTTCTTGATATTAACTAAAAATGAAATAATTTTTAATTTCTTGTAAAATGGATTAAACTAAAGAATGAGTAAAACAATAAAATTTTTATTGCGGGTGGTAGAAAAAGTGCGTAGAATGGGATTCGAACCCATGAGAGCATACGCTCATTAGATCTTGAGTCTAACGCCTTAGACCAACTCGGCCATCCACGCGCCGCTACTCACAACTGTTTTCTGTAAAATATATTAAAAAGTAAGAATTAAAAATAAAACAATGCAGATGAACCAAGGAATTATATTATAAAATTAAAAAGTGAATTCAGAGAATAAATGAATTAAATTGACATAGGAACACTAATACCTGTAATATATGTTAATTTTAGTTACATTTTGAGAAGTTGCAAATCAGGAGCTATCATCTCGAAACAATACTAAATAAAGTCCCCATATCTGCCTCTTAACTGTCTAGCTAATCTTATATCTCTTGGAAGTAATGTAACTCTTTTGGAATGTAACGTGCATAAATATGCATCTTCGAACAATCCTTGTAAAAATGCTTCCGCTGCGCATTGAATAGCATGCAAAGCTTCTGCATTCCATCTCCACATTTCGCCGTGTGGCACAAATTTCAATGTAACCTCTCTAACAACACGAGCAAAAGGTAGTTTAGCAATAAGCAAATCAGTTGAGGCTTGATACTTTCTAATTTCTCTCAATGCAACCGTTCCTGAAATAAGTAAATTTGAAGAAAAAAACGGATTTTAACTTACCAGGTCTTCTTCTATACCTCCTTGGGCTAATGGGACTGTTACTAACTGCTCTATTATTCGTTGACTGGTGAAGAATAGGAGTCTGGAAAATTATTAAGAAAGCTACATCAACGGAATAAGTCTACTTACTTTTGATGGATATTTTGCAATTCGTTTGCTTGAAGTTTTAGAACGAGCCATAATAGATAAACCAATAGAAATTACTATTGAAGTCGTTAAAACAACGACCACAATAGTAATAATTGTTAATTATCGGTTCCAAACCAATTTATGTAATATTACTTGAAATATCTATTAATTAATTCCAGATAAATATATTGTTTTCCGAACGAAACCCGTTTCATGCATGAATAATATCTGATATAAACACCTAAAATATTTAATTTAAAATTATTTTTTCTATATAAAGAAATTATGTTTGATATCTAATTTTTTTTTTTAACTAAAAACTTTCACATGTATTAAATTTATTTTATATTCTTTGCAAATTATTTGGCTTTGTCGTCTGTCCATCTAGTTAGTATATATTTCTTTAAATGTGGGTAATAATTTGGCGCCGGCGGTATTGCCACTGCTTTTAAGCTTTAACTCCTATTATTCATGTTAAAAATATTAGAAAGTAAATTACATAGCCTTACACACAAGATAATTCACTCTGGTCTGCTACTTATTTCGATAAGTATTGATCTTAAAGAAGAGAATGGATTATCAAGCTTGAAGTATGCTCCTAAACTTTACTTTATTATTCCAAGAATAGGTTATTTATTATTCTTGGCTGATACTATTCAAGACTATTACACTTCAATTGATAAAGAATTTTTTAATTTAATTGAAAATACTTTCTCTTGGTTTGAGTATGATGGTTTGATTATAAATAGGTAATTTATTTAACAATTGTGTTAACTATAATCTTTTCTAAGCCAATGCCCTGTAGGAATATTATTTGATAAATATTATAAAAGCAACAGCAGCATCTTATTTAACATTAAATTGGTGCTTCAATACAAGAATAGTAATGAGAATAATCAGGAAGCTAATTTTTTTTCTGAGGAAAACTCTGTGTTTAATAATAATTTGATTAAGATCATTACAAATAACATCAAGTTATCTCAAACTGTTATGTTTGGAGATTGTAAGAAACTTCAAATGATGAGTAAGAAAGATTACAATGAACTATTTGATTCCATATCCTCTCTCTCCAAGACTACAAGCGAATATGAGAATATAATTTATCGATTATTCGGATCAACCAACGAAATATATTTTAATACAAAGTAAGTCTTGCAATTTTTATCAACATTAATAATGAAAGATTAGGAATATTCCAGTAAAAATTCACATTAAGAATGAAACATTTTTAAGATCATTTAAAAAAGATATTGACAATCAACTAATTGAAATTAAAGATATTCTAAATTATTTTACATTTGATACCAATGTGAACTTAGATTCAAATGAAGTAATTTTTCATGGGATCGCACTACCTTTAAATACACCATTAATATTTTTAACAATATTTTGCCCTTATATTGATGGGATAGTTCAATTAGTTCTTAGAGATTAACAAATATTAACTTTCAAGATTAGTGATTGTAGAGTTGTTTTCAGGTGCGCCTCTTTTATCAAGTAATACATTATTAGGCATAAGGTAGATGGACATGAACCCCATTATTAAAAACCCTATTAGTGTAATAGTTCTCTGCAAATCGCTATTGTTTGAAGTGGTTATGCTTGAAAATATGAAGATGGCCGAAAGAAAGAACAATTGCTTTATCTGAAAAATTGCAGCTGAAAATCCAGTTATCATCCCTCCTATCAGAATTAACTCCGAAAGCAGAGTTGCTTTAGTTGCTAAGAATCGAGTAAAAATTATTAATAAAATGCATTTTAAGCATACCTGATCTCAGTGTTTTAATGAAAGGTACAGATTTAGTGTCATCCATTTTAAAATTTTTAATTCAAAAAAAATAATTTTCCCTAAATCAACTATTGGCGCGCATACATCATTGGTCCTGACTATAGATTACATTAATAAAAACTTTTTATTATTCTCTTTTTGAATTGATTTGACATTAATACTGTTTATGTTAGTATCGCAGGAGTTTGGGATTGAATATGCATATTTCTTTATTTTCCCTTTAAGCAAGTTTGAGATTCTATTATTAATATCATTATAAATGAAGTAGTGTATAAAGCACGACTTATGAGCGGTGACAAACTTATCTCCAATTAAATTCTGGATCGAACTATTTCCTGATCCAATAGATGAAAAATTTTCCATAAAGGGCCTAAATTTAATTATTTGACTCGAATTATTTAACATTCTGGTAGGAAAATTCCACTGAATGAAATGTAACATCTTGTTGTTAATTTTTTCCTTAATATTGTTTAACTTAGCAATGTTTGCATCTTGGCATGTATCCACTACAGCTAAGATTAGATTATGAGATGGGCTTTTACTATTCTCATCTTCAAATATATCTTTAGTTAAGTTTTGTGTGAGGGCTATTGCGTCAGTTGAAATCCATGACTTATTAATTGAACACCATTTGATATTTAAAGATTCATGACAAATATCACAAACCATATGTAAATGATCAACCGGAGTATAGGTAGAAATTACGCTTTGTGTCATTTCGTTCCAAAGTGAAGACAAACTATTACAAATATCATCTACATCTTTAATTATATTCCCATAAGCATCGCTGCTTGTATCGTTTGTAATTGTTACAAGTTTATTTAATAAATCTTCGAAGTCAAAATTGGAAGAACTTTTTAAATAATTTATGTATTGAGTTAACAGGACATTTTTGCATAACCCAATCGAAGATGAAATTTGATCAGTTGGATTAGAACTAGGAACAGTGAAATTCGGTTCAATTGACTTATTAATTCCTGAATGTTCTTTATTTGTCTCAGAAACTAAGGGCTTCCCTGGCTTGTTTTTGAACAAAGAGTTAAATAGATCATTAAAGCTGATATTCTTGTCACTGTTTTGAGAAACTTCATTCGTGAAATCGTTCATTTTTTCACCCATTGCATTTCCTAATTTGTCACTGTCGCCCATAAAATCCTTACTTTCGCCAGAAGTTTCTGGCGAAGTTTCACCTAAAATATTTCTATCTGAACCATAAATCCAATCTTGAAGAGAAGGCCACAGAACTTGGAAGTTTGAAGTTTGCTTTCTTTGTCTAAATATGAGATTTTTCGTTAGATGGATTTGAATATGCGATTCTTTCTTTTTACTATCAATAAACCTATAACCGCACGTATGGCATTGATTTGGTCTTTCCGCATAATACATCGAAACATTTGCCTGCAAATTAAAGTCATTTATATTGTCAATTATTCTTTTTCTAATAAAATGGGATTTTAACCAAACAGATCTCTTGAATTGAATCGAAGCGTCAACATTCTCTTGGAGTTTTTTAAATAAAAGTAGTAAATTGCTTATTTCATTAACTTGAAGACCTTCCAAAAAAATATTTTGATCCCCTTTACCATCAATAACGGATGAATTTATTCTCTTTAGACTATCAGATTCTATTCTTGAATTATTTCGAAATAGCTGGTTCCAAACAGAAAACAAAGTAGATGATGTACTATTTTCTAAAAATCTTGGTGAAAATGTCTTTTTAATATTACTACCAATACCTGATGTGTTTAAGATAGATGTAGAAGGCAATGAAGATGATACTGTTGGAGACAACTGTTGTGGAGTAGTGCTAGAGTGAGAAATATTCATTTTTGATTGGGATTGAGGAATAATCGTTTGTGCAGACAAAATATTAGACTGATGCTTCTGGTGCTGAATTTGTGCTTTTGACTGTACTACTGCTGCTGCTGCTGCTGCTGCTGCTGCTGCTGCTGCAGAAACTGACGGAGATACAACAGGATTTGATGTTACTGATAATTTAACAGATTGATTAGAGGATATTTGAGGAGATACATGCTGTTGTATAGATGAAGATATTCCTATCTGTTTTACAGATTGGGAATTTGAATGATTAAAGTGAGTCTGATTAATTGAATTTGTTTCGGAGCTTCTATTTGCTTTGTTAATTGCAATTTCTTGTTTTTGTCTCTTACTAACTGGAAGTTGGTCACTTATCGAGTTAGCATGTTTATGTTCAAAATTATTTGATTCTATACTCATTACCAATGTTTCCATCAACTTTTGCGATTCCTGAATCTTCCCATAAGTGTTTAAGTATGCTATCTTATGTACAATAGGATCTGAGACCAACTTGTTCAATAAAACATTACTCCCATCAGCGATGTTACACTTTTTAATAATTGTTCTCGAGATACTCGTACAAATTTCATTAAGTCTAGCAGTTTCAATTCCTGGATGTGATGTTTCAGCTGTGTTAGTAGTAGCCCCATTTATATTCACGCTAGAGCTAGGAGATATGTTACTCCCAGCTTTTAAATTGGGACTGGCTAGTTTAGAAGGTGCAGAGTTTATGTTATTAATTTCTATTTCTATTGGGGGTTCATTCAATTTTGATCGCACACTATTAGTAGTGCAAATAAGCTTTTGAACAATATCTTGAGGAAATGAATCACTCCATACTTTTAAAAGTTTTTCCAAAGAACGCAGTATTTGAGGCGATGTTTTAGTTGTGTAAGCTTCGGCGAAATATGGAGCTATGTAAGGCAAAAAATATGGAAAAAATATAGAACCTGATCGGCATTTGCGAACAATAGAGTCTACCAAACATAAAAGAACGTACTTCCTTGGAATATCTGACCTCGGAATTTCTTCTAAAATAACACTTGCAATAATGTGGGCATATTGTCGCTGATCTTCTGCAAGTAAAGTCAAATTCTGTATCATTTTTCCTGAACCTGCGGGGCCTCTTAAGTTCCTTAGAACCTCGGTATATCTCATACGAACTAATTTTTCTAAAATTAAATGAATAAAATAACGCAATTAGGCTTTTAATAACTTATCAACTTACCTGGACTAGAGTTATCCATTTTGAGGGAAAATATACAAAAACTCAAATTTCAAATCATAATATGTAAATGTGGATAGAAGGCAACCTTGACTAATAAAAGAAATTGGAAAACGTTTGAATATCAATTTTGTAATCTAAGTAAAGATTGTAATGACGAGAACGATATTAACAAGTTGCATTCAATCACTAACTTATGTAACTGAATACGTAGGTTTTAATTAAAAAAATAAAACCGCCTTGGATTTTGCGCCAATTTTCACTGCAATATTAAGTTTATATAAAAATTTATCACTTTTAGTAAACACAAAAATTATTATAAATTGATAATTTAATAGTCCTGTTTATTGTGTGCAGGGCTTTATCTAATTCAGAAATTATTTTTAATGCGATAATATAATCTACATATATGAAATGATTAAAGGAATTTCGGCATTAGAGTTATTACACCGTGAAACAGCATCTACAAATCGAATCAAAACTCTTTGTGGCACCCTTGATAATATGCTTTGTATGTTTGAAAACAAGTATTTTCCGTTGATTTTCCTTTATTTTAAATAAGGTGGGGGAATTATTATTGGTAAAGGAATTATTGAATTATGTGGTGTTCCCGGAAGTGGAAAAACTCTCTTATGCAAACTATTAGCTTTAAATATTCAAATTCCTAAAAGTATTGGTGGACCAGGCTTGAACGCAATATATATAGGTAAGTTAGTTCTCATTCTTTATAAATCAACTGATCCTATTAAGATTCAGAAGGTGGTTTTAGTAATAATAGGTTAAGAGAAATCTCAAAAAGTACTTTAAATTATATAAATGGAGAACAGAAATTAAAAGATATTACCTGTGAAAATTTGATTAAAAACATTAAATATATGAGAATTTTTGATTTGGCAGAATTAATTAATGTATTGTCTATACTACCTACTGTACGTTTAATGCAACAATTTGAATTGTTAACCATTTTTATTAGATATGTAAGAATAATAATATTGGCATAATAATAATAGATTCAATAAGTATGCTCATCCGCATTTGTAATATAAGTAAGTATTATGTGCGCATTATTTTAATTACTTTATTTGTAGACAACCAGCCATATAGATTAAAAATGCAACAGAAGATTGCAAAAACTTTAGAAAATATGTCTAAAGAATACTCCCTTTCAATAATTGTCACTAATCATATGACAAAAAAATATTTCGATATTGATCAAAAAAAGAAAGATCAACTCGCAAATCCCGTTACAGAAAAAAAATATTTAGAGCCTTCTTTGGGTTTATCTTGGAATTCACTAATTTGTGAAAGACTAATTTTGAAATGTGAGAAAAATCTTAAGCCTGGATGTGAGGCTTTAAATATCATTTCTGTAACTAACAGTTTTGGAGAAGTTGCATTTTTTAAGGTAATTAATTTTCGAACTTATCAAAATGACAATAATTTTCACTTTTAGATCAATTTAAATGGGATTCTAGATTGTGAAGAAAATTTATTAATGTAGATATTTACTTTGCTCCTATTTATATCATTATTTTAATGGAAACTGAAGATATATTTTTTTTTCTGCATGCATGCATTTCTCTAGAATTTGAAAATATTTAGTTTCTGCAATTTTTAACTATTAATTAATATAATTGAATGTATTCTCAATTACTTATTTCAAGATTTATCAATGATTAATAGAAATGACAATATTATTTAAAAAACTGAAAGAGAATGAAATATTTAAGCAATTCTTTCGTCAAATCTCAAAATACTTCGAAAGCAATTCAGATGGACATAAAGAAAACAAAGTTAATACGACTAAATACAGTTTAAAACCAAATCATCAATTTATAAAAAGAGAAATTAGTAACGAAAATAATTATATTAGTGTCAATAACCCTGAGTTTTCATCCGGAATTTTTGAATTTAGTAATAACTTCGAAAAAATTGAATATATTGAATCAAAATCGGATTCAAAATTTAAACTCAACATTGGGCAGATTGTTACAAATCGAATACTTTCTAAGCAAAATGAGTACAATATGAAAAAGATTTATGCATATTATAGAGAATGTTACAAAAAACAAATTGAGCCAGGTAAAACCTTAATAGATTTTAGAAGAGAAATAATTGGAGAAATGTCGGAAATTATATGGAAATATCACCTTAACGAAGAAATACTTTTCCTCACTGTACATTTCATGGATAACATTATTATTAAAGATCAAATAAAGGAAAAAAACGCACTAGAAAGATTAAGATATTTGGGATTCACATGTCTTTATATCACTACTAAAATTGAAAGAGTGATGAATTTTAATTTCAAAGAAATTATTAAAAAGCTTTCTTTAAATTCTATTAAAGTATTACATATGGAGAAATACGTATTAAATCAACTTACATTTAAATTGAACCCTATTTCATCTCTCTTTCTTCTACAATTCCAAATGGGAATAATAATGGAAAGCTATTTAAAAGATATTATTGGAGCAGAAAATGTTGATTATTCAAAGAAAAATTCAGAAAATAAATATTATAATTGTAGTTATTCAGATCAATATAAGGGTCAGATTTTTCAAAGTTATAATTCAAAAAGAGTTGAAAATGAATTTAAAATAGAGAACAGTTCATCACTAATAATAAATGTATTGAATATGAAAAGTAGTAAAGGGATAAATAAAGTATTGGAATATTTTATTAGTTGTTATTTATTGGAGATATGCCTGTATGATATTGAAATATTAAAATATTCCCCTTTGTGCCAAGCTATTTCTGCATTATTCATTGCGAAAGAATGTTTAGGAGCAAAAAAAGAAAGTATCGAGAAAGAATGCATTCATAAATATTTGAATATGGAAGTACTAATGGAGGACTATGTTTATAAAAATATAAATGCGATTAAAAGAACATTAAAGTATCCTTACATTAAAAAAGCTTCTACAACAAAGAAATATTTAACGAACGAATATATGAACGCAGCTAATTATGTTTTGAGGCTTATATATACAAAATAATGGATCAAACAATCCATATCCATACAGAATTTTAATATTTTTTAAAATTCCAGAAATCTCTATATTAGTTTGTCAGAAATGATCCTCTTGCTGGAGAAATTGATTGCTCTTCGTAATCTAATTGCTTAATATTTGATAATTCTAAACCTAACAAATTATTAATATTGCCATTATCATAATTGGAGTCTTTTTTGCTCATATTTTCTTTTTCTTTTATTTTCTTTTTTTTTGCAGCTATTTTTTTCCGATCTGCAACTATCCAATCTACAGACGAAACAATTTGTTTGCAAAAGTTGTCTGCGTTACAACAGCAACAAATTCCTGGTTTATTTGTAGTAGTTTCATCTTCTATAACAATCTTTGTAAGATATTCGTAAGTTGTAACCCCCCTAAAAACCAAATAACAGTGTAATACAAAAAGATGCCCATTTAAAATTAACAACGGAATATCAACGGCCAGTATTAATATTCCTATGGTGTAAAACGTTATTGGCGACCAAAAATAAAGTCTTGAATTCCAATAAATATATGTGTTATTATTCATAGTCTCCAATAATATCGAAGATATGGTTGCTATAATAATCATGATAAGCAGCATTGTTACAAAAAACAACAGCAAAAAGAAATATAGATAATTTTTCTCCCCAATGCAGGTATTAAGCCACTTACAATGATGGTCATAGCGTGGGATACATTTATTACAAAGTTTACAATGTTTACTATTTTCCTCAAAAAATAAATGACAAATCTTACATTCATTGCAGTTAATGTTCGATGAATTAATCATAGAATCTTCTTCAGAATAGCCAGGATCAATAGCTGTGACTTTCCATCCTAATATAAAGACAATTATACAAAGCATTGCAGAAATTATTCCGATAACAGTAGCTAGCAATAGTGGCAGAGAGGGAATAACGAACGTATAATACGCCAAAATATTTGAGCCAAACAAGGCCCAAATCAAAATTTGTAATGCAACAAATGGCTTTTGAAACCCATTTTTTCTAATAACTTCATTTTCGAGATCTTCTTCTATAATACAGCATGGCGTTTTGGATTTATTAGAAGCATTATCGTTATCATTCATCCCAAACTCAAAAATCTGCCCCAAACTATTATATGTATCAGTAAAAAATAGATTTATTTCAAGAAAGCTGCTTTTAACTTTAAAGGTAACTGTGGGGTTTACCGCCATCTCCCCTCGTTACATTACTCTTGTTTCAAACGAGGACTTTCGTATTTCAAACCGAGAATGAATATAATTCGTATTGAGTTAACAAATAAGGAACTACCGTGCATATTTTTTTGCATCAGTAAGAACGCATAATACTACTGTATGTTTAAAGTTACTACATAAAGATTCAAACATAAAAATTTAAACATATCTAACTAGAATATATTTGCCATATAATTTACGATAAAATCACTCTCTAATGTTAGAAATAACCCATTTTTTTTTTGTGTAATTAGTTAGTGATTGCTTCGTACTTGTTTTTTGCGGCAACTGTAAAATGATGATTTGGACCTGTTAAAATACTGAGATAGCACCATGTGTCGTAGTAATATCTTTGTATTGCAGAAACTTCTTGATTGGTTTTAGATTTACTTTTGTGACGTTCATCTTGCAATATGCTAAGGATGTCTCCAAGTTCCTCAGTTATCCATGCAAGTGTATACGTACAGTCAGGGAGGACGTTTCTCACAAAATTTAATCTATTATATAGACAAGAAAGTGCAAATGAAAATTGTTGAGATTCTTTGTATGCCTCAAAAAGCATAGTATCTAACTCATACATAATCCAATGCTGAGTAAACACTTTTTGAGCTTCTTGATATACAGCTTCAACATCCTCAACATCGCTTTTATCTGTCTCTTCTAATCTAGCAATATACTGTGATTCAAGATCAGTATAACTTTCAATGATTTCTCTGTCCGGCTGTGATCTGCAGACAGAGCATCTACTTGATCTTGTTACCCCATTTTCATCTTCCTTAAAAAACATGCTTCCAACTCCACAAGAGGCGCACTTCAGTCCTCTAGAAAGATCTATTGGGTTATTGCATCTTTCACATTGACAGTAAAATAGCCAATTACTAAGCAATTCTCTTCTAGTTTTAGAACATTTAAATAAATCATCATCAGAAATATAAGATATTGTTATTTCATCTCCAACTTCTAAACGCGTCTTTGCTCTTAACACAAATGTATTATCTACGCCATAGTGCCAACAACAGCTTGCTCCACAATTATGAGCCATCATACTAATTACATTATATAAAACTATTCCATTATTTGAAGTATGGTTGAATGAATTAAACCTCCAAGCATTCAAGGTTCTTTCATATAAATGCGGATCAACATCTATCCCAGTATTTTCTATAATTTTTTGAACATCATAACTTGGTTCAGCTGAAGGATCTGGGACCCATTTATCTAAACAAATGGCTTTGTCTTCGTCTTCAAGCATTGTTAATGTGCACAAAGCTGCGACATGCCATAATGGAGGAAGAGTGAAAGTTTCTTTTGAATTCATATCTTCTAAGAACTCTGATAATTCTGGAGCTAGCTCTGGAGTGACTACGAGCAATGGGCTTTCTGCAAATATAATATCGCCAGGATTGAAACACTTGCGTGCATATAAGCATCTTCCTTTGCTTTCAGTATATCTCACTTCAACATTCTCATGAATGCTTTCCAAATCCCATGGTTGAATTAATTCATCTGGAGTAGTATCTGTTTCGTCAATATTATGTCCGTCGGCTGCAATTCCTCCTTCTTCTTCAACAACTAGTTCTTCTAATTCTGCATCATTCTCGTTGAACCCAAATTCTCTGGCTTCGACTCCCTCATTAACGCTAAATGCTTCTTTAAAATGATATCTAATCATTTCTGGATAAATAGAAACGTCATTTTTGTTTTTCGTCCTGTAGTATCTTTCATCTTCATTATTATTGAATTCTTGATGAAATGGCTCTTCTTCATCTGTTACTTCTTCCTCAACTTCTTCCTCTTCTTCCTCTTCTTCTTCTTCTTCTTCTTCTTCTTCTTCTTCTTCTTCTTCGTCTTCATCTTCGCCTTCCAAATCTTCTTCATGATATTCATATCCATCTTCTTCATAATCTGAGTCAGCATCTTGTTCTTTTTTTATTAAAGTTTTTTTGTATTCTGCAGTAGATAAAGTTACCCATCTATCATCTCCAAAATCAACTACTGGTCTCAGCTTTGTACCTGTGTTACTTTCATAATATGACGACATAATTGAGCCTTAATTATAATTGAGATAATTGTTCGCTCCTGCTTTCTCAAAGTGCACTATTGCAAAACTACTAATTGCTTTTTTTTGACGGGAACAATCGATAAATTCCTCTAAATAATATATGTAATAGCAACAAATCCATATATATTATATGGTTAGTAAAGAATACTTTCAAGGTATTATTCAGTTAATATTGTGCCTTTCGATCAAATAACCTGTCATTTAATGCTTTATTAAATGTACTTGTTATGCACCTTTTTTGCCGCCTGTGAGTTTATTACCCGCGGAAAAAAAAAAGACGGGAAGAACATGTTGGATATGTTAATCAAATAGCTATCCTATAAACATTTTTGTGTGATCAACCGGGACTTTATTAAGGTTAATTTCTAATGTGTGTGTGTTTTTTCTGAACATAACGAGCCTTAACGACTAGATAACGATTTAAAACATCTGTATTTATGTAGATATCTCTATTAACCTTACTAATTGAATATTTTAAAAAGCGGCACACTATTAATTTGTTGTACAGAATATTTTTTCATATATTTTTACTCATAGGGTTAGAATTACAAAATAACTTGAATTGATTATTCAGATCTATAGAGGGTATCAAGTTCTATTAAACAAAGGTAAATCAATTTTTTTTAATACTTATTTCTGCTCAATTTCGTTCAAAAAATTGTTCTTGTAGAAGACGAAATGGCGAAAAAAAACGACAAAAATAAGAAAAAAAGATATATTGAATGGTTGAAAGAAGTGGAGAAGGATAATAGAAAAAGAGCGGAATCAAATGCCATAAAAAGACAAAATATGAAACGTAAAACTGAGGATGTAATTCATGATCAAAAAGATGTATGTATGAATATAGTTAAGGTAAAAAGGAAGAATATTAAATTAGACAGAAAAGGCCAAAGAAGATTAAATAAATTATCAAGTAAGTTTTTTTTTATCGAATTCTTTTGATTCAATCGCATTGCTTATTAATTTTTGAATATTTAATTTAAGGTATTAAGAAGAATAATACCTCAATGGATTTATAATATAGTTTTTTTATATTATATAAAAATTAAGTAGCCTACCTTTAAATAATAATGACTTTTTAAATGAATTATTCATTTTATTATTTTTTAAATTTTATTTATCCTATGTGGGGGAATTAACAAGTGGAGCCAAAATATATTCATTACTAAAATTTTTTTTATCTCTGCAAAGTAATTTCATGGAGTTTTATACTGTATATTTAAAGAATACTATTTCAGATGGTAATTAGTATATTATTTTGCTATTGACATTAAGCTTCAAATTAAGTGGAACTCATTTAAATTAATGCGAATTTTTTATTCATATGCAATATAAAGATAAAATATAGTAGAATTGATAGATATTTTATAAGGGGATGAAGTCTGGTAAGTCCTCTTATTCTGAAGACAATGGCTTACCAAACATTTGTATGGTATCTGACTTTTTTTATCCTGGTTTAGGCGGAGTAGAAATGCACATTTATGAATTATCTCAGTGTTTGATGGTCCGAGGATATAAGGTAATAGTTGTTACTCACAGTAGGAACGACCGATATGGTGTTAGATATATGGGTATTGGTTTGAAGGTTTATTATTTACCCTACAAGAGTATATACGATAATGTTATTTACCCATCTTTATTTACCCTATTCCCTTTATTCAGACAGATCCTCATCAGAGAAAAAATAGATATTGTTCATGGCCATCAGTCAGTTTCAATGCTAGCATTAGAATGTTTATTTCATGCTACTACAATGGGATACAGAGTTGTATTTACTGATCATTCATTATTTGGGCTTTCAAATTATGATTCAATCCACGTGAATAATTTTTTAAGAATAAATTTATCGTGTATTGACAATGTGATTTGTGTTTCTCACACAAATAAGAAAAATTTGATATATAGATCATTAATTTCTCCAAAAAACGTCACTGTAATACCAAATGCAATAGATAGCAATGATTTTTTACCCAACCCAAATTACAAGTCTCCAGTAAATAATGAAGTCATTGTTATCTCAATTTGTAGAATGACTTATAGGAAGGGAGTTGATCTACTTGTCGAGATAATTCCAAGAATATGCAACAAAGATCCAAATGTAAGATTTATTGTGGGAGGAGACGGCCCAAAAAAGCATTTGTTACATGAAATGTGTAAAAAGTACAATCTTTCAAATAGAGTGGAACTTCTTGGTTCTGTTCCTCACACACAAGTTTGTCGAGTGTTGCAAAGAGGACATATTTTTTTAAACACATCTTTGACGGAAGCGTTTGGAATTAGTATTATTGAGGCAGCATCATGCGGCCTGTTAGTTGTTTCCTCAAATGTAGGAGGTATCCCTGAGATTCTTCCTCAAGAATTCCTCAGGTTATCAAATCCTTCTATTTCAAATATGGTGAACGAACTTAAGATTGCGGTAAATATTATTAGAGAAGGAAAGTTTGATCCGTATTCATCTCATAAGAAAATCTCAGCAATGTATTCATGGCACGATATTGCAAAGAGAACGGTTTCTGTATATCAAAAGTCAAATCAAGTCGATATCATCGGTATGAAAGAAAGAATATTACGCATATATAATACGGGGAATTTAATAGGGAAGATATTTGCTCTAGTAGCTGCACTAGACTACTTCATTTGGTTCTTTCTAGAGTTTTTCTACCCAAGGGAATCAATTGAGCACTGTATTGATTTCCCTGGAATTTCTTAAATTTAATTCTTTAGTATATTAAGTAATATCAAAATTTTTCTATTTCTGTCCACAAATATTCAGCGTTCTTAACTTTGTCTAAGATTTTTATTTATTTAGTTTATTTATATTACACAAACTTACTGTTTTCATTAATTTGGAGTTGGAATGTTTCTGTTTTTGCTGGGGAATTTACTGGAATAAAGTGACCTTGTATAAAAGATTCGGAAATCAATGACCAAGATATCATAGAGATATTTTGATACATTTTTTTTTTGGCGTGCAATACATCCTCCGAATCTCTCATTGACTTCAACAGATTTTTTTTTTTTTCTAATAATTGTGCATACCTATTATGAATACTAGATAATTCCTTCTCGATCTCCTCACACTTTAGTGATATAAATGCATTGCGTTTATTATCTTCTGCAGAATCATTGTAAATTTCGTTACCACTATTATCACATATATTCTCTCCATTTTTTAATTCATTTAAGTAAATATTTTCTATTGATTTAATATCTGTAAAAATATATTGAATAAATTAATATGAATAAATACATGTATTAACTAACCATCAATTAATATTTGCAGCTTTTCGTACGTAGATTTAATATAATTCTCCAGTTCAAAAATCTCATTTTTAATCCGAGATAAAAAATTTGTTTCACCTTTCAAATTTTCATAAATATTAGTTATTTCTTGTGTCAGCAGTGTTATTTCCTTAATGTTTTCATTAACCTGAGGTGAAATAGACATTTTTCGAACTCCCTTTCCAACTTTATTTCTATCATGAATTGATTCAAACATTAAAAAAAGAATTGAATAAACTGTGGTTTGAACTGAAACACCAATATGAATTTCTGGTTTTCAAGGATTTAATTCGATTCTTTTGCATTTCAATATTTACAAAACAATTCTACCCACTTAAAAACTAAGCCCGCATACCAATTCTATTTGTCGATTGCATGTAAAGTAAACTTACAAATTAAGGGGGGGGGGGGGAAATATATATATATATATATGAAATTATTCAAGAATTAATAGCAATATCGAAAATAATTTTATTCATCAACTCCACCATCTACAATTTCGACATTAACCTTGTCTGACCCTTGAGGGCTATCCCTGATTTCAGGTAAATTATTTCTGTATGCTGTATCATTTTGGTATTTATTTAGAAGCGAGAGGCCCAATCCCCTAGAAAAGTCGGGATCAATAAATACTGCTTGATTCTCAATTCCACCGATATTTTTTCCTCTTCTAATTTTTGCGTAACCCTTCTTTCCCCAATTGGCTCCCCACGAGTTTCGAATAATCCAATATGGAATGTTATTCTCCTCACCCCAACCTACAATAGCAATGGCATGATTAGTATATTCCCATCCGTTTAATTGTTTATTTGGTAAGTCGCAGTATTTTGTGTGATCATTAGGTATTGAATCATATATTCCATTATCGTATACCAATAAGGATGTATCTATATGCATTGCTACTGCTATTGGACCATTTTTAAATATTTCTTCTTTCATCTTATCTTCATCACAACAACCATAACAACCACCTACATAACCATATTCTTGTGCATACATTCTTTCGTCTTGTTCACAATAAAGTCGATCTTCAATTTCTGGCGTTATAAAAGGTGAGAAGTTGCACTCCTGATTTGAATCTGCATAGTAACCCATACACTTTTCCGATGATATTCCTATTTCCTCAGCTTGTCTACCAACCAAAAATGGATAACCGCCCTCGCATCCTTGATTAAAGGGAGAACATGAAAGAACTGATTGTGATGAAAGTAAAATTTTTTCGTCTTTTGAAGCTCCATTTGTCAGCTTGTTTAACTTTAGCTCTGCTCTCTTTGCTAAAATATAAACAGAAGATACCGCATAGCATGAACCACAATTACCCTGATTAAATGGAACATCATTAAATTTTTCATATGTAAATGGATCCCCTATGGAAAATGAGGAGGGTAATTCTATTTCATTATTTTTCCTTCTGACTACATTACATGCAAAAATCGAATCGACAATGTTGTAATCACCAGCATTATTCATTCCGTCTTTAAACATCTCGATGAAAGACGAATGCTGCGAACTCACCATTCTAAACGGATGTATTTTTCTGAAATTCACAGCATTCATATAATATGAATGATGCGAGAAAGCAACATCTGTTAGGCTAAAATTGCTTCTTGCTCTCCAATTCTTTGAATCTTTACGATTGTGTCTATATGCAAATTCTTGTAACGAATTAGATAAGCTTCTTATGCTAGACTCAAAAGATTTCTTTATTGGAATTTCTACTCTATTTTTTATAATATCAGACGAATTCTCGTTGTAATTTTCATTTTTCATACCACTAACGCAGCCTCTTTTTTTAGAATCCCTGATATAATACCATCCAAGTTGAGTTTTAGATGAATCAGTCTCATAACACAATGTTTCACCCTTTGTTGTTTCATTATCTCCATCCCTTGCACTACAATTTCCATTATTTAATAGGTTATATTTCATTATTGCGAAAATTGTCATATTGTTTGTAATTATTTCAAACCCTTCGTCATAAACCATTGTCCATCTACCAACAACTTTTCCATTTTCAGGATCCTTAACTGCCAAAAACGTCCAATCACTTCTTCCTGGAAACATTGATCTATCTAGATTGTTATAATCGCTTTCTAAAAATAATAGATCAGTTAGTATCAAATCCAATTCCTCTAATTCCCCGTTTGTTTTTGCAGTAAGCCATTTATTATAATCTGCCAAGCTAGGTTGTAAATTTTGTGTGTTTTTGTTTGGAACTCCTGATCCACAGCCATCAATCCAATTATCTGCAGGTTTGGAATAGTGAAATCTCCATCTTCCTATAATATCTGAAGTTGTAACATGTATTGGCAAGTCGCATTTCACGAATACAATGTAAAAAAAAATCAGTGATAAAGTCTTCCCTAATGATTGAAACATCTTATACAATTCAACCCTTCTTGTATAATATTTACTATATGCTCTATAAATTCTTTTTAAATTAATATTTTTAGTTTTAATGCACTACCAATAAATTTCAATTATTTAATGGCTCTTCCTTATTCCTTCGATAAGCAGCTCAAAATATTGAAACACCTAATAACTCATTAATTGCTGTACCCACTTAATAATAGATTTTTTACATTAAAAATTTTTATTATTTTATAATCTAGTAAAAATTCGTATATAAAATATTTATTATAAAGTCTCAAGCATTCTAGTGCATGCATTTTTAGGCGGTATATCCCTTTACATGTGTTTTTTTTAATCATTTTTACCTGTAAAAAAGTACATTTTTAAAAATAATAATTTACTTCCAAAAAATATTTAAATTTAATTCTTAACTTAGAAACTGTAAAAGTGATAATTTACTATCTAATACTCAATTATACAAAGTAATCACTACAGATATTTACTTTTTAATATATTTCACACGATTTATATTAGTATTTAAAAAAAAAAAAAAAAGAAAAAAATTAAATATGGCGCCTTCACATTGAGGGGTATCAAAGTTTTTTATTTGGATTTTAAAGCACATGATTGAAAAATAAACAATAGAAATTAAGATAAAGCAAAATAGCACTTTTAGAGAATATAATTTCAATATTATAATTAGTAGTTAATCAACTTTGATCAAATAAGTTTCATTCAACAATAATTGTTTATTGCATATGAAACTTAAACATGTCGCCTGATAGCGTTAAAACTGAAAATACAGAGAATGTTGGCGATCAAGAACAAATTAATAATCTTATTATATCAGATTGGGGGATGGAACCAAAGAGATATAATTACCAAGTGAATGTGACTGATCCTGAAAATAAGTCTATAGGATTGGGAAAGTACACGGTATATCTAGTTTCTGGGATTACTCCAGATGGTCACAATTTTTCCACTAGAAAGAGGTACAGCGACTTTGAATGGTTAAGATCTACTTTAGTAATTCAGTTTCCAGGTGTATTTATTCCTCCGATACCAAAAAAAAAAAAAGTTGGTAGATTCGAAAAAGATTTTATTGAATTTAGGAGACGTTATTTGGAGGAATTTTTAAGAAGAATATTCAACAGAGGATACCTCATTTCCTCTAATTTGGTTAGAACATGGTTAAATAGAAGTGATAGTGGTATGGAAATTTTGAAGAAGGAGGAAGCAAATCGTCCTCTTTTCGATATTGTTACACAATATTTTAGTAGTTTTGACAACGTTTTATCTACAGATAATCCAAGCAACAGACCAGGAAAACCTTCTAACCGCTTTTCAGTTCCAGCAGTAGATATTAGTCCTATTTCTGAATTTTCAAATCGTTTAGAAAGTCACTTTATTCAACTTGAACAATTAAGTGAGCACTTGAACACAATTACATCTTCATATAATCGTGCCCATTTCTCATTCAAAGAAATCCCATCTTTATTTCACAATATTTCACTGAATAATACAAATAATGAATCAAGGCTTGATCTATCTTCTATTTTTCAAAATTTGTACAATATTAATTCTAATTCTATTCAAAAGCATTTTGACATGCTTTATAGTATTATTGCAAGAGAGATGAATGATACTGAGTGTATGCTCGAGGCAGTTCAAACTTTAGAGAAAATGCAATGTTTATTAAATTCAAATAACTCAGCTATGCAATATTCCGATGAAGTTAATATAGGCGATTTAAGATCTAATTCATTTACAAATTCAAGCGTGAACAATAATTCAATAACGAGTGTGGTGAGCTCTGCTGCCAAAGGACTTGTAAGCGGCTTTTCTTTATTTTCTTCAAAGACTCGTGAAGGATCATTTACTTCAGACGCAAACCTCTCTAAGCTAGATAGGTACAGAGAAGACCAATCTGCACTAAAAACGCTTCTTTCTGCTGGGAGGGTGGTATTGATTGTACACGAAATGCCCCACTTCTTTTCCGAAAAAATAAATATATTTAATGATACTGTCAGAGAATTTATAATAAGACAGTCTCAGTCTTCAAATATCGAAAATGAATTTTGGAGCAGGGTTTTAAGTAAACTTAAATCTCTCAATCAATATAACGATAATTTAGAAGGCCAAAATACTTATCATGATGAATTTTATACTGATAATAGCAGAAATTGTATGAATAACCAATATAATAATGGAAGTAATACTAATGATTGGGGTTATGAAAGCTACGACTATTGATCAAGTTGATTATTGGAAATAGTGCAATCTGCTTTAGAAATAATTAAAAATTGCAGATAACTATAAAAATTAGCTTAAGTATACTGAATTAGTCCTCATCAGAAAAAACAATTTCGTCATCATCAAAATTCATTTGTGACTCGATTTGCTTTCTCTTTTCCTCTTGTTGCCTCATCTCTTCAAGCACGACTTCCCTCAAGTTATTAACTTCGTCTTGAGTAATTTTTATATCGAGGGCGTTATCTACCAAATATAAGAAAAAACTTCCTGCTTTCTCCTCTTCCTTGCCTAGGAAATCTTTGTGCTCTAACATGTCATGGTACACTTTCTCATCTAACCGTAAAATAGCAAGAACTTGAGAAGCGTCCTTTGCATTTAAAATATCTTCTCTACATACATCAACAATAGACAAACCGAATTGAAATAAAAATAAATTGCCTTTTTCAAACAATATTTCGAAGAATTTGCATAGCGAAGGAAAAGGTAATACATGCACATTTAATCCAACAAACCACTTGGAACAAAATGCCTCCGCGCATGCTGAATCCTCAATTTTTTTAGCTACATCAGGGTATCTTTTCATTAGTAGCTTTTCAAAAACCTTAGCATCTCTAACATAATTAAATGGAGCTGTCTTAAAATATCCAGGCAAATAATATCTATTTAAAGACAGTGCTAAACGAACGGTATCTTCTGGTGTTAACTGTAGTAAAAAGAATGCAACCACGAACCCCAAGCCTTGATGATAATCCTTGATCTCCTGATATATTGTACTTAAAACAGATATCATCTTGATTCTGTTCTCCTCGTCTGAAAAGGTTCTTTCTGCATCTAATTTAAAAATTCTATCAATTTCTGGATTATCTGTATGATCAACAAGATTAATTTCTATATTCTGATCCAACTGAATCAAACCTTCATCATTACAGTTAATTTCATTACTACTTTCATTCATCTGCTTTATATCATTATTTGGATTTAGAGCAATGTCTAGCCAGCTTTCAGCTCTATTTAAATGTGTAGCCATTTCTTTTAATTTACTGGAAAACATGCCAGCATTTCGTTTTAATAAAGGGGCTTTCGCCTCCTTATTCCAAAAATCAATAGAGCCAATCATTATATTTTCACTAAAAAAAATTAAAATATTATCAAGGATAATTTTTGAAAAGTTTTTAAAGGCGCCCATGCTAAATAAAAATAATGAATGGCAAGTGTACAATAATAACTCAATAATTAAACACGATAACTCACTATTATACTTGAGTCCAATAATTAATTTCTAATTTAATTTAGTTCTCTTTTTTTAATTGTATAAGCCCCACAGAATATTTCGATACTTAAAGTCAAATGCACATGCACCCTGCACATGATAGCGCCAATAGTTTTGAGTGCTTGTATAAACTCATTTTTAGCAAATAAAAATGGACAACAGCAAAGCAGAAAAAAAAGAAGGAGTTAAATTAGGAGAGCCAAATAAGACAGGTGATTCACCTATTGGTGATAACATTAAGGGGATACAACAATCAATATCTACTATTGCAAATTCTAATATTAACACAACAGATATTAATACAAGCAAGCTCACACCAACACAAATAAGAACGTTTCAAGAAAATTCAAAAGCACCTCTTCCAAACAATTCTCCAGTTGAAGAAAGATGGCCTCATCTAGATGTAGTTACAGATATTGGAACTACAATTACTGATTTGAAAAGTGGCTTACTTGATTATTATGGAACTCTCTTCATACCTTCAGAGCAAGACTTATCATCAAAAATTGACTCTCTAAGAACTCAAGACACAATCCATGGAAATTATGAATCAAACAGGAAATTTATAAATAATAGAGAGATACGAGTTAGCAAAGATAATAATGGATTTGGTGTTTTTCATAAAATAAAAAACGCTCCACTTCTTGATGATATCCCAGATCCTTGGTCTCCTGTTCCAGACTCTATATTTTTATATAGAGATGCGAATGGTAACCCTATTTCGGAAAAATGCAAGATGGAAAGTTCAGAGATGCTCGATTTTCATGGACTTACGGAGATACCGGGCAAAGGTAGTATTAGAGCTGCTGCTGGTAAATCTAATAAATTGAATAAGAAACTAAATTCAAAAAATGAAAAATCAAATAAAGCTGCATTTGATCAAATTATTATAGAAGAGAATGAACCTGAAAATCTTCTTGGATTTGATTTGAAAGATTTAGCAGAGAGAGGTGCTTTAAGTACAAGAGCGAGAGTGCCATACAATGATATTGGAGAAATGATGGAGTGTATTTCTAGAAACTGTAAAGATGTTCAAAACAGACTTTCATTTTTTGAAGATACATTATCATCATATCAAAGTAACCCGAATATGGCTCAGTTTATCCCTCCAGTAAATGAGTCGAGACGTTTCTTAAAGAATTTTCATTCAAAGGATCCAATTGCCACATATATTTACACATTATATAGGGACCTGTATAATAAATCAGAAATTAATTCAAAGCGTATAGAAGTTATTAAAGCAAAATTAAAAGTTCTACAGTCGCATTCTAAACCTAAAATGGTTCGAATTGCTGCCCACTCATCACTTGGAATATGAGCTTTTAAAATTGAAAAATTTGGTTGTAATTAACAAGCTAAATTTCCTAATTCTTAAAATAAATGCAGTTATCTGTACACTAGTGATATTTAGAAATTGTATCCAATCTGAACTCTTCTCTTTGTTTAAATATTGAGTCCTTTTCCTGATTCAAATTCATAATTATATTAGATATATTATTGTCATTAATATGGAGCTTAACCAGTTTAACTCCCTTATCTACGGTTGAGTTGCCTAACTTAATATATTCTGGCCATTTATTAGATAATCTAATGATAGAATCTTGTACCTCACTGATTTCTGGAGAATTTCTTGCATATGTCGTTAATCTCTTTGCTAACAAAGGTAGTTGAGTTGCAGGAATTAACTTTTTTGTTCTAAGAAAAACAAATGACAGCTGTTGTATTGTCCAAATTTCATTTTTTAATTGGTCAAGTTTTTTGTTAAAGTCTTCATCTTCGACATTTATCATGGCACTAATCTCTTTTATTTTTTCTCTTCTTTTTACACTTTCAAGAAGATTTCTTTGAGAAGGAGTCAACAAATTTTTGTTTTTTGAAAGTATTGTAATTGGCTTAGAAAATTGTGTGTTACAGAATGATGATTTTGCATTATTTGGAGTAATTGTAGGGGAAATCGAACG
The DNA here is from genome assembly GCA_004337795.1 of Cryptosporidium viatorum. NCBI lineage: Eukaryota > Apicomplexa > Conoidasida > Eucoccidiorida > Cryptosporidiidae > Cryptosporidium > Cryptosporidium viatorum. The sequence continues at coordinate 255,096 of QZWW01000033.1, forward strand.
AGAAAGCATGTAAGATGATCTAATGCTTCTTATGGGTGTAGATATCATATTTTTATTATTTGAAAGGCGAGAATCAGTAAGTAATTTATCCTTTTCTTTGTTTGTATCAATTATGTTTGTTTCATATATTGATTTTTTATTTCTTAATGGAGTTATGAACACTTGATTACTTTCATCTTTTTTTATATTATCCGCAGATAAAGATCTTCTATTATTTTTTTCTTTTTCAATGTTTTCTTCTAAATTGACTAGGTTACTTAATATTTTTAAATTATATAAGCTCCTTGTATTTGGTGTCAAACTTGAACTAATAATTTTTTTGTCACTATTTTGAAAATCGCTACTCAAATTAAAATTAATATATTTTTTTTGAGGTAGTTTTGCTTTGGGGATTTCAACACAGTTTTCAATATTGAAAAAAGATGACCAGCTTTTCAGCTCTAAAATATCAGTATTTATTTCCATATTTTCTGTCATTATTTGTCTTAAAAGCATTTCTTGTTGAATCATAGTAAAATCGATAAGTATACATCTGAAAATATCTACTCTTTCATTTATATTTGAATGAGAAAGTCTTTTTATTGGATTATTAATTCCATCATTTAAGATTATCTCCAATTCATGCTGATCATATGATTCGTTTAAGGCGTTATTTGGTGATTCTAACCCATTATTATCAAGTTTATTTGTTTTACACCACTTGATAGATATCAATTGAGGGGATATCCAAACAATTCGAAGCAAATTATCAAGAGAAAATGTTTTTTTAGTTATGTTTTCTACCTGCTCTTTAATAAAAGTAGGATAAAAGAATGGTTTTTGTCTTCTCTCAAGTAACCTTAAAACTATTTCTAGACCTTGGAAAATGTCGATCAGATATTCATATTTTTCAGGTAATTTGATTTTCTTTAATCTATCCAAATTGAGTTTATTACTGTGTTTAAAAAGATATTTATAAGTTGATAAATTTGCATTTTGGTCTTCTGATAAAAGAACATGGAGCCTATTTCCTTGTTCAAACTCACTAACATCAGTAAAACTGGATATTTTGCCAGAAATCAGTTTTTCATTGTAATTTTCTCTTGTTGGAGAATTATCCTGAGATTCGGGGGCAGTAGGTGGTAATAAACTATCTAGATGAGATATTTCATTAAGACTCATTTTTTCTGCTTCAAAATGTTCAGAAGAGAATAAATTTCCAGGATCATTTATTGAAATAAGTTTTTCTTTACAATCAGAGAATGAATCGTTGTTATTTTTGGTTATATTATTATGGCTATCCTTTATATCTTGATCTCTTTGTTTAGCTGTAAATTTTGAACTCTTGGAATTTTTAAGTCTGGTCTTAGACTTCTTTTTAGGAGAGGCATTATCCAACTCAGCAGGCTTAAAAACTTCATTATCTGTTACATTATTAACTTGAATTTCGATATTTTTCTTATTAATATTCGATCTGGACATTGAACGAGTTATTACACCCTCGTTTTTTTTTAAATCTTCTTGATTAGATAAATTATTTATTAAGACATTCGATCTAATTCCATAGCCAACATCCAATCTAGTTTGTAGCAATTCATTGTTTTCAGGTAGTATAGACTGTAACCTTTTGCTTCTTCTGACCATAATACTATTTCAATTAATTCAAGTAATCGATATACACAATACTTAATTAATTTTGACTTTAAAACTAATCAGTATTAATAAATATTCAATTATATGTTGTAAAACAAATAAAAAGTTGATGTGTGCTATATCTATCAACAGGTTTTTTTTTGAATATATTATATCTACCTTTTTTAATGAATTAACACAAACAAGGTGAACTGCAAATAAAATGTGCCCGCATTCAGCAAATCGGTTAAACGATCATTAAAATAATTGAAAAAAAAAATAATTATAGCTTTAAGTAATTATTCATAAAATTTTTGTATCATTTATTGCTGGCTCGAAGATAATCATATATAATTAATCTCAAAAAATTACTTTTTTCCTGATTAATTTTTGGTTTAACAGATATTTTGAACCAATTGTAATGCCTATAGATTATGTATTTAATTATTTTTATGGTTTCTTTTAATGCATAATTTGAAGATAGAAAACTTACCATTTTGTTGAGACCCACCAAAATCTATTTTCTGCTGATTATTATTTAATTCTTGCTCTCCCCAATTTACTGAATACCCATTTTTTTCTATGATTTTACTTGCTGTTGACCAGGAGAATCGAACAATATTTGGGAATCCAAATACTGGGTCAAAGATACGTCTAAGAAACTCTTTTGTTTTTGGGTCCCCCGGATATCCACTACCCTGCTCATAATTACTAATTTTATTACCATTAAAATCACAACAATCAATAGACGCTTGTGTCCACCAATTTGACAAAAAATCGTCTCTTTTAACCTTTGCCAATATTGATGCACCGCTCACAGAAGGAAATAGTGAGTCAGCTTTTGGTTTTACTGTAATATTAACACCTGGAAAAATATTCATTAATTTGCTTTTGTAAGTATCGGGTGGCCCAACTGTATCTATGTAAATTTCTTTAACTTTAATTTCACTGTTAATTACGTATTTTATTAAATCTAACAATATAAAAATAAGTAATTAATTAAAATAGACTTACTAATCGCTGCTGAATAAGATATTTCATTTAAATTGTTTTTTTTTCTTTAACAAATTTTTATTAAAAATGAAATTGATTTAAAAAAAACTTACTTCTTTTGCATTTCACAGCTTAAATATTCGGGTGACATTATATGAATCCTCCACCCAAATGTTTCTTTTAAACTTCTTATTTTATCATTAATTTTATCCCTATTTTGAGATGACAATCTTTTGGAATCTAATAAACAATTTAGTGTTGTGAATAGAAAAAAAATAAATGTATCTAATAGCTTACCATCAACATTAATTATTTTTAACAAATCTTCATTCTCTTTAGGGTAAAATAAGCATGCATATACCATTGGGCCCAACACAGGACCTCTACCTGCTTCATCAATACCCAATATAACTTCCTTATGCTCAAATCTTGGAATGTTCTCTTCGAATATGTGCTCCATTTTTTTTTTTTTACTTATCTCGTACCTGAAACAATTTACACTACTATAGCTAAATGCGGGCAAAACGTTAATAAAAGAATAATAAAAATGTTTAAAAAAATACAAATAGATGACACTACGCACGACAGAATAAAAGTATTGAGCTCTATCGTATTTTCTTATTTGGCTACATATCGTAAATTACTTATCACACTTTGCTGCAATATAAACTAAATGAATATTATCTATTCAACACTCACTTTTAATGAAAAGAGATTATTTAATTTATTACGGCCTAGAATATCAACATTTATCAAGCAGTATAAGGCAACCAATCAATAATCTTATATAATTATGTATAGCTAAGTAATGCTTGAAAACAACGCGCCAATTAATTATTTTTTTGATGACTTGGAATTGGAAAAAAAGTCTGTGAATAGCGTTTTTACTTTATTAACAGTTATTTCATGTTTTATGATGCAGTTTCCAGAATTACTTGAAAGTTATTTACTCGAGAAAAAGAAGTTGGAAGATCTATCTTCAATTTACATTGAAATACTGGATTGGCTAGATTTAGAAAAAGAAAATTATAACTTAATAATTAATAAGTTAACTCAATTATGTAGTTATATGTTATCATATTTTAATTCAAATGAACAAATCAACCCCAATTTAAATTATGTTTGCACTGATATTCTCTCAATTATTTATGACAGAAGCTCAAAATATATTAATTTTCCTTCCTGTTGTTATTGTAATATATCTAATCCATTTGAAAATATGAATGGTTATGAACTCGAATACGAATTCTGGAAACTGCTATGTGATCTTTCAATGAGCATAGCTTTAAAATGTTCTCCCAAAGAAGGCTATGTAATCTTTATTGAGGTGATTATAGGTAGTATTAGCTTGCCATTATTCTCAGATAAAGAAGAATTGTCTTCAAAAAAAACTCGAGAGGAAAGTCAGACTACGTATGATAAAATCAACCAGGTATTTTTTTCAGAAGAAAAAAAAATTCTTCCAAGGTTTTATAGATACTTGGGACTGCATTACTCCCTTATATGTATTTCCAGAATGAAAAGAAATAAAGCGCAATTTATTACTACTGTATGTTCTTTGGTATTAAGAAAACTCGTGTATGATATTGAATGCAATTCGCTTTATGTATGTAATTGCTATTCGAAAATTAACGGAAGAAATAGATATTGCACGACAATAAAGATACTTTTTTTGCAGTACTTAGTTAATAATATCATGCAACTTCTGTTTGATTGTTTGGCAGAAAGTAAAAGTGATGCTGAATACAAAAATCAGGAGATTGGAATTTTTAGTTCAGAATTATCTGAAGGAAATATAAATGTTACTCAACACACTATTTACTCGTTTTTGATGAAAATTCTAGAGAATATATTAGTAATCGATTTACACAACATTAAAATTTTGAACAATTCTGGAATTTGTTCCAGTAATAAGAATTTTAATCAAAATGTTGACTTATTTTCAAGTGTTTTGACAAACAACCCAATAGAGTCAATTTTGAATGTTATTTCATCTGATATGTTTGATTCAAAAGTTCATACGAACCTCTATGATAATAATAAAATCGAATGGGAAGAAATAATTTATAAGTTATGCCACAACATTAGCTACTTATCACCATATTCAATGATTGATGCTCTAAATAATATCCCTATTTGTGTTTATGATGTTGAGACTCAATCAGGAGATCTAGATGTTACACCATTAACTCTATCATGTTATGCGTACGCATTATTCGTGATATTGGAAACTAAATATCCAATTGAAGTAAATTATTTATATCCAAAAAAAATAATTTCATTAACAACAAAATTGAATATAATTTACAGAACTACTACAATATTTCTAATTTTTAGTGACTGTAAGAAACTCGGATATGAAATAAATTGTGCAAGTTCAGGAGATAGAGATATTTTACTTTCATATTTTAATGCTTTTCAACCAAGAAACGTCTCAAAAAGTCATGAGTTAATTTACACGTATTATACTTTAATTTTTAATCGTTTGCAAGAAAAGGCGTATTTTCTACTAGATAATAACATTAATAACTTTATAAAATGTAGGAAAATCGCTCCTAATTTATTTAACACTGTCTACGGTTTAAATTGGCATCAAAATATTTTGGTTAAGCAAGTTATGTTTTCATTTACCAGAAATAGATCGGATGTAACACCAATGAACAACTTAAATAAGTTAAATTCTAAATCAAGAATAAATGCAAACTTATACTCGAATTTATTTAATAAATTCATAAGTTCATTAAATTACTGCTACCCCTATTCAGTACTCTTTAATCTTTATTTTAACTTGATGGAATTTCAAAAAAAATTATTTTCGAAAAATTTAATACACTCTGCTAATGTAATTATTGGAATTTTGGACGTTCTCCGTGGAATATTATGGAAAGATATATGCAGCAAAGGCTGCGATATTTCAACATATATCAAGGATTTAAATAAAATTATCATGTTTTCTTCAACATTTTTTGCAAAGTTCAAGAAATTAAATCTTGAATCAAGTCAATCTGATAAAATGATGTTAATAGTATTAAATCTATTAAAACTCATATTACTTTCATATAAAAATAACAGAACAGGATTTATTAAAGACCTTGTTATGTACTTGGTTGAAGAACCGAGTATTATCAAAGAATATATCTTTCATATTAAATCAGTTATCTCAGAAATAGAAAGCCCGAACTTCAATCAATTTGGTACGGTAATTTTTATTATTGAGGATATTGAGGAGATACTTAAAGATTCTTTCTAATGTACGCATTACCATGAAAAAAAACTATAAATGAAATCTATCTTCCTTTTTTCTTTATTATGGAATAGGTTCCAATATTTAATTACACATACGTTATTAGGGTCTAACAATTTAGAAAATATCCATAACTTGTTGTAAACTGTCTTTATTAGCCAAGAGGGATATATTTTTTGCATTATTTTTAATCTACGAGTTTCTATTTCAATTGTTTTTAGATATGAAGAGATCATACAAGTATTATATGCAAGGCTTACAATACACATATCAAAGTCGATGTTAATTATCTTATTACTGTTTAAATATTCACTAATTCTGAAAAGACTTTTAAACTCAAAATTTGACGATATTAACTTAATAAGATCATTTTCAAAAATCAATTCAAGTGATTGATTAATAACAGATTCTGTTCTACCATTTAATTGTTCTGAAAATAATATGAATCCTAATATCATTTTTAAATTGTAACTTTGGTTAACGTTAATTGGGCCGCTAAACTTTTCTTCAAGAATCTCTGAACCATGTTTAGAAGTTTCTTGTTTATAAAGTTCAATAGACATGTTGTATTTTTCAAAAATACGTTTTGGATCATCTCCAATATCGTAGTCGAGAAATTCTGCATAGTTAAACATTACGTAGCTGTTGTTTGGAAATATAGAAATAGCCTTATCATATAATAATTTGGAAACATCAATAATATTATAGATATCGATGATTATTCTCGCATAATCAACCATATTTTGTGGGCAAAAAGAATCATTAATTATACAATGATTCATTATCCACGGTTTCCATGACTCATTCCAATCTAACAACTTTCTTTTGAATGCAAAATTAGAAAAGTTATTAGAATTTTCCTTGTCAACAAAAATATTCGTCTGAACAAGCTTTAAATCTTCAAGTGGTTTCCTTTTATATAATGAATAGTGTGCATTTCTATAAACAAGATCAAAATATCTAGATTGGCTATCTAACTGAATCCTCCAACATGTCCTTTGAAAAATATTTTCTTGATTATTACAACGATGATTTGTATTATCAAGAAAATTAGTTACATGAATCATTGTAATTGCGTTTTTATCGCCTCTAGGAATTGCACACCGATAAATGCTAAGCAACAAATATTCGGTTTTATATTGTTGTTGCATAGTTTCATATAGTTCTTTGATTGAAATACAGGCTGATATTGAATACATGAATTGAGTTCTTCTCCTAATTTTTATATGTTCGTACTGAGGATGTGTAACTATCTTTGACTTGGTTGTCAATCGTAATGTCGCGCTGACTACCATATCTGAAAGTATTGGTGTGTAGTCTGGTAAATTCGAATTAATCCAACCAATCAATCTGGACTTTGAAGAAGATGCATTGTTCTCTGGAATAAGTCCTGACTTAATTTCATTGAATGGGAACTTTAAAATTGAAAAAGAAAGAAAAATAATAGAAGTTGCCAAAAAGATAAAATGAGCAATTCTATTGAGATATTTTTTTTTGGAATTAATTGCTTTATTTTTATTATATTTAATTCTAAATATTCTTAATAAAATAATCTTGTAATAATTTGATATAAATCTCAGGTAATTCCTTGATGCAAATAAACCAGAAATAACTGAAATATATGGTAAGGCTAATACTCTCAATCTTGAAATAATAACTGCCAATAAACAGAAAAAGATAGTTTGAATAGTCAAAAAAGATATAGCAATATCTTGATTCAGATAATTTTGATTATATAATTTATTAAATACCGGAATTTTTTTATTTTTGTTGCTTTGATCCTCTCTTGAATATGTCGAGTATTTATCTTGTAAATGTTCAAAGCAACTACTACAATCTTGATTGGAGGTAATAGTTGATTCAGGCGAATGAGTCGTAGTTCTAAAGCTAATTGAAGAGTCTGATGAAGAATCTGATATTTCATCACTAATTTGAGAAAAATAATCTTCCAATTGACATGAAAAGGATGATTCAATATTCTTATCACATGGGTAATATTTGGAATCTTGAATATTTGCTGCATCAATAATTATTGATAATAAAATCAGAAAAGTACCGGGTATAAAAATAAACAGGACTCCTGAATTCTTTATCATTTCAAGCTGTTCCTTAGTAATGAAAGAAAATTCTGACCCTCCCATTTTGTAAATCATTGTATCAAAATTAGCAAATTCCTGGCCAAGAATCGCAGTTTTAAGCATGTCAAAAACATGCGTATCATGGTCCGAAAATGGATTTAGAATTAATTTGAAAATTAAAAATAGTGCTAGTGAAATAATACCAGAAGTGAGTGAGTATAATAATGAAAAATTTCCTTCTTCATTAAAAAAAATCTTGCAAAGTGTGATTGAAAGCAAAATCGAGATTCCAATTTGAGGTAGAGGTGTCAATAAGATATAATAATTAAAAAAATGCAATGTAAATGAAGTAAAAGTTGCAATTATATTGACAAAAATCAATTTTCTGATAACTAATTTAAGTTTAAAATGTTCACATCCAAACAGGAACAGAATATAAACTGATAATATTTGAGTAGAAATTACAAACACAGAGAATTGCCAGAATTCTAGAAGTATCACCGATGTAAAATAAAGTAAAGTCCATTTTTTTTTTGAGTTTCCATCATTAGTATATTTAATAATTGAAATTAATATCATATTATTGATCCAAATAAACGGAAGAGCAAAATTTTCTCTCAAAGGTAAACTAGAGATTCTTGATAATAACCTCAATTTAAAATTTGCAAATAAAAATCCCATACAAGTAAGTCCACTTATATATGATCCGCCTGCAATATATGTACTTGTTCCACATAAAATACCCATTCCTATTCCAAGTAATGAATTTATAAAGAAAAAATAAAAATTATATGGAGTAGATAAAAAAACACATTCACTATTTAAATGCTTAAAGTCCAATGCATTTTTTAACAAATACTCCCTATTCATGAAAGAATAAATAATATGAATTATGAATTTTGACTTGTAATAAAGTTCCACAAAAAGCTTATATAAAACACCCAACATAACTTCTTGATAAATATTAAATCTTGAAAGTGAATTAATTACGTCAGGATATTCAGTTCTGTCATCAAATATCATTTTTTGCATGGCATTATATATACCTTCAGAAGAATTAACAATGTCTTCATAGAAAGAGAAATAAAAGGCTGTCTCGCTAAACAAAGACATTTTTTGTTCTTCATATGACCTTAAAAGCATTTTTCTATGTCTAAGTATTAGAAATGACGAAAATATGATACTAGAAAAGAGAATCATCCAAGCTGTTTTGTTCCAAATTTTCTCTTTAGACAAATTTGAAGAATTATTTTTGAAATCGACAACTAATCCATCTTTTAAAATTTTGTTGTGTTTGCAGTTTCTGTTATTTTTGTATTTAATTAATCTCATTTTCAGGATTTAAAATAAAACTATGGTAAAATATATGAAGGTCCATTTATTTAATTTTTTTCGTTAAAGAACTTTTTATCAAGATTTTAATGCAATGGATTATTGCGCCTATTTATTGGTGGGGTCAAATATGTTGAGAATTTCTCGCAATAATATAATTTAGTTAAAATCGCTGAATATGTATTAATAAACGCTAATAATAATTAAATACTTTTATTGAAGTCAGTTGTATCAAATTAAAAATTAATATTACTTTCTTTTTTCAAAGTTTCTGTGAGCTATTGATTAATAAATCTCAATTTGTTGCTTAAAAAGTCAACCTAGTAATTATATTAATAGACTTTTTAACTTTATTTCAAGATATTTGATTGTTATAATAATATAATCTAACTTATTGTCCAAATTCTAGAATTTTTTTTTCTGAAAAACTGTATTTCTTGAAGAACTTCTGGTAAATTGCAAAAATTGAAAATAAAATAGTTACTATTAGAGATGAAGAGATTAAAGCTCTCCAAATTTTATAATATTCATTTTTTAAAACTAAATATCTTTTAACGAATATTTTGGATAATACATTTTCACGAATATGCTTCATATGGGTATTCATTAATTTTCTTTCATAATAGTTTGTGTCTTCTTTGTTAGAATTATAGTCACAACATTTGTTTCGAAAATAATTTAAGGTATTAGGTTTGATATTATTTTTATCTTTAATATTTATATAATTGTCTCTTATCATGATTTTATCTTCATTTAGAAGAAAAGTGATTTCCTTGTAAATAAAGAAAGTAGTACCAAGTATTATTTCATTAATATTCGAGTTTTCTTCATAATTATCAACGCCTCTTTCTAGATTTATCAAGTTATTACTTGCTATTCCTAAACAATAAATTTTAATATCACCTTCTAAAATTTTATTTAAGTATAAATATGATTCTGGGGGCCAGTTTATTACTAGTTGCTCTGTAAATTTGTCATAATTATTTCTGAACATAACTTTAATATTGGGAAATTTATTAATTGAAATTCCATTGAGCATTTTCCAACATGTAAGACCGTCTTTTTCATCATAACCAGAAATTTTTGGATAGTATTTTGAAACTATATTAAACAAGCCTCTGGTAATTTTGTTAAATAATCTAGCAGGAAAAATTGAAATTGTAGTTCCCGTATCAAAAATGGCCTTGAATGAATTTCCATTAACTTTTTTATTTATTTTACGAGCATTTGAATCAACTTCAATTCTACTTATATAAGCGCAGTATCTTTCGTCATTAACACACCTTGTAATATTATAATTTTCAAATGGATAATCCGAAATTTTGGTTTGGTTAAAGTATGTAGATCCAAAAGTTAACTTTCCTCCATCTGTTTCCAAAAAAATTGAAATTATTTTTTCATTATGAATTTCTCTTACTTGATCGCTTTTGAATATATAGTTGATTATTTGGTTCATTCCTGAATTACTAAAGTTGGCAAGTCCTAATATACCTGATGCTTTTTGAGATTTAAAAAAGCTATCTTCAACGAGATTACATCCAAAAACAAATTTATTCTCGAACTCCCGTTTAATTTCCAAGTTGGATAACAGTTCATTTTCAAATTCAACAAAGTCCTCAAAAAAGTATCCAAGTATACGGCTTCCTTCTGAATATTTAATATCATAAATGCATTTATTTTTCAAAGAACTCTTATTATAATCGTAGTAATTCATACTAATTCTTCCATTATTGTTCTTATTTATTATATTTGTTTCATTAATTAGGGTATTATTTCTTTTGCATTTAATAATATTACTAGTGGCTGACAAATTAATATTGAATGGCTTATTTTCATGCGTTCCGCAGTTCAAACAATCTGAACATGCGAATCCAGTTAAAGAACTTCCTGTATCTACAATAAGAGTCTGCTGCTGACTAACTGGAAATCCCACATTAATTTTAATAAAGTAATAGCCATATTCGTATACATTTCCATATAAGGGTAATATGATGATACTCCCCTTAATAGTTATGAATAAGGTCATAATCAAAAAAATCGGAAGGTTCATATTCAATCAAATCAAAGAATAAAAAGCTTATTCAAGTCAATAATAAGCATTAATAGTATTGATAGAGTATTCATCTAATCTACTTCTGCTTTAATGTGTTCAGTTTGGAATTAAGCGCATGCATTTTGGGGAAATCAATTTAATTTTTAAGCGGCCTGAGGTATAATTCAAAAGCAGAATAAAGAGATTGAAATATTGTATTTAATATTAAGGAATTTCTAAATATCATTTATTTTCTACGAATCTTGTTATTATTCATTACTTCATTACTGTTTTCTAATTTTTTATCGCATTCACTTTCGTTTAAGAAGTTTTCAATTCTGCTCACAGTTGAGATACCATTAATTAGCTCAGTCTTAAACAGTATATCTGCCTTATTAAACATTCCTTCTTTAAGTGAAACAATTATAAATTGAGAATTAGGGAAATGGTTTTTGATCATCTTCCCAATATTTTGTGTATGCCCAAGATCAAGTGCAGAGTCAATCTCATCCAAAATATAAACTGGTGCAGGCTTAAATCTAAGCATTGATAAAATTAATGATAACGCTAACAATGATCTTTGTCCACCGCTAAGTTCATTCAAAGACTTTTTCCAAATTCCGCCAAACCCAACTTTAAATTCTAGTCCTTCATAAAAACTCTCAACATTCGTTTCCGGATTGAAATAAGGGACAAGCTCTGCACTCGAATTTGGTAAAAGTGTGCTAAATATTGATTTAAATGATGAGTTCACAGTCCTCCAAGTATTTTCTAAAGCTTGTCTCTTTTTCTGATCTAAATCACTTATTACATCTTCAATTTTATCTTTATCTTTGATTACAATGTCCCTTTTGTTTATTAATTCATTACATTCAGCATTAACTCTCTCATACAAATTTAAAATTCTTCTATTCACATTTTTAGAGAGTGAAATTTGTTCTTTTTGCAGCTCTTCCAACTTTTCTGTACAATTTTTGTATAAATTTGCCTCTAAATCAATTTTATTAGTAAAAGTTTTATCTAATAACCATTCAAACCTTCTGGACATCGAGTCTTTTAACTTATTTTTTTGCGTTAAGTCAGTCCTAAGTGTTTTTATTTCATGTCTAATTTTAGAATTTTCAATCTGCTTGCTAGAAACCAGTTTTTCAATTTTCTTGATTTCTGATTTATTTTCCTTAATTACATCATTGCTTGATTCGATTTGTTGTTGAAGCTTCGTTAACGAAGACTTACTTTCATTAAGTTCGGATTGAAGATTTTTCAAAATTTCATTTTGATCCTCGATTCTTTGTCTTATTTCGTTGATATTATTAGTTTTATTGAAAATTAGGTCTAATATTTGGTCCAACTCAGTCTTCAATGCCTTTTGCTCAATTCTAGTATTAGAAGTCATTTTTTCCAAATTTTTATATGTGGTAGATAAATCTTTAATTTCTTTTTTTAAATGATCTATTTCAACTTCTAAATATTTTTCTTTAGATTCCTTTGTATCATCGAACACTTTAATCTCGTTTTCAAGCCTAGATTTATTTTCTTTTAAACATTTTTCTTTATTAAGTAGGTCTTGATACTCATTTTTTAGTGTTTTTATTTCTTTCATATATGTTTCAATCTTTGACTCAACAGATTCCTCCTTCAATCTTATTATACGTTCTTCCAAAAGTTTAAGTTGATGTTTATTTATGTCTAATTGTATTATGGAATGTCTATATGTATCTGCAGCCTTGCCTAAATCCGTCAAAATTGTATTAATTTCTTCGATTCTTTTGTTATTTTTTAGTATTTTTAGTCTAAGATCATTATATTGTTTGTATGTTGATAGAATACTTTTTTGGTTATTTGGAACAGATCCACCAGATAAAGTTCCATTAGGATCATAGATATCGCCATTTAATGTTACGGTCCTCACCGATATTTCAGGATTGAATGTTATCATTTTAGCAATGTTTTCATCTTCACAAATAATTGTATGTCCAAAACAAAACTTAATCGCAGGTTCTAGTTCTTTATCGAATTTTAAAATATTCATTGCGCTTACCACGCTAAAATCATCCTTACTGTTACGTTTAATCAAACTTCTAGCAGAATTTAATATTTTTTCTGGAATTGAAGGATCCGAAATTTTATCTAGTGGTATTATTGTAATTCTTTTTTTAATTAATCCACTACTGAGAAGTTTTTTCCCAACTTCATGATTTTCGACTACTAAATTGTACAGTCTCCCCCCTGCTATCATTTCCAAGGCAGTTGAATATTTGTGATCAAAGTAATCTATAAGCTCAAATACAGACCCTTTAACCTTTGTTTTCTGAGCTTTAGAATAATCTAATAGGGTATCCACTTCATTTATATGAGCCTGTATTGCCAATTCATTTGAAGCTCCTACATTATAAATACACTGTCGAGTGCGAACGAACATCTCGATGGGTTGTAGTTGAATTTCTAGGGAGTCGTTTTCTAATTTTATTTTTCTTTTTTCAAGATTATATTTTTCGCATAACTCCGCATCTTCTTTTAAATTAATAATTTCATTTTCTAATTTTTTAATATAATTATTCAAGTATTCATATTCTTCTTTTTGACTCATTGGTTTATGTTTGCTTGAAGCAGACGAATTCTTGACCAGTTGATCATTTAAAGGTTTAATTTTCTTTTCAATTTCCCCAATTTTCATTTTGACTTTTTTTTCCTGAACAGAAACATTAGCCAGTTCTTTTTCAGTATCATAGAGCGATTGTCTTAATGATTTTTGCTCGGAGCTACTTAAATTAATATCACATCCTGCTCTAATTCCTTGAAGAGATTTTTTATTTGTTTCAACCCTTTCTTTCAAATCATTAATTTGCTTTTCTAATTTAAAAAACTCTTCAGATTTCTGTATTAAATTTTCTTGATTTGAATCGATAAAAAGAGGATTTAATTTATCTTCAATTATTTTCTTTTGGTTTACATGATCTTTAAGTAAATTTTCTTCGTCATTTAGGTCCAATTTTAATTCATTAAGCTGAACTTGTGTTAATCTAACTTTTGATTCTACGTTTGAAATTCTTTCTTTACAAGTTTTTAGTGGAGTTGACCACTCTGTGGATAATTTATTTTCTTCCTCTTCGACTAATTTTTTTAAATTTATTATTTTTTCTTTGCCATCGGATATAACCTTTTCAATTTCATTTAGTTTAATCTCAGAATTGTTTAGTTTTTCCTCAACTTCAGACAATTCTGAAGATAATTTATTGTAATGACGTAAAGTACAAATTCGTTCAATAAACTCGATTTCTTCATTGATGCTATTCCACTTTAGATAATCGGATCTCTCTCTCTTAAGTCGTTCGAGCTTTGGTATTATATCCTCTTCTAACATCCTATTAATTTCTTCTAATTTGCTATCCTTTTTTTCAATGAGTTTTAGGCTTTGTTGTTTCTTTGTTTCATACATCCTTGTGCCTGCCGCTTCCTCCACCATGGATAATAATTCTTTAGGTTTCATATTAATAACTTTAGTAATTCTCCCTTGCATTATTAGGAAGTGAGAGTTATTAACATTTAACTGAACCGAATGGAAGAAGTTTGTTATTTCAATAGGTTTCACAACATTTCCATTTAATAAATATCTATTCCTTCCTCCGGTAGCAATTTGTCTTGTTACTGTAATCTTGTCAAAATCTCTATATAAAGGTGAAGAATTTGACTTATCATCATTATTAAAAATAATAGAAACAGAGGCTTTGCTAATTCCTGCTTGACCAGATTTATAAACTAGTTCCTCAAGTTTGTTAATACGTATTTGTGACAAATTAGTTATTCCAAGCACAAAGCAAATTGAATCCAAAATATTTGATTTCCCACTTCCATTTAAACCTGTTATCGCATTAAACTTTGGATGAAATCTCCCTATGACAGTTCTCTTTTGATAGGATTTAAATCCATCAAGAATTATTTCTTCAATGTACATTATAAAATTACCTTTTAATTGCGAAGCAGGTAAAAAGTTACTATTAATAATTACATGCAATAAAAACTATTTTTAGGATCAGCCAAAACTAATAATATATGTTTTAATCCGTAATGAAATATTAATATATTAGTTTAAGATAACTTTTCAACTCTTAAATTAATTTACATTTTAATTTTACTAGTGAATAACAACTTAAATTTTTTCATAGTAAAAATTTCACATGTTTGTGGGGTTTTTAGCGCTGATATATATATATATATATATATATATATATATATATATATTGCAATATGTGCGTTGATATTGTTACTATAGACAGTCAAAAAGCAGATAATTTTTATATATTTCTATTTTCCATTCCATTGTTATTTTTGCATTTTATTTAAAAAAACCTTCAGAAAAGTCAAATAATTCTAATTCAAAACATCATTCTTCTCTAATTAAAAGTCATAAATTTATAAAAGAGAATTTATTTAGTTCATGTAACGGTTAAAATGCAATACGTTGATTCTTTTTCATCTCGTCAATTATTTGACCTCGTTAAGTCAATAGGAGAGTGTCGCTCTAAGCATGAAGAAGATAATATTATATTCAACGAATCATCTGTTTTGAAGATCAAGCTAATCCAAAACACATTATCATCCAATAAACTACGTGAATATATGATAAGAGCAATATATATTGAAATGCTAGGGCATGACGCTTCTTTTGCTTATATACATGCAATTAAGATGACAAACGATAAAAATGCTCTCATAAAAAGAATTGGATATCTAGCATGCTCTTTATTTTTAAATAGAAAGCATGAACTTTTAGTTCTACTAGTCAATACGTTACAGAGAGATCTTAATAGTAGAAATCAGCTTGATGTGGCATCAGCACTATCAAGCTTACCCTATTTATTAAATTTTGAAATATTTTCTTCTATAGAAAATTCACTAATAATGCTATTATCTCATCAAACGCCGGCAATAAGACGAAAAGCATATTTAGTTTTACTTTGTGCATTGGAAATAAAACCAACGATATTTGAAGAAAACGCCGATATTTTGATGAAAGGGCTATGCGATTCAGATATTTCTGTTAAGAATTCAGTATTGTATTTAATAGATAAAATCAGTTCATATAATCCAAAACTATGCATTCCGTTGATACCTAATTTGATAACAATAATGAAACAAATATTAGAAAATAATATCTCCAAAGAATACGACTATTACTTTATTTCTGCGCCGTGGACTCAAATTAATATTATGCAAACACTTTCGAAAGTTGCTTCATTTGAAAAAAATATTAATCAGATATATGAATTATTATACAGTGTAATAAAGAAAGTTGAATATTCAGTTTCTTTGCCATCTTATAATAGTAAATCAATGATATATCCTTTAAATACTAGAAATGCAAGTAATACAGCTAATATTTCATACGCAATACTTGAATCTTGCATAGGCACTATTGCATCTATTCATCCAAACAGTGAATTACTAGATCAAGTTGAGGAAATGATTTCTAGATTTTTAAATTCTGATTTAAGTTACCTTAAATACATAGGTGTCAAGAGCCTCTCAAAAATTGCTTTAATTGATCCTTCTTATGCAATTCCACATCAAATTATTGTAGTGGATTGTCTTGAAGATAAAGATGAAACTATCCGTAGATGTACACTTGAATTATTATGTAATATGTCTAATCCTCAAAATATACAAGTTGTGATATCTAAGCTCATAAATAATTTGAAGATCTCAACAGACATTCATTTCTGCGAAGAGCTGGTAAAGAATATACTCTTATTAAGTGAAAAATTTGCTCCGAGCTATAATTGGTACTTGAGTACTATGGTTAGTCTATTTGAATTATCAGGAGAGTTTGTTGGAAAGGATAAAGTCAATAATATTGCACAAATTATTGCAGAAGGTCCAACAGGTAATGATATATCAGATCATGAATTTAGAGTTTATGCTTCAACTCTGTTTTTAAAATTACTTAGAGAAAAAGTGGATATATTACCAGAAATAATGTATAATTTGGGAATTTGGGTTGTGGGGGAATATGGATCATGCGCAATAAATGATTATGAAGTAAATACATTGAAAATTCTATATGAAGTTACAGCTCTTCTATACGATGTTTTTCAAAAACTAAAAATCAATATTCATGTTTGTCAAAGTGATATTAAACGTTCAAATAGATCATTTGTAAATAGCACAATTTCTATGAGAATTAATACAAAACCAGAAACCATTTCAATGATTATTACAGCGTTTTTAAAATGTTATTCATATACAATAATGTCTTCCAAAAAGTTGAATCTTTCAAAAAATAATACTAGTATTGAAAATGAAATTAATGAGAAATTCATTTTTTTCCTGGAAAAAATGAACGATATTTATAATCAAATCTTCAAATATTCTTTGTGTACTCCATTTAATATAATTAATCAAAGAACCAAAGAGTTTATTTCAATAATTAACTTGAGTAATCAAATTAATTCTAAATTTACTAATATTATGGAAAATGAATATGTAGAATTACTGAGTAACATTCTACCTTTTGATGCTTCTTGCGAAGAAATCTATGTAGATAGAAAACTTTCATTCCTAGATGAATTTGTTACAGAATATAAACTCTCAGAAAAATATATGAATAAACAAGACCATAAAAATCCTTATTTATTAGCAGAAAATATTGATTTTAATCAAGAACTGCAAATTATTGAGGTTGAAACTATAAAAGAACTTGATCTTATAGAAATTTTTTCAGATTTTGAAACTAATTTGGAGTATGAAATTGACCAAGGTAATATTACTAAACAAATCAGGAATTATAAAACTCAAAAGTTAGCTAGCCACCTTACCGACACAAATATTAATAAAGCCCACGATTTAAATGAAACAAAAACAGTAGGAAACTTGAATTGTGCACTCCACATTAATGAAATTAATACAGATTCATCCAACAGCAAGAGTTATAACGCAAAGAAATGGAGTCCAGAAGGTTTTGGAAAGCAAGAAAAGTTGCAAATTAGAAGAAAAGAACTGGCATCTAAATTGGTTAATAACCCGAAAAATATACAGATTCAATCAAAAAAAAATTCTCAAAACCTCTTGAGTAAACAAAGAGAGGCACATGCCTTGTTTAACGGTATCTCTAATACTCAAAAAAAAAAATAACTTTGCATAATTTCTAGTTATATAACTCTTAAAATAGATATGGAAGTTTAATATCAGGATTAAAATTCATAATCATCGTCATCAAAAATTCCTTTCCTATAGATCTTTATTTTTGAGCTGCTTTTCTCAGTAGTTTCATTCATCATTGAAATCATATTTACAAGCTCATTTTCTTGAATTTTTCTATAGGGAGAATACCCATTATTTCTTGCGGTACGTAGTATATAATCTTCAATCTGCAAAACTTTGTCGGGCTTAACCAATGCAATTCTATTCAATCTTTCTATCGCACTATTTTCTAATATTGCTCTCAATGCACTTCTTCTCTGATCCTCAATTATTCTTTTTTGATCATCCACTTTCTGGCTCAAATCTTGTTTATTGTCAATTGGACTAGCAATATTACTTCCATTTTTTCCAACATTAAACTCATTAGAGTCATCCATTTTCATTATCTTTGGTTCTTAATTACTATACATATATTTATAATTGTAAATTTTCTGCAACGTACTAGTATAAAAGTATTATTTATTGCAATTCTAGCGGTATTAAAAATTCTTAAAATATTCTAATTTCATTCAATTATAATAAAAATAGTAAGTTCTGTAGTAGAAAATTCGCTGCTCCAAGATTTAATTAAATTAAACTTTTTGATTTATTGTTAATTTATTTATTGTTTACCATAAACCAAAATATAATATCGCTTATTAAAAACAATAAATATGAACTAATTTGACTTTCTATTAGTATATTCCGTCAAATTATTAATTTCGTTTAAATAGAAGTAAATACATATTATATATATATATATATATATATATATATATATATATATATAAGAACAATCTCATTCAATCACCCCACACTTACCGCTTTAAGAAATTGCTATTCTGCTATTAGCTATGAAATTATAAGAATGTAAAGATAATAGATTTTTCAGCTCCTTATGAAATTTATTCAACGATAATAATAATAGTAATGTAAATATATGAGATATGGGAAATACATTAAATTTTGATAATGAAGAACAACTGGTATTATTAACAAATCACTCTAACTCCTTATTACCACTTAAAGGTTCGTATTCTAATTTGGATTTAAATAGTGGAATATCATCCAGAATAAATTCTTTGCAATGTATATCTAATTCTAAAATTGAAAATTCCATTTCTAATGTACTTTTTAATATTTCGGAAAGAATTTTAAAGACAAATGGAATTATTTACTTTTTTTCTAAGATTGATAAAGAAATAGGGTTAGATCATGGTAATAAAGAAACTTTAAATGAATCAACTGGTGTCTTTGAAACAATGGATCTCAGGGAAAAAAGAGCTCAGCGGGAGTCTAGCGTTATTGAAGCTAGCTGCTATGGCTTTGGAATTCATGCAAGTCAAGGAAAGGAAAGTAATTTTAATCATAAAATTGCATTTGAGTTTGAAAGAAAAGAATCAATTGAAAGTTCTGAAATTTCAAAGGTCGGAATTGATACTCCTGATATTCAAAATTCAGTCTCTACTTTTGGAAATAACACGACAAATATTTTTAAAAGTATCCGTATAACAAGTAAAAAATTTGTTATATTTGGTAATAAGAATAACCACAAGCCATTTTTAAGCCCTGGAATAATTGATTTATTTTTACCATATATTCTGGACGAGACTTTACTCTCTTGTTTCCTAGTTTGTCCGCATTGGCTACTCACTATAACAGAATTTATCAATGGATATTACTGTAAATCCATTGATAATCAGTTTAAAGAAACTTACGGAGAGTATCTCGATTTAGAGCATACAACTATCACCATACAACCTGTCCTAACTGTTGGTGGTAACGTACGTATAGATAGGGTTTTGTATGCTAAAGTATTAAAAAGTTGTTTAAACAAAACTTCTTGCCTTACTTACAACTTTAAGTACAAAAATACTTCTCGAATAAAAGATGGTGTAAAAAAAGAGAATTTATCACACAAAAACTCGATTTATCCAATAATTCAACCATTAATTAACAAGCCTTCTAAATTGTACTCTCAAATTTCAAATACTCCGTTCATTTCTTGCTACAAATTTGTGGTTAATAAAACAGGTACCAAAAGAATACAATGGGCACACAAAGATTTGTCTAGATGTCATTGCGAAGAAGTTGCAGTTGCTCAAACAACTACTACATCAAATGTTAATGTTGGAGATCGCATTGAAATCGCGATAAATTTGAGTAATTCATTTGGGATTGTTGACATTGAATCAATTCACTTCCTACCATTACAATTTGAAACAGCTAGTCCCGAAAAGTGTGAAATTGAAGATATCTACACTTCTGGGGCTGATTGGAGGTTTTATAATAGTGATGACGGTGATATTACCGAATGTTTTAATATTCCAAATCTGCTACCACAATTTAAGGTAATTTCACTAGAATATGCAGGAACCGATATAGTCACGTGTAAAATTACGTATAAAGCTATTTCTTCAGGAGTTTTGGCTAATTCAAAAGAGCACTTTGGAATTGATATATCTGTTGTACCAAGAGAATATGCAATTATTTCTGCATTGAAAAGAAAAGGGCTTCAGCATGATAGATATAGTCCGCTTCAAATGAGAGTCGATGATCAATTAGTTTTGTACATCTCGAAAGGTGGAGCAATTCCTACGTAGTTATTTGATATACTAATTGCTAATAAAGGTCTATTAATTAATTCATTTTTTAGATAATTATTAATATTTATCTGCTTTCATTGTTACTTTTCAATTAGTTTGTTTATTGATAATAGTTTATTATAGTATTGACCATCTTTATCGTGGTTCTCGCATGTTTTTGCGAAGTACAAAAACCACCTTTGAAATAACAGATAGCAATCATTAGAATGAATAAAGTGGTGCTCCCATAGCATTGTTTTATATGGAACTTCTATGGTTAAATAAACGTTATCTTCATTCTTGCAAAATTTATTTTGAATGAATTGATATAGATCTTTAATTTGTACTTTTTGAGAATTTTTTGACTTATTCTGTTCTTTATTATCATTTAAAATATTTATACTAAAATGAAAAGGGCTAAGGAGCCAAAACCTTTCAATAAAAAGTTTTTTTGTTTTTGTATCGATTATCGAACAAATTTCAGCATCATTAATAATTTCGTGTATAGTATTTATTTCAGCACTTGAAATAGATGGGTCTTTAATACTTGGTAAAACTAATCTCAACAGCAATCCATGAATAATATCATTGGGAATGGATGCAAACAAAGAATTCTTTTCATTCATGTAACTAACCGTCTCTTTAAATGCTTCTGTCTCACCTTTCATATTTGGACTATCAAACCTATTATATATCCTTGGATATGTATATAGAAGTCCAAAAATAGATTTGAGAAATATTTTATTGATCCAGTCCGAAGAAAAAGATGTCTCTAATAACCGTATTGATAAATTGATGCAAGAAGGAAGAGAAGGGGTTATTGTTTGGCTATTTAACGAGACATTTGTATTTTTTTTAACTTGGGTATGATGAGAATGGTAATATGACAGGCCATTAATACTATAATGAATAAGTGGATTAACAGAAAAACTTTCCTGTTTAATTATTGGCTTGACCCCTGTAAAAAACAAAGAAGCAGAAACAATTCTAACAAATTTCAAAGTTAATATATCTGAATAATTTTGGTATTTTAATGCAGAAATTGAATTAATATAACCAATCAATTCGTTTCTTATCGATTTCAGCAATTCATTCCGTGTAGATTTTTTCTTCTCAAACTCATCATTTTGAAGATTAAAATTTGATTTTTGAGACGATATTGAAAGTTCTAGATATCTGTCAATTAAAGGTAGGAATATAGAAAAAACTGTACCATGAAGCTTAAGTATGTTACCATGAATTGCTGATGATGTATTGCAATGATTTGTTTGTTGGAAAGACTGATCACTTCTTGTTTTATCTTTTAAATCTATTGGTTGTGTAAAATTTGACGAATATGAATAATCGTTTGCATCGATTGTTTGAGAGCTTCCCTTATTTTGAGCGTTGTTAAAGTTGAATGTTGACAATAAATTCAGTAAAGTATCAAACCTAATTGCAAAGTTAATTTGATTATTTTCTATAATATTATTCTGTATATTAGCCATATCATTGATATTTTTTCTATATCTTTTTCTTGAAATAGTAGATAGGCTATTATTTTGAGAACCTAAATCATTTGAAATCATCTTTCTAAATGGTGAAATTGACTTTGATGCAGAGGTTCCAACTAATTGGTTGCTGATATTACTCGTAGTAGTTGAACCTGAAATAGAACTTGTATTAACAGGATTTGTTAGGAACGTTGAATTTCTAAGAAGTGAATTTTTGTTTTTAAATGATAAAAAAGGAGAATTTAATCCTAGTGATATAAGAGCAATAGGGATCTTTCTTCTTTGAGGATTTAGAACTAGCATTGCATCCATTGATGAGTGAAACATAGTTAGAATGGATGTTTCAAGAATAAACTCCGAACAAATAAACAGAAAATGAGGTTCTGAGAATATAAAAGATATGTCAGATAGATCATCTTTTGATTTAATTATTAATGTTGAAGAAATGTTAACCAGTGATTCTTGACTTTTATTTGATGAAAAACCGTCCCTCAATATATTACCAACGATATGTATGCAAGGCCAAGCGATTGCATCGCATTCAGATATTGCCAATGGGTTTAATGCCTCAAAGATTGATAATTCAGTTTGATTAGATTTTTCTGAGTTAAAATCATTATTATATATTACATTGGATTTCTCATTTTCTATTAATTTCTTTTCTTCTTCTTCAGTCCTATTCAATTTGTTATTGAAGTGAAATATTCTTAGTGCAACGAAAATTCTCAATGAAGACAAATAGGGCTCTCCTGAAAAGTTATTCAATTTTTGTTTGTTCAAGTTATCAATTTTTTGCTTTTTATCTCCGAGTGAAAAGTTATTTTCCTGCTTAAATTCAATATTTGTATGAGTACTTTTTCTATGAAATTCTTCAGAGCTATTAGAATCCTTTTCTAATTTAAAACTAGTTAATAACTGGTTCTCTGAAGTTTTGACTACTTTACTATGAAAATTTAAATCAGGCTGTGTTGGAATATGAACATTTTGATTAATAGAATTTGAGTTGTCAATTGAATTATCTTTGTTGTTGGTGTTTACGTGAATTTGACCAGCACATGTGATTGAATCAGTTTGTAAAGTTTGAATGTTGATATTATGAGAAAGAGAGTCAATATAAAGCTGCCTTAACGTATTTACAAAATAAATATATAGTTCTCTGTAGTTTCCAATACAATAAGATATATATGCAACAATTCTTCCTAGTCTTAAAATGTTTCCACAAATAGTCATACTGCAACACGAAGAGTTGATTACTGGATTAATACTTAGATTAGTGTTTTTTGACCTGCAATTTATCGAAGGATTTGAGTTTAATGAATGGTTTAATTCATTATTAATTTTCGGTGTATTAGAAATATTGTGAATTGTGGAACAAATATTTGTTCTAATTGATGTGCTTACAGAATTTTCAGGTAGCAACAGTTCATTTTTCTGAAGTTGAATAAAGCTTTTATAGAAATCTCCAGAGTCCATGAAATTAAATGCTAGGCACTTACAAGACTCTCCAAGATGTTCAATGTTGTCATGTTCAACTTCAACACATGAAACATAAAGAGATTGGATTCTTGAAACAAAAGTATAAGTAGAATCAGTTGAATTGGATTGTTGAGAAAATTTTCTATCATGCAAGTCGCAGCATTTATTCCTCTTAACGAATTCAAAAAAAAAATTATCAACTTCGGTTTTTAAATCCAACCCAGCATTGCTTTTTGACTCAATTTGGACAAATCTTAGAAACTTTTTAATAAGATCAAAGGAAGAGTTTTTATCATCGAATTTGCTTGAATTTGAAATATTCAAAATTGAGTGACAATCCACACTTGAAAAAATTTTTGTAAAGAGAATAATCAGTGGAATAATTTCATACACAAACCACCTTGGCCTTCTAAGCCACATTTGTTGACGCAATTTAATCGGAGCTAATTTATAAAAAGAAAGAAATCTTGGAAATAAATAAAGATCCGGGGTGGTAATTTCTTTGATAACATTATCAGATAATCGGTTGAATTTAGTTAAAAGTGCGATAACTGATTCAACTAAATGAGGAATATTAATCATTTTAACACATTTTAAAGCTAAATTATCAAACTTCACATACGTTGTATCATCGAGAATTTTTTTATTTTTTAATTTGGAAATGAATATTTTCGAAAGCAACTCAAACAAATCTTTATATGTTTTGTTTTTTTTAATTCCACATAATTTTGTAAAATCCACTAATTCCATAACAAAACTATTTTTAATTTCATTTTCCTTTCTCCAGTCTGAAAGAATTCGAGAAACGTTAGGCATACTAAGGTTGTAAATTTGGCTAGATTGAATGTTTGATTCTAAAAAAGTTTTCAGCTTTTGTCTTCCAATTGGTCCGCTATTAATCGTTTCATTGCAATCAAGTATTGAACCCGAACAGTTTACACTGCCAACAGGAACTCTATTTCCCGTGCTCCAAGGGAATATAACTTTTGAGTCGCATAGTTCGTCATATAAGTTTATACCATTTGCTTCCTTATGCCAAGTTGAAATGCAGCACATTTGGTCAAGTTCTTGATTTTTTGTCATCTTAAAATTTAGAAGTGTTACATTTTTATACTAAAAATGTTTGATTTTTCAAAACATAAGTTAATTAAAGGAATTTTCAATTTTGTCAATTTTTTACTTGTTTTCTATTTAGAATACTTAAAGCGCATTGATATATTCGACCCTCAACAATAATTAAATGCAAAATAATCTAAAGAATTTGAAATTAGAACTAAGATATACAGATATTAATTGTATAACAATATTGTGATAGCTAGATTTATTATAAAATAAGCTTATTCAATAAGAAAACAATTATTGAAATAATGGAGTCGAATAAACTGCGGCCCAACCATCTAAATTTATCAGAATTTATTTCAAGAGAAATAAAAATTTACAAAAGGAATATTGTGATTATTACAAGTGGTGGAACTTATGTTCCTTTAGAGAGAAACATGGTAAGATATATAGATAATTTCAGCACAGGCACAAGAGGTGCATATTCAGCTGAGTACTTTCTAAAATCAGGATTTAGCGTGATATTCTTTCACAGGAAAGGAAGTCATATACCGTTCACAATTGATTGCCCATCGAAATATGATATGTTAATAGCAATGGCGAATAACTTTATTAGTTCAAATGAAGATAACTTTAACTTGTTAATTAATGAGCAATTTAAGAAAGTTATCGAAGCATCAAAAAATTTAATAAAATATTCAGATAGAATGTTTCTCATGGAATTTGGTTCTGTTCATGAATACTTTAATGGAATTGACTATATTATTTCCCATTGTACTGAATCTCCAGACAGTTTTATGTTCTTCTTAGCAGCAGCTGTTTCGGATTTTTATATTCCAGAGAATCTGTTACCAAAAAACAAAATATCAGCTAGCTCTGATGTATCTTTTGACTTGGAAAATGGATCTAGAACTCCTAGTATTACATTAGAGTTATACTCAACACCAAAATGTGCCCGATATATTCGAAATAAATTACCTCATTGTTTTCTTGTTTTATTTAAACTTGAAACTGAATTTGAAATATTATTTAAAAAATCAAATAATCTATTGAAGATTTGCGATGCTAACGTAATTTGTGCAAATTTGTTGCAAGATCGAAGAGATAACGTAGTAATTCTTACTCCGAATTCAAAAACTGAGATTAAAAAAATGTATGACCCTATTGAAAAAGCAATTGTTTCCAATATTGTATCACTATACAAGAGTCACTCTTCAAATAATACGCAAAAATATTAATAGTTGTAACATATTCCATCATTTAATGGAATTCACTATTTTAACCCCGTTTCATGGAAATCTTTGTATAACCCCATTCGCGTTAAATCGTTTTCCTCAAAATTTAGTTCTAGCTTCCATACAATTATTTTACATTTTGAATAATATATTAACGATTAAAACCTTCCCTTTTTGTTCAACATTATAATCGTGTTGTAAAGTCCACGATATATTGAAGCAAGTTTAGATCTAGTCATTCTCTAGCGGATCTTCTTGATACGGTTTGCTAGAATTTTGGGAAGAGAAATTTTAAGAAATTCTGTGTTGTGATTATCTCATTAAACATTTAAGTTCTTCTTAGCTAACTTCATTTGATTCTACTGCATTTTTCTTATTTTTGTTTAATATACACTAAGTTATTTTATCAAGTTTGCTTCTTGTGTCAAGATAATTTCTATTATTTTATCTTCGTGAATTATTATTTCGAAAATAGCAACTTAATTTATAAATTTATTGCTATTCATTATGAATACCTGAATTTTTAAAGTTTGAGTATTTTTCAAAATATTTTAATCAGATTAAATTATCTTGAAAAGTTTAGTTGTTACTGAAGTTGCATATTAAAAATATCCTTAAACCAGCGATTACAACCATTTCAAACAACAATTTAATGAAAATTTTCAATTTATTGTTCATCTGCGAATGTAGAATTACGTTTACAAAATTTTTCACATTATTCTCACCATTTACTGCAAAGTTCTCAAATATTACTTCGTTGAACATTATCTATAATACAAACAATTGACTTATTCGGTCATTCCGTTTATTAAATAATGCGTTGCAACTCAAAGAGAGCATGAACGAGGAAAAACCCTTAGTAAAAGTAGAAATAAACTTAGAGACTGACAAATTAGATACTGGCCCCTAAACTAGATTAGTCGAACAATGAAAAACCTAAATCACCCTCTTCTTCCTCCTCTTCCTCTATTGGAGCAGATGCACTAATAGCGGACGTATTGTCAGTAGCTGCGGAGGTAGCAACAAATGCGGAGGGGTTTGCTAATGCACTTTTAATGGCTTGCATTTCTGGGAAGTCAAAATCAACATCCAAACCAAGTGCAGCACAGTTTCTGAATGAAGAAATAATGCCATCGCGCGCGGAAGGTAAAGTTGGTATAGCTGTTTCTTTTGAGAATGCAGCAACATATTTGGTTGCTTCAGCGACTCTGGAAATTAAGTCTTCTGATGTAATATCAAGGACGGATGAACTGTAAACACTACCATGGTCATAGATATTGTTAACTTTAAGTCCATAAGAGAATGGTTTGATGTTGAGCTTCTGTAATAAAACTGCTTGTGAAGCTGTAACTTTTTTCCCTTCGTCTATTAAATTAACATCAGATTGGATCTCGACTTGGCCTTTTACAATCTTTGTAGCAATCCCGAGAGCCTGGAAAAACGAAGTCTGAGAAGGATCTAATCCAGTAGCACCGGCTGGAACAACAACATTACATGGTGCAATTACACCTTGACGCGCAGGTGCCGGTACTCTGTATTCTTCTATAATTTTCCTTACTTCAGATGGCTCATCGATACAGAAAATTAGGCCAACATTCAGGCGAACTAATTCAATGAGCTTCTCTAATTCTGGATGAGAAGCAAGCATCTGTTTCAAGGCAGTTCTTATCATAGTATTTTTTCCCATTAAAACTGCTGCTTTACCTCTCAATGCCAGACGGATATCTGCCATTTGCTTAGAACCAACATGGTCCGCATTCGCTACCAAAATTCTTGGGTAAGATGTGGCATACTCCGATAAGCGTTCGAAGTACTGCTTCTTTTTTGCTGCCTTTTCCGGAGATGGCATACTTAATGCTTTACAATTTAACGATTATTGATACTTGTGGAGACTGTCAGAGCCCTGCGCCTGTTCAATCAATTTAACCACAAGCAAAATTTATTCAAGACAAATAAATCTTCAGCTTGGATTGAAATAAATTCCCAAAGATTGGTTTGTGAGACATCTGTTAAAGACAGCTAATTTAAAAATTTGGCACTTGAAGAGACGGCGGGAAATTGTTTGGTAAAAGTTATAAAAAATTTGTTTATTCCAAATGCATTATTTATGGAAAAAAGATGATTATATCGGTTGACTTCGAGTCGTGTTGTAATTCAATAGTTAAGGTTTCAAGTTAGTAATTTTTATATTTAATTCAATTTGTTTAATTTTATTAGACTTAGTCTTTCCTTCTCTTTTCTGTATGAGCTGGAGGGAGGGGGGAGAGGAGGTGCAAGCATGTATTTTTAGAGTTAAGCATTATTTGTAGTAATGAATACACCTAGGAGAATGTTAATATACGTTTTCCTGGGATCTGTGCTCTTTGAGCCGGCATTTGTTTCAATGCTCGTATTTGCAATCGGTATGATATTACCTTTTGCCGTTTATTATTTAGAGTTAATAAATTCATTCAGCCTGCCTCATGTCACAAAAGGAATCGTTACTTTAATTTATATTTCTGTTTTACTTGGTATTTGCAGGCTAGTTTCGTTTGGAAAATGTTTACCAGGTAAAATTCTGAGAGATGCTAGCATAATGAAAGGTAAGACTGTTGTGATCACCGGTTGTACAAGAGGGATTGGGCTTGAAACGGTCAAACAACTAGCATCATGGGGAGTTTCGGAATTGATTATGTGTTGCCGTGATGTTATTGCTATGGAAAAGATAAAAGGCCAACTCTCTTCTATTGGGCTGCCACTTAATAAAATCCATTCGGTGGAATGCGACTTGTCATCTTTACATAGTGTTGAATTATGTTCGAAAAGAATTTTATCAATAGTGGACAAGATTGACATATTGATCAATAATGCAGGTATTATGGCACCACCATTTCAACTAATAAACGGAGTTGAAAGGCAATTTATGACCAATTACCTTGGGCACTACTACCTAACAATAAATCTAATGCCTCTACTTCAAAGAGGTAAATGTAGGATAATAAATGTTTCAAGTATTGCTCATTTAGCTGTGCCTTTTGGATTCAATATTTCGGAGATTGAAAATATTGATGAGAAAAGTTATGACAAAACGAGATACTACGGTATTAGTAAACTATGTAATATTTATTTCACGAGAGAATTGCAAAAAAGATTTGGTTCAATTGGATTAACTGCTATTTCTTTGCATCCAGGATGTGTAAATACCGATTTAGGGAGATATATCCGTGAAAATAGTATTATATTTGCTTTGCTTTACCCATTTATGAAATTCTTTTCAAAAACTTCATTTTCAGGTGCCCAAACCACACTTTACTGTTGTGCAATGCCTGATGGAAAACTTACTCCAGGAGGATACTATTCTCAATGCGCGCTAGATACATCTTCACCAATTTCACTAGATGCAGATGCATCAGAACAACTTTGGGATTTCTCTAAATTCCTTTGCGATAAAATCATAAAATCAAAAATGAAATAATTCAGCTTTAAAGATACATCAAAATTATTAAATAGACCTATCCCTGTGATTATATACTAAATATTCGTAATTTCATGTTCTTCTTCTTGAAACAGAAACACTGCTTCATCATCTGACTCTATACGTACAGAATCCATCAACGGTCCATTATATGCTTTTCCCCAATACTTGTCACTTCCTACTAGTGAGATCTTAATAGACGCCACTAATAATCTCATCTGTTGGTAAAATCTATCTCTCATTTCAGGAGTTTTCATTATAAAAATATACCAGTCATCAGAAACTGTTGAAATTGCCACAATGCGTTCAAGTTCACAATCATCTACGTTTTGAAGTTCAGGTGCTTCTGAAATTAGTTTTTCTGATGGAATTTCAACTAAGCTGACAATGTTAAGAGGAAGTATTAATTTTTTCCCACTTCTTCGAAGGTATAATGCATTTAAATCTTTACTAAGTGATAAGTGCAATACATGAGCTTTTCCATCTGCAAGTACAAGTTCAATATTAACTCCGTTAATCATTTCATTTGCAAAGGTTTGACTTAATTCTATGAACTTATTGACCTTCTCTTTTTTTGTTTCTTCCGTTCCTTCATCTATCAATTTCATTACGGAAGATGTGTCGGTTAATTTCTTTGCCTCCTGTTTTAATAAATAATTATCCAAATGATCTTCATATTCAAGGTATACCTGATCGCCAAACAAACTTTTTAGGGTAGACTCTTTACTTGGAGGATTTCTTGAGATTGATGATCCAACTACCGATAAACAATTACCATCAAACTTACACCATTCAAATATATTCCTAAAAATAAACATAATCTAATAAATAGTGTGGTTCACAATTTAATTGCATTAATTTAATCTTATATATTTTGTTCAATTTTATAATGCACATGCCCAATCCTGGTTTTTCTTGCAATAATTGACATCTTTAAATCAAGATTGTCAATAGACGACATGAAGCGTAGAGTAATTTACAATATATCCACAAACGGCGGCACTATATGCCGCCAATTATAAATTATTTTTGTTATTCGATGAACCACTTAAATTTATTGTAACATGTGACGCATTAGAAAAAAGTATTTCCTTAGACTGTTCACATTTGAATCAACATTCCAACATTTGGAAGTCATTAATTATTCTTTAACCTTATTTGAATGCAAAAATTGTCTTAATTATGCTAGACCAAATTTCAATCTTGGGTAAGATACCGGAATTTTGAAGCGACCAGTTTTTCTTATTCAATATATAGATACAATCTCAATACGTACTAATAAAGGCGAGGTTCTTAGGGGCCAAGTCTGTTGTATTTTTCCTAACAACCAATTTATTGTTTTAAGTAAGTCTAGATATTTCATAATATATTTTCCTTATGTTTTTTTTTTTTTTTTCAGAAAAAGACATCAGAAATGGATTCAGCACTTTTGATATAATAAACAGCAATTCTATCTGCGAGGTAAAACCATACTCAGAAGGAAAGTGCTCGGAAATTAACGTGGATCTTCCCGAAAATTATGTTGACGTTATTAAAAGAAGAGAAGAAATAATTATTAACAATGCAAAGTCAAACATAAAATTCTGGGGAAATAACGTCACTCCAATGGGTCAAGCTACATTTGACTTTATTCACAAAACACACCCAAATTGTTCATGGAACAACGAAAATATTGAAGTAATGGGTATTACTGTGTCACCTCCGTATTTACCAGAAAACTGTTCGGGGAATGATAAAAAAGCGCTTGAAAGGATTAGGTGTGTAATAGAAAAATTTAGAGAACGTATTTCAAAAGAATTAGTTTAAGACTATTTCTGAACTCCAGATCCTATTAGCTATATAATCTTAAATAAGCAGTGTTGTTGTAAATATTATAATATACTCTATAAATATCTATTCCACTCCAATTTTTCATTTTACTTGTGAATATTTATTCAATTATAAATGTACTGGCGCCTACCAATCTCGGAAAGCGAGAGGGGCACCACTTGTTAAATATTTAGTTTACAAATCATTCTTCCCAACTTAGGGATACACTGAATTATAACTAGACCATTAATAAATTTTAATGTCCGTAATTGGAACAATTTATGATGAATATTGATAGGAGAGATGAAATTGACACAAATCTGTACAGTCGCCAGATCGGTACGCTGGGTCTTGAGGCTATGGGAAAACTAATAAAGCTACGCGTATTGATTGTGGGGCTTCGTGGGCTTGGCGTTGAAATAGCAAAAAATATCATATTGGCCGGACCGAAATCAATAACTCTCGTGGATGATGAGATATGTAGTTTTTCTGATATGGGTGCAAACTTTTACATAACAGAAAACGACGTAAAAAAAGGAGCCAAACGCTCAGATGCATGCTTAAGTAAACTAGCATCTTTAAATGAATACGTTCAAGTTACCGTATTTCATGGAGAAGTTACAAACCAATTGATCTTTAACCATGACTTGATTGTTTGCGCAGATGTACCATTATCACAACAGATAAAATACAATGAATTATGTAGGAACCATACTCCGAATATTGGGTTTATTTCTGCTAATTCCCTCGGTCTTTGCGGCTCAATTTTTGTTGATTTCGGAAATTCTTTTAATGTCTTCGATGGAAATGGTGAAGAACCGAAGAGTGCCATAATTGCAAAGATCACTAGGGGTAAAGAAACAACATCTATAACATGTCTAGCTGAGAAACTCCTCCCATTTCAAGAGGGCGACTATGTAATGTTTAGAGAAGTACAGGGAATGACAGAGTTGAATGGGACGGGCCCTCACAAGATCATCTCAACAGGAAAACACCAATTTACAATCCAATTAGATTCTAGTATGTTCAAGGAGTATGAGAGAGAGGGCTTAGTTACTCAGGTTAAGGTTCCTATAAAGTATAGCTTCCGAAGTTTAAAAGATGCACTTGAATATCCGATTTGTGATGAGCAGGGAATTCTAATCGTTCCAGATCTTAATAAATTTGGCAGATCCGAACAACTTTTTTTCTCAATTAATTCTGTTCTTAAATACTCTGATATTAAAGGTTCTCGCCCAGAACACACAGACTTGCAAGCCATTAATGAATGCCATTCAATTGCAGTGGCTATGAACGAGAATTCAAAGAAAAAGATAGATTCAGATGATGAAAAAAAGGAATTTGTTATTTCAGTTAGTAGTATTGATAAGGATATACTCGAGAAAGTATGTAAGTATTCTAGATGCTGCATATCTCCAATGGCTGCTTTTTTGGGTGGAATCGCTGCGCAAGAAATTGTAAAATTTGTCGGAAAGTATACGCCATTACGCCAATTCTTTTTTTTCGATGCATTCGAACAATTAGATCTAGTTTCAAATGAGATTCACACAAAAGAAGAATTTATGCCATTAGGGAGCAGGTATGATGATCAAATAATCATATTTGGTAGAAGCTTCCAAAATCGGCTATCTGAGAAAAATGTGTTTATAGTCGGAGCAGGAGCTTTGGGATGTGAATTTTTAAAAAGTATGGCACTACTAGGTGTTGGATGTGGGCCAAATGGGACTGTAACAATTACAGATATGGATAGCATCGAAGTTTCAAATCTAAATCGCCAATTCCTATTTAGACAAGAACATGTTGGATCTCCAAAGAGTGTTGTAGCTGCTCAAGTTATAAGGACAATAAATAAAGATATAAACATTATTTCGCTTCAAACCCGAGTTGGCATAGAGACTGAAGATGTTTTTGATGATACATTTTGGAACAAGACAAGTTTTGTGATCAATGCTCTAGACAATGTTCCTTCAAGGATGTATATCAATGATCGTTGTTTGTGGTACGAAAAGCCACTATTAGAAAGCGGTACATTGGGAACTAAAGCAAATAGTGAAACCTATCTCCCGCATAAAACCCAGTCTTATTCTGATAATCGTGATCCTGCTGAAGAGAGCATCCCTCTATGCACTTTAAAACACTTCCCTCATGCAATAGAGCACACAATTGAGTGGGCTCGTGATGCATTTCAAGGAATTTTTACATCAGACCCACAAGAGGCTGTTACTTTTCTTAATAACCCCCGTGAATATATCCAAAATTTGAAACAACGAGGGAATCTTAATTTTATCCTCGAGAAATCTCAGAAAATATTTGAGTTAATTAACTGGATTTCAGAAAAAGACCCTACACATGAAGATTGTATTAGAATGGCGATACATTTGTTTCATGAATACTTTTATTGTCAAATTAAACAGCTTTTAACTAACTTTCCCCCCGACCATATTAATAGTGACGGGCTCCCTTTTTGGTCAGGGCCAAAAAGGTGTCCAATACCCATAAAACTAAACTTACAAGATAAATTACATTTTGATTTTATCCTTTCAGCTTCAAACCTTTATTCAAATATGGTTAGATTACCGGAAATATCCGATTCTTCACTCATATTCAGAGTCTCAAATGAAACAATTCTTCCAGAATTCAACGCTAAAACTACAATAATCGAAATTGATGATGACACTGCATCAAGTAATGAAAACAATAGCTCAAATTCAATAATATTAGATACAAGTATTGCTGAAGAATACACACATAAGTTGCTCTCATTTACAGAAAATAAAATTAAAAGATGTTTAGATTTTATACAGCCTATTGAATTTGAGAAAGATGACGACTCAAACTTCCATATAGATTTTATGAATTCTTGTGCCAACTTGAGAGCTAGGAACTACTCTATCAAAGAATGTGATAGACATAAATGTAAAATGATTGCAGGGCGTATAATACCTGCCATGGCAACAACTACAGCAATGATAACTGGTCTTGTTTCGTTCGAAGCGCTAAAGGTATCATCATCCGACGAATATAAAATAGAACTTTTCAAGAATTCATTCATCAATCTTTCTCTCCCATTGTTTGTAATTACAGAACCCCTCACAGCCCCAAAGACTATTTCAAAGGAATTTGACCCAATAGTTGAAGGCCCATTAAGGGCAAGACCTGAAGGATTTACAGCGTGGGATAAACTCGTCATTGAACAAAAAGATGGCACTATTCAGGATATTATCGACTTTCTGACAAATAAAATGAATCTTGAAACACAAATTGTCTCTTTTGGCAGCATTTGTCTTTATAATGCATATTTACAAAATCACCAAGAAAGAAGGTCTACTCCTATTGTTTTGCTGATTGAACAAATTACCAAGAAGAAACTACACGTTACAAAGAATAATATCGCATTAGAAGTTAGTTGTTGTGATATCGATGATGGGGTTGACACAATGATTCCTTCAGTCAAGTTTATTTTCAAATAGTGAAATTGATCATTTAGAAATCTAATATCCAGTATTTGGGACTTTGTGTATTTATGTGATTACATTTGCAATGATTTATATATTATAGAGATTAACTTGAATAATTACCAATTTTTAGACCTAATAAATCCAAAACCTCTCAAAATTATGATTCAAGTTTGAATGCTTTCTCTATGTATCTTTTCAATGGATTTATATACTTTGTTTGTTCTAGGTTGTTTTCCTCGATTTTAACTGTTTTGCACACCAACTTTGGGAGAACGTTACACTGCATCTTATTATGTCCGAGAGGAATAGATGAAAAGTCTCCACCAATTTGTGGTGACTTTGTGGTATTCGGAAATCCATTATTTTTGTTTGAGACAACTTCGACAATTTTCGATTTAAGTTCTTTGTTCCAAAGCCAATTGGTTGTGTTCATAAAATCATCAAGTTTATAAATATTTTTAAATGCATAGCTATTTACGTGTATCAATGATTTTTTATTTTCGCTCAGATCATCTTCTGCGCTCGAAACTCTATGTTGTACTATCTTGACTTTCTCTTTTTCAGTTATATCTCTATTATTTATTTTACATTGTTTGAGTTCATTAAAACTATCGTTATTGAGCCTAACCTGTAGAATATTGCTAATATAATTACAAATTTCTAAACATGATTCTTTAACGTCATTGTTTACATGTTCCTCGTTATTTGAAAGAGAAATACATTCATTATTCAGCATAAATATTCTCGATGCCTTCTCACATATTTGCTTCTCTATCAATTCCTTTGATGAGAAAAGAACTTCAAGATCCGTTTTTAATTGATTAAATTCCTTTATTATCGACATATCTCCTTTGTTTAGCTTTTATTACAAAATTGAATCTTATCTTCTAGAATCATTAGATGTGTAACATTTATTAATATTACACTCTCAACGCCCTGTCGCAAAAAAAAAAAAAATTTAACACACAATCCATGAAAAGCTACCCGAGGCGAATACTAAAAGATACTAAAACTACCCCCAGAAATGTGTATTTCTCCATCTTTTAACCTTGACAGCTTCCATTCTGATTTTTTTTGAAAAAATCAATAATTATTTCTAGATATATAGCGTACATTCATTGTGAAGCTTTTTAGTAGATGAGATGAACGCTAATTATTGCTATTTATACATCATTCCATAATAGGCACTTAAAAATAACAACTTTTCGTATAGCAAAATTACATATTAATAATTGAATAAATGGCAAAACATAGTCTAATTAGGATTGAATAATCATTTTTATCTCAATATAAAACATATTTTTGTTTGATTTTTTTTTCTTTTGAAACATAAAACTGTTTTATTGAAATTTTCAAAACTTATTAGATTGCGGCAATTTATTTCAATTTTAATCAATTTGAAAAAAAAATGCTTTATATTCTTTCAAAGGAATTAATTGGGCATAAAGGGTGTGCCCGATGTGTCTGTGTTCTGAGGGATAATCGAATTGTGACAGGAGGATTAGATAATCAAGTAATAATTTGGAATTGTGTTGAAAATAATTGGATACAACAGCTTTGCTTGCTACACCATAAAAGTTATGTATTGGCATTAGAACCTTCTAATATTCAATTAAATGACGAATCTCGCGAAATCCTATTTTATTCAGGTGGGCTCGATGAAATTATTTACCGTTTATCTGCTAAAGATGGGAAAGTTTTTGCGACTTACAAAGGACATAAGTCAACAATTTGCAGCATAAAAGAGCTAAGTGAATTGAATATTTTGATTTCTGGAAGTTGGGATGGAAGTGCGAGAATTTGGGATTTAACTTCATCAGCATGTAAACACATATTAGATTGTCATCAATATGCCGTCGCAGTTTCAATTATTTCACAACCAATCACTGGAAAGTTCTTTTTATTAACTGGAAGTCAGAATAAATCCTTATTTTTATGGAAAATTCCAGAAGCAAAACTAATAAAAACTATAACTAATTCACATGATGATATTATCCGTTCCATATGTGTTTCAAACCATGTTTTTGAAAAAGATTCTTTAGCTGCTATAACTGTTTCTAATGATTGCACAATAAAAGCTTGGCAACTTTTTTTAAAGTCAGAAAATGAAAATTGCATTCTAAAAAATACAAAAAGGCATCATAACTCTTTTATTTTTGATGTAAAGTTTTCAAAATTTCACGTTAAACGCTTTTTCACTGCATCAGATGATTGCAGCGTTGCGATATGGAAACTAGCAAATAATTTTGAAATAACTTTGTTGCAAAGCATTACTATAACTTCAACTATTTGGAATTTAACAGAAATGAAAGACACTGATTCTATATTAACAGTTTCAGAAGATGGCATTTGTAGAATTTGGATTACTTCTGTCACAGATGATCTAGAGTTACAAAAATTAACAGTTGCAAAAAAAGTGGATACAATTGAAAACCATGGATGCGCTGATTCCAATAATTTACAAAGTAACCAGGAAGATAGTACCAACTTATTAAACAAAATCCCAGAAATAAATCAATTAAACTCAATTATTGCAAAGAAAATCGGGACGGTTCAGATTTTTAAAGATGTAAATGATTTAAAGGTATTTGAATGGGTAGACAGTGGTTGGAATTTTTTAGGAATAACAGCTGGAATCAATTATCAAATTAGAAAAGTTAAATATTCTGGTGATAAATACTTTGGCTCTGGATTATATGATTTTGATATTCAAGTAGGAGCAGAAATTGATTGTGATAATAATAGATTACCTTTTAATTTCGGTGATAGTATAATTGAATCGGCTGAGAAGTTCTGTTTAAGGGAGGGAATAAACATAAAATATTGCGAAGCAATTAGTAATTCAATAATAAATGGTATTCATATTGTTGTGAACAACACAGCTTTTAATGAAGCGTTTGAACTATGCTTTGAATTTAAATTATTTAGAAAATTCAATATTGATAGCTTAATTTCTTCATTTGGAAAAGAACAAAAAGCTTATTTGGATCAACTTAATACTAAAAATAAAATCGATATAAATGATACTAGTTATCTTATTGATTCGGAAATTGAACATTTGAATGACTTTCTTATTAAGTTAAAGAGTAAAATTTGCAACGAAACAAACTTTTTCACTTCATACCAAATAAAATCTATTGAAATGGAAGTTATATATAAAAGATTATCAAGTTTTATTGGAAATAACTCTCTTAGCATCCCAATAATTGACTTGTGGAGAATCCTTGCGCTACATCCACAAAGCAGTGATATTCATAAGAAAACTGATCAAGGGTGGTGGTTATTAGCATTGGTATTGAATGTTATTGATTTAATTTCTCTAGATTATCTAAATCATCCATCAATTAACGTAAGTAATGAGTTCAGAAGCCCACTCTTTCAAATTTGTATTCGCTTCCTATGTAATATGTTTCACAACTCTACAAACAGAGAAGTAATGTTGTCTAAAATACAAAGTATAATATCAAGGATTGATAAATCAACAATTAGATTCACTGAGAGAAACTTTCAGCTTTCATTAAAGGAAAATACAAATAAAAATGCGATTGTGGCATGCTTAGCATTCATGTTTAACTATATTGTTGCATTAAACAGTAAAAATTACACATTTGTTGACTCAAGGAATTTAATTATCTTATATGTATGTAAATTTATCCCTTTGTTAAGTCGCGATGAATTCGTAGAGTATATTGATGAAATTCTTCATTATCAACTACTAATCTTTACTAACAATTATTATCATTTAATTAAGCTTGAAAGCTATTCTCATATATATATCCCTGAAGATAAAGACATTGGAATAATATTGGATCTAGTATTGAAATGCAATAAATGTTCTTTAAAAACGCTTTATTATAAACTTATCGCATCATTAAATATAATAAAGAACAAAAGAAACTTATTATATTAAACAGCTAAATTTTATTATTAAGAATAACTATATTTGCTCACTCATCTGTTTCTTCTCCATGTTCCTTTCAATTGTTCTTGCCATTTCTGAGGGTGACTGTAGCCCCCCCATAACACTATTAAAATCAGTTGGAACTTGAATATAGTTATATTGATTATTGTTTGTCAGATTTTGTGCATTGTTTCCATCAGATTGCCACTGGAGCCTATCCTGTTCGAAAAAGTTGTGCCAAAGTACACCTTCATACCAGTACGTCAATGAAATGCCAATCGGAAGTAAAGCTACAAATAATGCGGTGTAGAAACCTATGGAAAACTTCCAATCTATTGATGCATCTGATATTAAAACACCCACCACGCTTGAATAGTAAAATATTGAAACCAGATTAATTAATGAACACG
The DNA here is from genome assembly GCA_004337795.1 of Cryptosporidium viatorum. Taxonomy (NCBI): domain Eukaryota; phylum Apicomplexa; class Conoidasida; order Eucoccidiorida; family Cryptosporidiidae; genus Cryptosporidium; species Cryptosporidium viatorum. Next base: position 294,445 of record QZWW01000033.1, read on the forward strand.
CTCCGTAAAAAATAGCGATATAGTTGAATCTGAATAATGATTAAATAAAAATTTTAGTAATTGTTTTTACTTACCTTTTAATCAATGTAACTGCATCAGGCGCCCCTTGAACAAACTTTGTATTCGATACTGCAGAAACTAAAAAAATTAGTATTTGGATGGTAATTAAGATTGATTCTGTAATAATACTTGGAATTTTCATACTCGTAATAGCTTCACAATAATATATAGGATCAATCATTGGGTCTCTTCCAGAGAAGAATTTAGAAAATGATTGATTTTCCATTGCATCTTTTTTGTTAATTGTGTAAGCTTCTGAGAAACTGCATGCCTTGTTTGCTGCATCTGTAAACGCTATTTTCTTTTCCTCATTACTGAACTTCACTCCATCTAAATAATAATGTGAATATTCCGAGTTAGACTCACTAATCCAAACAAAAGCCAAGGCTGAAAGAAATCCTAGAACCAAGGAAAATAATATAAGTAATGCCCTTAATAGTTTTAATACACTTTTATTCATTTCTAAAATATGAAAATTTCATAGGAAAAAAATTCCGGCGCCCTGTTTACATGCACCTGATTTTTTATAAAAAATAAAATAAAAAGCAACTTAATATATTTGAAAATAACGTTAAAACTTATAAAATTTATCCGAATTAAAGTAAATTACTATTTTAGTTTTACTTTTATTTGTTTAAATTCAATAATATATTTTTATTAAAAAAATTCAAATAATCTAGACAAGATTGAATTTTATATAAGTATAATCATATTAACTGTTAAATTGTATTTATTTATTTAAAAGTTCATTATTATTCATCTATTAATAAATTTATTTTTAATCAACTATTTAGTGCACGAAAAATGCATAGCATGCATAAAAGACACTGCGACGTGACCAAGGTTAGCTCATACAAATTTATTTCTAAAAAAAATTAATGAATACAAAATTCATTATTTTATATTTCGCTTAAAAACAGATAATCTTCCAAGAATAAATGTCCCATAATGCATCTTCCAGAAATCAAGGTGAAACAGGATTGGGGATAGGGTGGAAGCTACTTGCTGCAGTTGGCTTTACTGCAATCGTTCTTCAAATAATATCAATCATCTTAAACGGATGGAGAGTTGCACCAGAAATTACGTACCAATATTACCAAAAAAATACATTGAAATCTTGGCAACTTAATTCATCAGAATATGGCTTGTACATTTACAAATTTAATAATGGCGCTTCTACAAGACCATGGTCAACAGTAGAACAATTTGTGTGTAGTTGGATTGATTCATATGTATCAATATCACAAGTCGAACAGAGCTTATGGGGAAGTACATGCTCTACAGATTGCCAAACTGCATTAAGGACTAGATGTACGTCATATGTGAAGTTTGCAAATGGTGGATATCTTTGTCTGGGGGCATTAATCATATCTATAATAGTAGGAATAGTAGGAGTTGTATGGTTATTTGTCTTTGGAAAAAGTCGTAATTTTTTATTATTTGCGTGGAGCACTTCTTCAATACTATCCACATCTGGTATTGCTTATTGGTGCTACGCAACCAGCCAAGCTGTTAAAGGCATAATTGGTACGCAACAATATCCATATCCATCACTTGGATATGGAGCATACCTAGGAATTCTTTCAACTATATGCTTCATTATTTGTGCATTTGGAGTGCTAGTAGTTCATTATCTTGAATCAAAAGCGGCAATGGATGCTAGACAAGCTGAACTAATGAAAGAAGCAGCTGTAAATAATGAGTGGATGGGACAATCAGGTATGGGTCCACCTGGTATGGGTCCGCCTGGTATGGGTCCACCTGGTATGGGTCCGCCTGGTATTCGAAATAATATGATGGGTATGCCAGGAATTATGCCAGGGGTTAACCGAATTTAATTTGAAAAATCAATATATAATTAAAAAAAACTTTTTTAAATAATGCACACAAATTAATAGAAATTTAATAGTGTTAATCTGTATGTAGCTCCGATTTTATACAACACAGACATCTAATATAGAATAATATATCTAGCTTGAAATTGTTAACTGTTAATACTATTATTTTTATTGTACAAATTCTATATAAGATTGCCAAAAGTTTTTTTCACTGCTGATATCTGGAATAATAAATTACAAAAGATTATGTTAAAAATCATAAGAAATCAGATATCTATCCTTATATTAAAATTCTTAAATCTTGAATTAAAAAAAAATTAATTTACACTAACAATGAATTATTTAGAAAATGTCATCAAATCATATAAATAATAATGATAAATAATTAAAATGCATGGGACTTGAAATGTGTATTCCCAGACAAAAAATTTTGTAGTAACCCAACATATATTCTTGATCGTCTTTTTTTTCAGGTTAAACATTGTTTTGTACAATTTTTTTCAAGACATATTTTTTGTCGCATTATAGGCGCTTTACAATTTGAAATCAGTGTTAATACTATTTATATTTCATTTAACTCACAAAACTGCTGGAATTACTATTGATAGAACTTGCTATAATATAATAAAGATGGCATCAATTGATGAGATCTCTATAGTTTTTAAAGTCTCTGGAGGTACCCAATTTAATATTAGTGTTCCTAGAAACACTACCATTAAAGATCTGAAAGATAAAATTTCAGAACCATCGAATATACCAAGTTCACAACAGAGGTTAATATATAAGGGCAGAATTCTTAAGGATAATGATTCTCTTGATGACATGAAGGTTGAAAGTGGACATACTATGCATTTGGTGAAGTCAGGAGTACAGACTGAAAATCAAAAGCCTCAAAATATTTTAGATCAAGCAACTGATTGCAACTCTTATTCTGGTAATAGCCAGGCAACTAACAACAATAACACCCAAAACTTTAATTCGGCCCCCCCCACCCATAACGATGCAAATAACGGAACTAACCACAACATGAACGATCCTTTTGCTGCAATGATGAATATGTTAAATGGTTCAGACTTAGGATTTCAAAATCAAAACTTGAGAAATTTCTCACAAAATGGTTATAATGGATTTGGGGGAATTCCAAATAGTAACAATTTCGGGAATATTCCTGATCTAAATTCTCTAATGAGCTCACCAATTTTTCAACAATCGATTAACGAGTTAGCAAACAATCCGCAGCTTGTTAGGAATATTTTGCATTCAAATCCTATGTTTGCTCAACTTTCTGCAAATAATCCAATGCTAGATCAAATGTTGAACAATCCTGAGATGATGAGAATGATGCTCAATCCTCAAATGATTCAGTCAGTATTGAATTCTAATATGAATGGCTCCACTACAAATTCTAATCCATTCTCTTCACTCAACGGAGGGCCCAATAACACTCAAATAAATGGACTACTTAACGACCCTAACATTGCATCCATGTTATCTGGAATGACTAATGGAGTGAACAGAAGTGTTAATACACCCAATTCTGCACCTCAAATGTACGCTACACAACTAGGTCAACTTCGTGACATGGGTTTTATTGATACGGATGCCAGCCTATCTGCACTACAGGAATCAGGTGGAGACATTAATGCGGCAATAAATAAGTTATTAGAAAGGGGTGTTGGACAATAAACTCAAATATAACCATTATTCTACTATGGGTGGTAGGTAACTAACTTCACGTTAGTATTAGTAGTCAAGAAACCACCACAATCTAATTATATTTGCTGCATTTAGGAATTTTTAAAATTCTCTAGTTACTTTCATTAGTGGTTGAAACTTTCCTAATTTCCGTTTTGTTGGTTGATATTTTGAACATTTTGTTTAACGTTTCTCATTGCTGGGAACAGAATAACTTCTTTGATATTGTTTTTGTCTGCCAAAAACATAATCAACCTATCAATACCGAGCCCCCATCCACCTGTCGGTGGCAATCCGTGCTCTAATGCAAGACAGAATGTCTCATCAATTGGGCAAGCTTCCACGTCACCGGACGCCTTTGCCTCAGCTTGTTGCTCAAAAAATTTTCTTTGCTGTGAAGGTTCGTTTAACTCCGTGTATGCATTACAAAGTTCTTTTCCTAAAACAAAAAGCTCAAATCTTTCAGTCATCTCAGGTTTTTCTCTATGCCATTTTGCCAATGGGGACATAGTTTGAGGATGATCAATGATAAACGAGGGATTAGTACATTTAGTTTCAACAAAATGACCAGCTAATTTATCAAGAAGCTTAGCAGCAGTTTTAGGATGAGGAAGGTCAATTTTATGTTTCTCGCACATTTCTACCATAAAGTCGATATTTTCCTGAGAATCTAATGGTCTTTTTAGCTTTTCCCCTAACCCAGACTCAATTTCTTCAACAAATGAGAACCTCTTCCAAGGTGTTGTGAAGTCTATTTCTATGCACTCACCGCCTGGGCCATCTGGATGATAAGGAACCTTTAGACTTCCATGAATTTCAAGTACCAAACCACTTATTAACTCCTCAGTCAGATCCATTAGATCAAAATAATCAGCATATGCCATATAGAATTCCATTGCTGTGAACTCAGGGTTGTGTGTTAAATCTATCCCCTCGTTCCTGAAATTTTTTCCTATTTCATATACTTTATCTAGCCCACCAACAATTAGTTGTTTTAAATAAAGCTCGGGAGCAATTCTCATATAAAGTTGGGTCTCTAGTTCATTATGGTATGTAATAAATGGTCTTGCAGCAGCTCCTCCATAAATCATATTTAACATTGGGGTTTCTACTTCTAAGAATCCGAGATTATCAAAATAATTCCTTATGTATTTAATAGCTCTACTTCTTAGTTTGAAAACTCTTCTACTTTCTTCATTCAACATCAAATCAAGATATCTTTGCCTGTATCTTACTTCTTGATCTTTCAAACCAGAAATTGCTGTAGGCAACATATGATAGCATGGAGAAAGCAAAACAACACTTTTACTAAATAATGACAACTCTCCTCTCTTCGATTTTCCCGGATATCCCGTAAAACCAACCACATCTCCTCTTCTGATTTCAGAGTGAGAAACAGAGAACTCGCCAGTTCCAATGTCATGTTCCATAATATTTGCAATAACCTGTACTTTCTGCTCCTCGCAAAAAATATCGTAAAATATTAACTTAGAGCTTGAACTTCGAATTGATGTCACTCTTCCAGATAATGAGAGGGTTGTGTCTTTGTCAATATATCCATTTTCAACATTGCCGTATTTTAAAGCATAGGCTGGAAGTGACATAGAAATTTTAAATTTATGTGGATAAAAAGGTCTGCCTGCGCTCTTAATACTTTCCATCATTTTGTATCTATTATCCGTATAGTGTACACTGTCGAGTGTATCACTAATTTGAGATTGATTAATCATTCCAGCGTTCATTCTAACAAAATAATTGAAAAAAAAAAAATTTAATGATCGTCTCAATAAGGGCCGCCTATATGTAGCTAAATAACAAAACGTTTTCCTGGACTTAATAGATTATTTTTATAAGTACTGTACCACTCTTTTATTGAATTAATTGGAGAAACCAACTCTATATCGTTTTCAATAACTTCGAGTTCATCAACCTTCTCAAACACAGTAATGAATTCTTGATAGATACAATTAGGAAAAAGATAAACATTCTTCTGATCTATTTTATTATTTGACATTATACTTCTAAGGTGCCATACTGAGTCAAATTCAAATTGATTTAATAAATGTTCTTTTAGAAGCTCATCAGTATCGTTATTTGTGTTAAATTCATCTCTCTCCCCGAAGCTAGAACAAGCAAACATCTCTTTGTCCCATATTAAATACAAATCCAACGAAAAAATTTTGATAACTTGAACTACTAACTGTGATGCTGCAATTGAAACATTTTTTATTGGATCATCTATAGAATTTTTTATTATTGGTACAACCAGTCTTGAGAATTTAACAAATAACTCTTCCCTATCTAAAATGTTTGACAACATTCCGATTGGAGGGTTATTTTGTTCTTCAATATACGATCCATTCGCTCTATAATAATTCGGCATATTTAAAGTAACTGAATTCAAATACTCTTTAAATTCTTGAAAGTTAATATATGCCCATTTATAAAATAAGGAACGGTAAATAGAAAAAATCAAATTAATAATGAAAATTCTATTCATATAATCGCAACTTTCAAACTTATATTCGTATATTTCGATATTTTTGTTAGAATTAAAGTTATCGATATTATTGTAATTAATATAATCTGCCATATCAAATGTATATTTTATTGAATGAGTTTTATTCTCAATATATGGTAGTAGAATTGATGGAATAATAAATTCATTTATCCAAGTTGTGCACTCATTGAAATCATTAAACTTAGAAATAATTCTCATTATTGTCTGCAATGCAGAAATATTTACTGAAAAAGCAGTATCTAAAATTGAACGTACAATAATGGAGTTATAAAATGGGCAAACTCTAACGCAAAGCTGATTGTATCTAATCCATAGAGGAATCTGTCTAATGATGCACCTGATTATTCTCCATTTATGTAATGCTATGGATTTCTCTACACGGTTGTTATTATATGCGATTAAGTCAACGTCAACAAATAATACAGACTTAATTTTGGGTAATATAAAGTCGCTTAGTTGCTCTTCACTTACCAAATTTATCATTTTATGTAGGTTCTCTATAGCAGTATTAACCACATTAATGTTTGGGTCACTGAAATGTGAAATAAAAACCTGGATAAAAATATCCTTAATCTTTAAATGTTCCATACTATTTAGATTTTTAACTTTTTGATTTAATGATTCACATTCAAATAATTGCTGGGAATATATAATCATTTGGACCAATATTTTACAAAATATGCATTTGAATTGAATATTTCCGACCGACAATAACTCGGAAATATTTTTATATATATACATAATTATTGAAATTACAACTTCGTCGATAGCAGGTTTTCTTTGATATTCTATTGTTCGGCCTGATATTTGGTTCTTGTTTGATTCAAATATATCAATTCCCATCTTTAATAACTTTTCAATAAATTTAAATGTCAATAATCTAATTTCAACATCAACATCTTTTGATAAGTTGTCAAATAAAAATTGAACAATGTCCACGGAATAATTAATAGCCTTAATATTCGAAAGAATATTATAACTGTCATTTGAGACATATCCATTAAACTTAATGACCTCGTTGTCCTCTTGATTCAGCTCATAATATCCTTTTAATGATAGGCAAAGTGGAATTAGCTCTTCTATTACTGCCTGCCTTTGCAAATATGTTCTATTTTCAAAGACGCTACAAATAAAATACAACAGGCTATCTCTATCATCACAACTAATAAATTCTATATAAAAAATCGGATTTGTGTATAATTGAATCGCGATTCCAATGGATGCTGGCTTTAGTATATCACAAGTTTGATCCTTGTACAATGCTAACACCAGGTTTAGAAGTTTTTCTGTAATAATATTTTGATCGGAAAGCTTTAATTGTTGGTATTCAACCTTGCTCATTCCGCATTTTAAAGGAAAAATATTTTTTAGAATCTGCACTAGTTTTTGTGATGCACCAATTCTAAGTGAAGGAACTTCATCATCGCACAAAGAGAGATATAGTAATACTAAGTTGTTTTTTTCAAGTTTGTTACAATATGGTAACATTAGTGATGGTATTATATTACAAAGTGAAAGTTTATCTGTTAATGATGAACTTGAAGAGATATAATTATTACCGGAAAAGTCAAATTTAGTTTTGATTATTGGTGACAGAATTTCTTCAATAAAAGATAATATGGAACTTTTACCTTGGAATCTTGAAAAAACAACCTCAAGAGATTTAATACTCTCCATCCGAATACTCATCTCTTCATTAAATAAAAGACAATTACAAATATCCTTTATAGTTCTTTTACTATTTTCGGTATATTGAGTATTTGGGTCAATAATATTGATTAACTCTTCTGAAACAATATGATTAATTTCATAGCTTCCAATTTCCAATACCTTTAATACAAGTGGTAATAAATACAATTCAGAATAGTCTTTCCCCACAACTTTGCTCACAAGACTATATCTTCTCAATGCCTCATTAATATAAGATTTATTATCAGACTCCAACTCCAATTTATAAAAATCCAAAATTTCCTTTAAATCTACATGTTTCCTGCATTTTAAATCTATCATTATATTATTCTTTTCTCATCAATTCTGAATTTTGGTCTTACAATTTTGAAACAAAATTTTTTGCACAAATTACAAGCGCCAATGTAAATAATTATAAGAAAAGCATTTCTTTGTTAAAAAATTAAAACTCCTAACAAAGAAAATTATTGTTCAAATAAATTTACATGATGCCTGTAGATAGTGCTGACAAATGCCGTAAATTATTAATTTTTACTTCTGCAGGAAAACCTATTTACTCATATGGAATCATTGACCCAGAAGTATTTAGCTTGTTTTCAAGCGCATTAACTGCTGTGTTCAGCAAAATATCATTTGTAATGTCAAAAAAAATTTACAGTAATGAAGGTAATGAGTATACACAAATATTAGATTATCTGAAATGGATGGGCTCAGAATCACACATTATTGTAGTGTCGGAGAGAAAAGGTATTATCTTATGTTGCATTTCACCGTTTCCAAGCGACACAGTCCGTTTTTTAAAAGGACTTTTAGAACATGTTTATTACCAGATTATTATGATGCTTACTGGATCAATTCATAAAATTCTTCACTCTAGACCCAATTTCGATATACAACAGATGCTTAGTAATAGTGATATTAATATTATTGACCAATGCACAAATTCTGCACAAATAAACTTTGATTCTGTATACTGTTTTTACAATTTCAATAAAAATTCAAAGATGGTTAAATTACTAGGTCAAGCAAAAAACAATGGCCACTCTACACCCATAATACCAAACATTTTATATATAGAGTCGCAACCCTTGGAATACAGATATAGAAAGGAAATAAATAAAATTATCAGCGGAATAAAGATGGAAGAGATATTGGGTGGAATATTGTTTGAATCCAAAAAATTGGTCTCTTGGTTCGGTTCAAAGTATATTAAAAATCTACCATCCACAGATTTCTCGTTATTAAAAAATATTACATCCATCTTTCTAAATAAAAAAACTTTAAGTAATGAATTTTGGATTCCTATATGCCTTCCAACTATAAGCACAGTTTCATATATATATTGCTACATTCAATGTTGGCCTTTAGTTGACGAATTCCCGAATTCAAGATCCAATACCTGTTTTATTTTATTATCGTCAAGTGGAGATACAAGGGTATTTGAAAAATGTTCCACACACTCAAAAAATTGTCAAAAAATGCTTCTCGAAACTGGGTATAATAAAATTTTGGAATCAAGTAAAATTAACGCATTTAATTTGAATAAACTACTTAACCAAAACTGTAATCTAGAAGCAGAGATATTTCATCTTGTTTATGTATCTATTACGAAGAACAGCTACATTATCAGTGAGGCACATCCTGATATTCATGAATTAAAAACGATTTTCCAAATGTACTACAATCTGATAGAAACAGCGCATTCTCAAACAAGAAAGCAAAGTGACTCATCAATTACAATTATTTTAAATACAAAAAAGTTCAAATACCTAATAGCCACTACTCACGAGTTTCACATATTATCAACGTTTCCATCAAATTCAAAATTAGATGAAATAAGCCTGAACTCAATAATTAATAATCTTAGGAAAAACGTTAAGCACTTTTTCGTTTAGTCACCTTTATAGCCTTGATGTCTGTTTCTTGCCCCGCGCGAAGGATTTGCGCTAAAAAGCAAAAAAGTCCGGGCACCGTGAATCGAACACGGGACCAATTGATGTCTGCCAAGTCTACAGTCAATCGCTCTACCCCTGAGCTACGCCCGGCTTCGCAGGAGGTGAGACAAATTCGAATTATTTTAATATATTTATTAGCTTAAATATGATCTGCTTAAAACAGTTAAATATTAAATAATTTAGATTCATATTATTTATTCAAATTTTCAAAGTTATATTGCGTCTAAATTGCTATCAAAATTTTAACTAAATTCAAAAATTAATAGTTAATTTTTATTGCTATATTTTTCTAAAAGTTATAAATTATTATCTTAAATCTAAATATCTGATATTGAATCTATTGCTAATACTAATTTAACAACTGCAGTTTATCTTAAAATTCTTCATTGAAGTGCTTGTTGTTACATGCAGCTTTCCCCTCAAGAGCGGCAACAACTTTCTCAAAACTCCACAATAAAATATATTAATAGAATATTAAATTTGATCAAACTTGCCGAATTTAACTAGGGCAAGTTGAGAAGCAATAAAGTTTTTCCAACTTGTTCCGAGTAACAATATGGACAGAGCTTATAGGGTTGAAAATTATGGCCAGAATACCCTTCTGGCCGAAGCAAGCAGTGTTGTTAAAGAGCAGGCATATTATATGAAACGAGCAATCGATCAAGACGGACTAAGAGATGCCCTTAGACATGCCTCAAATATGTTATGTGAGTTGCGTACATCATCTCTCTCTCCTAAACATTACTACGAGCTATATATGCAAATTTTTCAAGAAATGCGCGATTTATCTCACTTTTTCGATGACAAATCTCGCCATGGAAGAAAGATGAGTGATCTTTATGACTCAGTACAACATGCCGGTAACATTGTCCCACGCCTTTTTCTGTTAATAACTGCAGGTGCGTGTTATATTAGATCGCTTGAAGCTCCAGCAAAAGATATTCTGAAGGATATGTCTGAACTATGTAAAGGAGTTCAGCATCCTATGAGAGGATTGTTTTTAAGGTACTTTCTAATTCAAACTTGCAAAGACGTGCTACCTGATACAGGTAGTATTTATGAAGAACATGGTGGAGGAACTGTAATGGACACGTGGGATTTCTTATATTCAAATTTTTGTGAATCTACTAGATTATGGATACGTTTACAAAATCATGGAACTCCAAAAGACAAATTAAGAAGAGAGCGCGAGAGGCACGATCTTAGAATACTTGTGGGTGCAAATCTTGTTCGTATCTCACACTTGGAAGGATTGACTCAGCAACTCTATATTCAGGAAATATTACCTAAACTACTTAATGTAGTTTTATCATGTGAAGATGTTCTAGCACAACAATACTTGCTTGACTGTATTATTCAAGTGTTTTCCGATGAAAATCATCTCAAAACTTTAGAACTTTTATTGTCTACATGCATGAAAACATTACCTGGGGTTGATTTGAAGCCAATTTTAACTAATCTTATGAATAGACTTTCAAACTTTTTAAGCCAAAACAATGATAAGAGTTTAATAAATGACATTGATATTTTTGAATTGTTCAGAAAAAACCTTTCTGAATTACACGAAAGGCCAACTCCTAATGTTCAAAAGCAGATTGTCAATAATTTGGAAAGAGACTTGTCTAGCTTACTAGAATTGCATGCTGCGTTCCTTGCATTCACCCTAACTTTGTATCCAGATAACACGAATTATGTAGACCTAATCCTTGGATCAACAGTAACACTGCTAACAAATGCACTCGGAGTAAGAGTTGACGGAACGTGTGGATCGCTTCTGGAGAATCGTTGCATTGATACAATTGTTGAGATACTTTCACTCCCATTCCAGTCAATGCCACTATCTATTATGGTGGAAATGAACCATTTTCCAAACCTCCTTTATTTTCTCAATAAACAAGCAGGAAAAAAGGTTGCACTTTCTATGATCAATACGATTGTGGAAAACAATACTCCCTTCGATGATGCGGATGCATTACAAAGGTTTTGTTCTTTTATTCTGCCTATGCTAGATGAAAAAAGTATCCAAACAGATGAGGAAGCCGATATATCCAGGACTGATCTCAGTGAATTTATTTATCAACAAATGAAAGTTTCAAAATTAGTCCACCAGATAAAACACGAAGATGTGAATCAAATTTTCAACATGTACGGAATTCTTTTTGACTTATTTAATCGTGTAGATAGCTCAAGGATTAAATATACGTTCCCAACTTTGGGATATTGTGCCATTAATCTTATAGAAACAACTTTAAAAAAGGAAAAAACTGGCAATGAACCCTCAAAATTGTCAATAAAAAAGATATTGCAATTCATTCATAAGATCGCAATAACCCTTTCCACCTGTGCACCAGAAATAGCTCTTGACTTATTTTTACAGGGATCAATAATGGCAGATAAAGCAAACGATTCGGATGGATACGAAGCAATTTGTTACGAGTTCCTTACCCAAAGCCTGGTTTGTTTTGAGGAAGAGCTTGCAGAGTCAAAAAAGCAATTCCAAGGACTAATGTCAATTATTGGAACACTTCTAAGGCAAATCCGGTGCCTAAGCAAAGATAACTACGAGCTATTGGCCGCAAAACTGGCACAATACTCTGCAAAATTGTTACGCAAACCGGACCAATGCAGAGCAATATTAATGTGCTCCCATTTATTTTGGAACAACGAAGACAATAGGGATGCAACAAGAGTTCTAGAGTGTATGCAAAAGTGCCTGAAAATCGCCGATTCTGCTGTCCAAATCACTCCAAGTAATTCAGTATTATTTATAGACATTCTAGAAAAGTATATGTACTATTTAGAGCAAGGAAACCAAAACATTACAACCGACTTCATTTCAAAACTAGTGGCACTTTGCTACGAACAAATTCAGTTTTCAAGCGGTGAGATACCCGAAGGCCCAAAGATTTTGCTTAACAACTTAATGGTCCATATAAGGAATGATCAAGATATATATAATGGCGTTAAGTTAAATGGTATAGATTAATTTTTGTTTTTCATTAAATTTAATTAATTTTTACCGCCATTGAATTTTTCTGTATTGTCTCGTCTTGCCACCACTAAATCTTGTTGCAAATCAGTTGTCAAAAAGTGGAATAAATTAAGCGACGATTCTGAACTTTCTTCTAGTTTCTCAAGTATTACATAAATACCAATATTCCTTCTCATAGTACTGCTTGCTTGCAAAGTTAATTAATATGGCACAAGGTAGGTTTACTCAAATATAACACCGTTCATTCGTTACTTAGTAATCGTTTTGAATTATCTTGACATCAAATATAGGAAATAAAGGTTCCATGACGCCATGTACAAGAGACTATACCATCAATCTAAGCAAGATGGTTCACAAGATTTCATTCAAGAAGAGAGCACCGAGAGCTATTAAGGGTATCCGTGAATTCGCAGGGAAGGTTATGAAGACCGAAGATGTTAGAATTGACGCAAAACTCAACAAATTCATTTTCAGTAAGGGCGTTAGAAATCTTCCTACGCGTGTACGCGTAAGAATATCTAGAAAGCGCAGTGATTCAGAAGACTCTAAAGATTCATTGTACACTCTTGTGCAGTATATCCCTGTTGCTACATTCGCGGGTTTACAAACTGAAAAGGTACAGGATTAATTTCTATATCTCTCTACGTACTGTTGAATTCTTGTTAGTAATCAGTCGATTTTAACTATCTACCAATTCATAACGTCTGGTTTCTGTACTTGAAATTTATTTATGCCTAAGTGCGACTAAAGATTTATTATTTATTTCTACATTATGTCTTATAACTTTTTTTACTTGCTTTTACCTCGTACTGCTCGTTGACGAGAATGAATTAGGATCTTCAAACATCTCTGCTACGCGCTGTTAATGAAATCTCAATATTTCCCCATGTTGGAGATGTAGTGATAATCATTTAACAGAAATGTCGAGATGAACTGATTGTTGCACTACAATATAGAAAGATTTGTGTTATGTATAATAATTTTGAGGTTATTCTTTATTTCAAAATAAGTTGCAAAAAATAAGTTATTGTTAGCTTAGAATAACAAAAAAAAAAAAAAAAAACAAGTTATTAATGGAAAAACTTTATTTAATCAGCAATACTGAAAAGAAAAGACCTATTTATAATATATCAAAAAATGGTTCAAATAATATCACCAAACATGAAAAAATAAGAAAAACTGAAATTAATAATTTCATTGATTATGGAATAGCATGTTGCGAAAATGTTCAAATAAGTATCCAAGAAAACCCAGAAGCAGGCTATCAAACAATAAATTGCAACAGTGTTGATACATCCCTTTCATATTTCAAAAAGACCTATAAAACATTCAATGAAAACAAAGATCACTGTTGTAAATTAGATCAATACTATCTGAAATTCAAAGAAAATAACCTCGAAACAGAAAGATTACTCTTTCCAGATTATAAAAATCACACAGAAGTTTCAAATCCAATAAACTGCTATTCAAAGTATCCGTCATTAAATGAAACTCAATTAATTAATCATACTTCATACAATTCAAAAAATCAATTTAATGCATTCCAACTAAATAAAGAAGTATTTCAACTTTTAAATCAGAATTCAATATTGCCTATTTATAATGAATTCGTATTTTTGATGTCTAATTTATTGAGAAAACAAACAAATTATTGTTTAATTGACTATGTAAGTAAGGAATCTAATATTGTGAAGTTTTTCCCACGATACTTGATTTATTATCCTCAGTTTATAAGTCAAGCATTAAATTTTCCGATCCCCATAGATATGCAATTTTCAATAGCTTCGTTTGGCCATCCATCATATGTATTGCCACCAATACATAACTTAGCCCCTTCATGTAACAAGTGTTTATTACCTGGATTTCACCCAATTACTGCATGGCTACTTCCTCCCAGTTATTTTGAAAAAGGAGGACAGCTGAAAAAAAGCGCATGGCTTTTAAATGGAATGCCCACTAACTTATTCAACACTTGTTTTTCAATTAAAAATATTTTAACTGTGGAATCAACATATCTTTTTGTTTCAAATTTAAATAAAGAAGAATTCGAATATTGTAAAAAAGAAAATTTTTTTTTATTAGAGGAAAAATGTAAAGAATCAATTTATTATTTCGATGATTATAAGCCAAAAATTGGGACAGAAAGTGATCAAGACTTAATATTGAACAATAAAATATTCTGCAATCAAAACAATTTCTCAAAAAAGATCGATTACAGTGTTGAAAATTCTATTTTTTGTGGATTTGTATATATAGAGTCTGCTAATGAAAAATACTCTAGTATTCTTCATGAAAGGAAAAATAAAAACACTGAATACAATATGAAGTCAAAAGATCTGAAAATATACTCAAACTCATCTACAAATATCACCAAAATTATTAACATGAATGAAAAGATTCTCCCTAGTATAAGTGATTGCGATGTATTTTTGAAGAACAATTACAATTTACAAAATTACTGGAACAATGATTTGCAACTAAATAATTTAGAAGAAAAAATACCACTTTTAATTCCAAGGATAAAATGCTTAGTGAAAGAAAACAGAGCTCTTGATTCAAATCTTACGATTATTAAACCTTGTTACTTGTTGCTTTGGAATTATAATATTAGAAATTGTAACAATACTACGAAGGATATTAATTGGATAAATATTCAATGTAAATTTGTCAGATTGAAATTCTTTGGACAAGCGTACGAAAATTCAATTCCAATAAACCTTAATCCTCACAAGGAGATTATTCTTGACCAATTAAATCGTATTCGAAATGTCGATGAGGCAAGAGTTTTTGCATGGATGCTCGCAGGCTGCATGCAACACACAATTAACGAACTATTGATTGACCCATGTACTAAATCATTGTTTTTTAGCAATAATTACACTAGAACAACTGAGATAAATTACTTTAGCTATTGCATTAAAAGCGGTCCATTCAACGGTTTTCCCGACTCTCCGTTAGATTGTCATGGGAGAATTAAATGGAAAATATTAAAAGAATTAGTAGAAAGTTAGAACTTATTTCTTATTCGTTTTTATCTAAACATTAAATAAATCTGGTCCTAGAATGAGAAACTTATATTCTTGTATAGGTCAAATCTCCTTATATAAATGCTCATAATTCCTGTTTTTACGTTTTTTATTCCATGAATTTATTAATACTATTGATGAAATTAATAGAATAATAATTGCTACACCAACTAAGATGAAAATATGAAGCTTATTACTTTTATGTTTATGTGCTACTCCTTCCATCTTAGTAATCATCATACAAGTAGGAGCTTCCGGAATATAAAATGCATCGTCGTCACTTAGATTACATGTTAGCGTAGAAAATCCGATCAACTCAAAATTATCATAGCACTCATATGTTACAGTATCCCCCACACGAATATTATTTCCTATTACTGTATCGCTTAATTTGTAACTTGAATTAATGACGCTAGGGGGGTTTGGGCAAACAATTGTGAACCCAAATGATTTCAAATATTTTGATATTTTTGAATTTCCTTTTTTTTCAGCAAGGATAATTCCTTTATTAATATCTAGAGTTTTACTGGGAATGTTATTTAAGTTTGATCTCATTGTAAAAAGAATTTTTTGAAGTATAAGCAAATAACCACCTCTAATTGTACTGTAATATGATTCTTCCAGTTTTTCGATATATTCTCGTTCTGAGATTTCGGAATCAATTTTAGATTGAATTGCAGAAAATGAAATAGGAGGTACTTCAGATGGGTCAACTGCTCTATAACCAACGGGGAATGCAGAAAGTTCTAAGGGAGATAATCCATGATAATTTCCTTTTAATAAATCATCTTTATTTCTAATCAACAATGGTATTATATCTCCAGAATTATACATCGCGGCGATATGAAGAGGAGTATTCCCATCATAATCAACAGAATACTCTATTGAGTTTTGATTTAAGTTTTTATTTTCATAGGAAATTAAAAGGTTGACTATAGGAATATTGTTTCTTGATGCAGCAACATGGAGCGGAGTAAATTTTGAAAAGTCTTTCGTATTGATTTTCGCACCTGCGTCTATAAGTATTGATGCCATTCTTCTTGGATGCAGATTTCGGGATAATCCAACAGTATGTAAAGGAGTTCTTCTATATTTATCTTTTTCATTAGGGTTTGCACCAAATTTCAGAAGCAACTTAGATATTTCAATTGATTCTAGATCTTGGATTAGAGAAACGTAATGAAGAGCTGTCATTCCTTCTAAATCTCCGATAAAACCACCAATGGAACCCAAAATTGGTAAATCACTTTCTTCATTTTTTTTTAATTTAATATTTGCATCGATTCCAGCAAGCAATAATAAAACAACAATATTAAATCTTCCAGAAATAACTGCAGAATGTAAAAGTGATTCGCCAATATTAAATAATGAAATTCCGGTGTCTTTATTTACTCTACATTCCCCTAAGTTTATTTTATTTCCTATTATACGTCTCCCTTCAAAGAAAATACTTGATTTTTTATTCAAAATTAAGCTTTTTTTATTTGAATGATCCAAACCTTCTTCTTTAATGTATTCTAATAAATAATCATTCATTTCGGATAGCTCTTCGTATTTCTCAAGGATTCCTAAATGATAAAGTAATCTTACAAGTTCTTCTGCATTTTTGTCTAGGTAAATTGATTCGAATAGAGACCTACAGTCATAAGTCAAAGTTTCCTGTAGATCACCTTTATCGGATATAAACTCCGAATTTTGAAAATTATTGATTGTTGCATCCAAATCTTCTTGATTATTTAAGAAATTCAGTTTTGGATTCGATGTCAAAACAGTATCGTAAAGTAAAAAACATATTAAGAAAGTGATTAATAGATTAAATTTGTAAAAAATTACAATTTCTTTGAATTTATAATTTCGAACCATTTTTTTATGAAATTTGCATGGTATTTTCAAGTGTGATAATTCTACACACATTTTTTTTCGATAATTATAATTTAGAATTTGTTATTTTACTGTTCTATATATAAAATAAAATAATAAAAAAAAAAGATATTCAAAATTTATTTCTTTAGATTTAATAACATACTAGTTTACTATGTTATTAATTTGTTACAAATTAGATTCATTGTTTTAGAATTATTTAAAATTATGTACATTCATCTTTGAAAACATCACTTGAACTAATTAAAAAAATTAAGCATAGAATTTATTTTGATACTAATCTCAGAAAAGTGTTTATTATATTTGAGTTGATTATTAGAAATAATTATGTTTGAAAATTCTTAATTTTATTTAATTTGAAATTTTAATACTTTAACTAAATTGATTAGAAAAAAATATATATATATTTTTAAAAAAAATTAAATTATAAACTAACGTCTGTAAGTGCCAAATGTGTTCTAAGATTCTTTTAAGTAAAAAAATTCGATATTATTAATCCGTGAGTATATTGAGTATATCTGCAAATAAATACGAGTGAACAGCTGATTCACTAGGCATTTCTTCCAATATTTCAATTAAGATTCTTTTTTTTTTCTCACCTCTTACCAAATCCCAAAGAGTTTTTATGAAGTCAATAATACGTGAAAGCAATCCTTTAATATATTCCCATAGCTCTCCTGCTCCACCAAATATACTCTTGAATAAGTTCAAAAGAAAGCCTTTTAAACCTCCAATCATATTTTGAAATGAATTCTTAGCAATATTAGTATTTTCTTTATTATTTTCAATATATTTTGTTTCTTTTATTACTTTGGAAGTAATTTCAATATTTTTTTCGTATTTATTTACGTTTATTTCTTTTGAAGTTGGTTCTACAACTCCCTGTTCGTCTTTTTCATTCAATGTCCAACCTTCCGAGTAATTAGTATCAACATATTTTTTTGGATATAAAAGGCTTCTTAATACTGATAAATATTTATATTTAGGATTTTGAAGATTATTTGAATAGTCCATAATTAAATTATTTTTGTTTTTAACAATTTCGATAAATTTATTAATTTCTTTATTAATTGTTGATACATTTATTGCTTGGTTGAAATTTTTTAAATGCTTAACAAGGCTTATATAAAGTTTAACCAAGATTTTTTCTTGTTTGATACATTCATTCTCAATATAGCTAATTTCTTTTAGGGTGACAGATAATTTATCTTCATTAAATATTTCAGGTATTTCTAACAGTAGTCTAGTTAATTGGTGTTGATTTTTTCTCCTTCTGGATAATAACAATAGCTTATCTGTCATAAATGCAATCAATCTTATCAACGTAATGAGTAAATAGCCAATTGGTGTAGCGCTGAAAATTGTGGAAAATATATCTAATATCATTGTTATTACTCCTCTAATCCCATTTTGTCTATAACTTTGTATTGAATACTTAATCATTCTATCATACCATTTATTTTCAGTATTGTCGTGATGGCCAAGAAGGTCATTGTGATCTCTAAATATATTATTTTCATTTTTTTTCATCTCCATTACGTTATTATCAACAATTTCGTTAAAACTCGGGCCATTCTTAAGTGTATAGTTGTGTTCAGTTTCAATATTTAGAATTTTATCAATTTCAGTAATTCCATTATTTAACTCAAATAAATATTCTTTATTAGACTTCAATACATTATTTACTGGCACCCAATCATCATTTTCTCCCTCAATAAGTATTCTGTTTTCTTTTAATGAAACATAAATGGTACAAATGTGATTGTACCAATCAGGTATATCATAATTTGATTTTTTTTGGTAATTGAAATAGAATAAATCTTCATCAATTAGTTTGGTTGAAGCTTCACTTTTTTGGTTATTTTCAATCCCAGTTTTATCAATTAAAAATTCTAACAATGAATTCATAAACCTGCCTGACATTATTTTAGTTACATTTTCAGCTGAAAATCCTTGTTTTTTTATATTTAATGTTTGATTTATTAAAATATATTCAAACAAATACTTTACAAAAAAATTAAGTTTTTTTCGTTTAAGAGTATTTTCATCGTTTATTTGTACTGAATCACAAAGTAAGTTTCTTAGGCTATTTGGTAATTCATTTTTTCTTTTCATTAAATTTCTTAAATTGTTAGAAGTTTTGCCCGAGAAAACAGCCGAATTATTTGTTGAATTGTTGGAATACAAATTCTTATTTGAAGATCTTTTAATAGTGTTTAAAATATTTTTATTTTTCGTTTTGTTAAAAAAATATTTTACCACTATTTCAATTAATGTATATACTGTCACAACAACTAGTACGGCAATTGCACCATATGGAGTACTACCTAAGCACATTAATACCGTAGAAACAATCATCTTAAATGCAGGATTAGTTACACTAAGAAGTTCGGAAAGAGCTGGCTGCTTGGCTGCATTATTTTGCTGTGAATAAATGAGACCATTTCCGTTATTTCCACTATAGCTGTTTTGAATAGGGTAACTGTTAACATTGTTTTCTGAATTGTGATTTGGATTAGAGAAAAATCTTTGCTGCGTTTGGAATTTCGTGCCATTCATATCGGTTCGAAAAAATTGTAATATTCGCTCTTTATGCTGATTCTTAGAATTGTTTAAAATAAAGTTATTAACTTCGATATTATTATTTAATTCTTTTAAAAGCTCAAAGTACTGGTTTTTAAAATGTTCAGTATCATTTATATCATATGAATTAATTTCTTTCAGTGTATCGGACAAATCCAAATTTTCATTAATTGAATGAATTGCGAGATTTATACCATTAATTAAACTCGTATCATTTGACTTTAATCTATTAATTTTTTCTTGAATTAAGTGTTTATTTGCATCAATAATTTTATTTTCATATTTTCTGAAATATTTGTCCATGATTCCCAATAAATAATTATTGGTAGCATTAGACCCAGTAATTTGGATTTGACCATAATTCACATTTAAAGAATTTAAGAATATTTGTATAAAAAGTATGTACTTAAGAAATTTAAACATAGTCTAATATATAACAATTGAAATAATTTGTAATATATATATTCAGATCCCCACTACTAACCAATATTTTATTTCATTTGCATTTTTGATGTAATATATCCTGATTTCCCTCTTTAAGAGTCATGCGCTTACACAATAAAAATATTATTAAAGTTAAAATAAAGGAATTTGTTTTATTGAACAAATTTATAAAGGCTTTAATTATTATTTTTCAACTTGTATTCAATTAGAATAGAAAATAATTTTTTTTTTCGTAATTTAAGTTGCTGCTATTCAATAACTAACCCTCTGAATTTCTTTGTAACAGCATTATAATCAATGTTTTGAACACTATCGTTTTTGGTGTTTTCTATTTTAAAATTATTTGAAGAAAACAATGGATTTCCAGAATGTTCATTAATAATCTTTGAGTCATTTAGTCCTAAGTCAGTAATATCAGATTCATCAAGAAAGATCTTATCTTTAACCATATATATATCTGCCAATTTACTAGATTGGATAATTAATTGAGTAATTTCCGTTTTCTTTGTTTCTAATTCTTCATTTGAATGGCATGACTCTTCAATACTAATTGAACCATTTACTCGATTATTAATTATTTGATTCTTCAATTTAAGTTCTTTAGATCTATTTATAGATTCATTTATTCCTTCATTAAATCCTCTATTTTTTTTTTTGAGATTATTAAAACTTTTGATGGAGTAGATGGTATTAGACAAAGAAAAAATAAGTGAGTTTATGCCTGCAGCAGTGGAAAAATATTGTAGAAATTCATTTGGAGATAGTTGTTGCTCTCCAATTGAAAAACTAGTAAAATGGATAATAATAACAAAGAATATTTTAAGATTAAGTAATTGCATTTAGGGAATTGAAAAACAATTTTGCGGTTTCTTATTCTTAATATTTGAAAAAATGGCGATTGAGTGCATTAAATACATTAATAATGAAGAGATTAATTATTCCAGTGAGCAGATTTCAAGAGAGATTAAAGTAGATAATGTATACAACTCAAAGTTGAAATTATTATCGGGATTGCACCAATTGGAAATAAGCAATACTGAGGATAGTTCAATTTATTTTGGTCCAGTATCAACGAGCGTTTCAATAAAGAATTGTAAAAACTGCATTATTATAGTTGCGTGCAGACAAATAAGAATTCATGACTCACATGGACTTAAAATTTGGTTATCTTGCTGCACACCACCGTTAATAGAAAGCTGTTACAATATCACTTTCGATATTCGCGCAAAGAATAACGCAAATTTTTATAAAATGTTTGAAAACCACTTACAGGAAATGAACATACACAAGTCAGAATTTCTAATAAAAGACCAATTTAAGGTATTTGACTTTAGTTGGCTAAAAATTCAAGACTCACCAAATTGGAAATTTGGAAATGTTTATTTAGAATAACTGAATAGGAAAAAAATGGATAATTAAACAAAAGAATATAAAATTGAAATAATTTTACTTTTTTCTTAGTTGGGTTTGCCTAAGTCCTAAGTCTCTACTAATTAAAAGTTTAGGTAAGTTTTCTTCCTCACACTCGATTCTTAAAAACACTTGGTTCTTATTTAGAATTCCTTGTTTATTTTCGTGCATAGTCCCATTGCAAGGTGATTTTACGGAAATCTTATTAGGAATTGAACGCATATCATCGACAATTGAAAGTAACACTTTTTCAGATATGTTATTTTCTGAAAAAAAGTTAATTACTAGAAGTTCTTCTACCTTAGAAAAACATGTCCAATAAACTTGTTTCTTTTTGTAATTAATCGATGATCCTTCCTTTGCAAATGTGGGGGAATCAAATCTGCATTCATATGGCCTTTTTCCAAACGGAATCCCAGATCCAAGTGACAAATAGTCAATTTGAGGCAGATGACTCTTAGATTTTTCAAGTTTTGTCTGAGGGATTGAAATTTGTTGTTTGAAAACCTCAATACAAGAAAAAATAACAAATGGTTGCAAGAGCATCAACTTTGTATTTGGCGGTGAGGACAAAAGAATTTTTGCTTTCTTACAAGATGATATAATTATTGGTTCCAAACTTGATCCGTAAAGTCCGGACAAAATTTCTGATTTAGGTAATACGAGACTAATACCGTGGGCATTATTTGACAAATCAATAATTGAATCATGCTGACCACTCTTAAATTCAGCGCCTTTAACCAAAGAAATACAGACGATATTAACATCTTCTTGATTGTATTCGTGAATATTGATTGGAGTTATTGAACGAGAAAGAGCGGACATTCGCGGTAGCTTTCCTAATAATGAGTAGCAACCATATGAAGAAAGAACTTTCGATGATTCAATAAACACAGCGTTTACTATGAAAATAAAGATTAAAAACCATAATTTCATGTTGAAGGTCAACTAGTTTAGTAGCAATTCATTAATTTTTTTAATTTTTTTTTTTGCAGTCTAGACTGGATAATAAAAATACGTTAATATTTGCAATAATATCCGGTTTGGCGGAATATTCGAAAAAAAAATTAAAAATCTATTCTAAAAATTAAAATAGTAATCTCAAAACAGGAGTATTTTCATTTTTTAATGTATTTTCGAGCTGCTTCTGAAGTATGTTGTGTAGTTCCTTCTCCTCACATTCTTCAATCGCCTGAATTAAAAGTCTCTGTGTACTTTTATTCTTGAAAGCGTGGTAGATTGACCTTATTACTGAAATGATGAGGTCAATCAATTTATCAATGAATGCAACGATCTTGTTACCCTTGAAGATTGTTGAAAATATACTCTTTATGACTTGTTTAATTTTTTCATACGAATTATCGAAGAATGAACCCACTCTTTCCATCCAAGATTTGAAATTGAGTTCCGTTGCCATTACTGTAGACTCAGATGCAGATAAGAGTCGTTCGTGCATAAGGTGATATCCTGCAACCTGCATTCTTGCTTCGAGAGATATATTCTTTCTCAATTTGGTTTCATTCAACAAATTTTCTGTAGCATTGTATGTCAAATATTTATCAAATTCTTGATCAATGAGCTCAAAATCGTCCGGTTCCGAAATCTTAATTATCTCTTTTATTTGACTGTTTATTATATCCCTTTCTATTTGCGTGGCATCCAGATTCTTTTTAATTTTCTCCATAGTTGATTGCAACAACCTAGGATCGTTTGCTATTTCTTCAGGAATAACTCTTGTAATGCCAATTAACTTTCTATTAGATGAAATGTTACTGAATATATTAAATACTGACTTTATTAGATAAACTATTAGTCTAAGAATTGATAGTATAGATTCTGCCTGCGGAGAGTTTGCAAATATAACAGTAAATAATTCGAGCAACATATCTAGCATTGATACTACGCCACTAAGTTCTGTAACTTTTTTCGAGAACTGTATTAATCCATCATACCACTTGACTTTAGTAGGTTGAGGTGCAATAGAAGTTGTTGTTGTAACGATTTGAGTAGAGTTTGATCCATCTCTGATATTTGTAGAATTAGTTACTTCAGTAGTAGCATCAAGATTCCTTGTAAATTCGTTCGAAGTCCACGATAGATTATATGAGTTATTCAAATATTCTTCTACTTCATCAGCTATAGTCGAGAACCCTTTATTGAAATCGGATACAACCATTGAGTTGGAGGTCAATAGTAATCTGGAACTGTATTTATCAAAGTAAGAACCATTTTGATCTAAATTTTGAAGGTTTGTTGTGGAATTATTGGAAACCATACTCGCAAGTTTTCCAGATATTATTTTATTTAACTGATCCATAATTATGTTCTCATTAAATTCATGTAAATTCTTTTCCGCAACAAAGGCAAGTTCGGACAAATCTTTATACAATTCTCTCAACAGAGACTGAGATTCCTTAATGTTTTCCGCATTATATGATATCCTCTCGATGAGCTTATTTGCTAATGATGTTTTCGACAACTCGGATGCATCAAAGCTATCCAAAGACCTCAATACCCTAATTAAATTGGAATTGTTTTTTCGTCTTTGAATTATATCATGAACTATAGTCACTATGGCCGCAATTACTCTCACAATTATACTTACGATAGATCCAACAGGTGAAAGCCCGATAACCGATTCTATAATAGAAATAATAACAGAGAATATAGTATTTTTCCCAGAAATTATATTTATTCCCAGCTTTTTCAATGGAGCATACCAAGGCTGACTTACAACTGTAGAGTTATCTACAATCTGTTGTTCCTTTAATTTTTCAATTTCTTCATCGGATAATCTCTCTTTCAATTTTTCAAGGCTAATGTCATCAATATCGCTAATGTTTTCATCAATTGTATTTAAACTCCTCATCAATCTACTTGTTGCATTGAGTAATTCTCTAATACTAACACTTCTTTCTCCTTTAACAACATTAGTAAGCTCCCTAAGGTCCGGAAATCTTTCCGTGATTTCTTCGAGCACTTCTATTGTTGTGTTAAATTCTTCTTTAATAAGTTCATCTATTAATTCTTGGTTTGAATCTAATTTATCGCTACTCTCTACTGTTTTGTTTCCATTAATTAGTGTATCAATCAAACTCCCTGAATCTAATTCTTTCTGACCAATACTTTCGAAGTTATACATGCTAGAGAACTTATCAAACTCAACAAGAAAGCTGTCCTCTGTATCTAAAAATAGCGAACTAATAGAGAAATTTCCTATAGTATCGTTACTTTTCGAGTTAAATTCAGCAAGAGAACCATTTGCTAACAAATCAACAATCGAGTAATTATTAGCGTTCTCTGTTGTAAGAGCAAAATCCAAACTATCCTCTTTAATTGCAGGAAGCATCGTTTCTGAATTATTTTCTAATATTGAATACGAGCTTTCATTTCCACTTGTGAAGTAAATAATTCCACTAGTTCTTGTTCGATTCTCTAAAAAGTCATTCAAACTACAATGAATCTTCTCGGCAAGCGTAATGTTATTTCTTTCACAATGTAGTTCACATAAATCTAGTCGATATTTGCTAGCATCTTGGTTTCCTCTTAAGCCTAAAGAATGTCTATGATGCTTAGAGAATACCAAACTTGTATTAAATATAAATATAAAAAATAAATTTAAAACTTTCATTGTATAGAGTAATTAGAAAAATTTAACAAAAAATGACTGATATGCCAAATTTTTCGTATCAAATTCCGATATTTTCCACTAGTGGGATATGAAAATTGACACACAAAGTTACGACACGACATAAGTTACACATGCGTAACGTCAAAATATCTTCAAGTGGAAAGAAATATAATTGAAAGTAGATATTATCAGTCTATCTAATTTAATTAACTTTAAATTCTATTATTACTTTCAATCTATTCATTATGAGTTATGACTCCAAGACCGTGGAGTTAGATGCAGAATTATCTCCCAAGTTGGCTGCTCCCGCCAAAAGTGATGAAAGCTTTTCAAAATAGTCTGCGGTGTTTTCTACAACATTCGAAATTTCCGTTGGGAGTTTATGCATACTTTTCGAAATTTTCTCACTAATTTTTTCTAGATCTGTCTTCATGTTTTCTAGAGCTTCATTCGGCTTGGAATCTGATAAGATTCTGTGAATTGAATCACTTTCTGGACTAACAATTGCAATTGGAACTGTAGACGTAAGTACAACGGTAATATTTGTGAATAGTCCTGAAGAATTTACAAAGAGATTGTGACTTAATGCTGTGTGAGGAATTGTGTTCAATAATACGGGTCTCTCTTGTATTAAAATGTCATCCATCTCCCCAGTTGTTGAATTATTTGAAACCGAGTCAAAAATATTTGAATGATTGGCAGAGAGTGTAATTAAGCTGCTCATTTTATTGGAGTCCTCATACTTCGATAACTGATCATTCTCCGAAAAGCTTCTAAAACTTGAACAATGGACCTTGTTAGTTACAAAAAAAATAAAAATAAATAAAGTTGAAAAAATCATTTTCTTTCCCAATTTTAAAATAGATAAAATTGCAATTTCTGATAGTAAGTTTTTAAAATTTGCCAAAAAATTTGTCAAAGTAAGTGGAGGGATCTATACATTATTTTTTCTGGCAAATAAATCTATTTTTTATGTCTAATACGTTGTCTCAGAGAAAGATGATAATTCTTAGATCTATTATTAAATATTTTATTTAGCAAATAAGATTGTCAAGAATATTGTTTATTTCTATATTCGCAACTTTTTTAATGTTACTTATTCAAAATTTGTGTGAGCATAGATGGTGTGTGTATGTGTAATTAGAGAGAAAATGAAATACTAATAATAGAAAAATTAATGTTCATTGTTTGGATTAGATTTTCTATATATATTTTTATTTTGTCTTACATTGATGGTATTTATTCTGATTTGCAAAGCTCAGAAATTTTCTTGGTTGATATATACAGACTTAATCAAAAAGTGATAGTTTCATCTACTTATAACACCTCAAATCCCAATGAATACATCACGAATATTTCTGATCCTCAAGGAATGTATCCAATAATTACAAAAATTCCTATTGACGAACCTAAATTAATCGACCCCGACACTGTGCAAATACTTGGCCAAGACTATAAAATAAGGGAATATAAACCTTTTGGGTTGCAAAACTGTTTAACCCCATTGTATAATGTTAACTCTTGTCAAAAAATATGCGTTACTGGCTATTCCGAAACTGTTTTGTCCGTTTTTAATTCTTATGCATTAGTCTACAGCACTCAAAACAAGCATTTTCAACTAAACATTACTAATGCTTCTGAGCTTGAAGTTGATGGTGAGAAAGTAAAATATGCAATTACAGATTGTTCGGTTTC
Organism: Cryptosporidium viatorum; assembly: GCA_004337795.1. Classification (NCBI taxonomy): domain Eukaryota; phylum Apicomplexa; class Conoidasida; order Eucoccidiorida; family Cryptosporidiidae; genus Cryptosporidium; species Cryptosporidium viatorum. The sequence goes on from QZWW01000033.1 coordinate 321,865, forward strand.
AACGTTAAATACCGTGGTCTGGGGGTTTCTAACATTTACTGTAATTTTTTCATTTTTAGTATTTGCACTATTTGCTTTTGAAATAATTGAATATCTAAGATTTAAGGCGGACATGAAAGATCCTCTAATAATTGGTGGTGAGATAAGAACTATTTCTTCAAGGGATTTTTCTTTAGAGTCATTTTCTACTGCATAAAAAACTAAAAATTATTTGATTTATAAAACAAATTTAATTAGATTAGACAATAAAATTTTTTTTTTTACAAGAATTGTTAAGCTAAATATTAAATTAGTTTTGCTTTTGAGTAGATTGTTGTGTAGGATTTCAATTTGTTTATCGAAAAAATATTTTTCAATTTGACTTTAAATAACTATGAATGGTTTATATTTATCGACAAAAATTTATGTAAACACTAGTTCTTGATGAAACTAAATATGGGTAAATAGAACGAAATTATGTAAATCAATTGAACATTAAATTATTATATTGTTATTAAACCAGATCACATTGGAAATAATGGTAAAGCTTTGATATAATCAATTTATTTTATAATTATTCTTAGCTAGATACGGTGTAAATCAAATTAATATTCCTGTCATAAAATCTTATGGTGTTTTATCAGTTATTTTTATTCAAATTTGTTGGACTATGAGAGTTTTCAGAATGTCTGAGCTTTAACGACTGATGAATAACTTTTGCAGAAGAAATTACAAGCTTCTTTTTGATAGAATATCTATAATAAACAAACTATTGTGTAAAAATAGTCTACTTTCGATAGAATATCAATTTCTCATTATTTATATATTTCGAGGAATAATTTACTCGCGCATTGTACTTTTTTTCTCTGCCGAGCTATTTTTGTAGTTATGACAATAATAAAATTTGCTTATTTATGCTTGTTTTTTTTTATAATTTTTGCAAGGATAGATGCATTTAATTCTATTGGAAACATAATTATGAGCTCAATTGGTTTTTTTAACCCACTTGTAAGAGTCATTAAATCTTTTTATTCTATAGAAAAAAATTCAAGCTCACAAATTAGATACAACTGTATTAAGCACTTAGAGTATAAACATTTACAGATTGCATCCAATAAGGAGATTGAACTCAACATCAAATGCCCTGAATCTAGAAAGAAAAAAAAAAAATTATTTTTTTTCCATGAAGAAATAATAGATTCATCTCGTAACATTACAAACAATAATAAAATTCTAAATGATACAAATCAGAGACAGATTTTAACTTTTATCCAAAATTTAACAAACGAAACAAATACTTCTGAAGATTCAATTTATAATGTTAATAATTCAAATACTTAAGACTAATCAATAAGACAAATTCAATTTTGCATGTTAACCCCTAAATATATAATAAAACTATGAACCTTAAGATAATACAATTTAATTTAAATGATATTCAATTAAAAAAAAATTATGAGACACAATTCTATTAAAAACTTAAAAATAATAAATTTTATCTCAATAATTAAATGTATTAAATGTAATGAAATCAGTTATTTTTGTAAAATTCTAATTCTAATCATGGCCTTATTCAGGCGGAGCTACATTACTTATCTATCATTAGAATTACCAGATTCATTTATTTGCGATGATATACTATCGGATTCACCCAATATTCCATCAATGACTTGAGTATCAACATCAGTTGCGTATCTTGTGGCAGCAAGAAAAGGCATCTTATTTTTTGTACTATGAGATGGTTTATATGGATTACCACTTTCTATTGATCTGCTGTATTCATTTAACATCAATTGATTGGCTCCGTATCTAAAATTTGCCTTTTGATCATTTTCGCCAAAATTTCTTTTAGATTGTCTTGCAAAAAACTCTTCCAACTCCAATTCTGCTCCTGGAGGTAGACTTCTATAAGTTTTCTTTTTAGAATGATGATCATTTTCATGTGAATTTTCATAAATATCGGGGACAGTCAAATGCTGAAATAGGCTTCGTGAAGAAATAGTACTATTTTTATCATCGTTGATTATATCTAAATTGTTTTCAAAGTTTAAATCTGCGTTTCGATTTGGTGGTTGAGGAATTACTAGATCTGCCGAATCTAAACCTGTTTTTTTCTTTTCAAGTGACTTCAGTTCATCTTGAATGCTATCCATCATTCTTTCCATGAAATATTTGTGGTTAATAACGTCTTTTTTCATTTTAATTGTTTGTATATCTTTTAACTCATCCTTTAATTGACTTTTTTTTTGACTACTTACTTGAGTTTTTTCGGCATGTTTAGTTTCAGCATTTGACATCAATTCTTTTAAAGCGCACTTTAGGTCATTGCTACATTTGTTTTGAAGTATAGAAACTTGTGATGTATTATATCTCGTACTTGAAGTTTTATTGCGATTTGCAGCAGAAGAAAACTTACTACTTTGAATTATTAGCCTTTGACCTATTGATAGATGATGAGTATTAGTGCAAAGATCTTTTAATTTTCTATTATTGTCTTCAATAATCAACTTGTATGTAAGCCTTTGCTTGTAATGGTTGGACTTTTGAATGAATTTATACTTAGCTTTAGAATCATTTAATTTCCTCAATTCGCTTGCTTCATCTATATTAACAATCTGGAAACGGATTGTATTAGTGATACTATCAAATACTTCGGGAATTAATGGTGAAGTATTTGGCACAATACTTGTTTTATTTGTTGGATCAGGTTTATTAGATTGATGAATTTTCGTAGCTTTCTTTTTAAAAAATTCATTTGGGAAACCACCAAAATTTTCACATAGAATAAAATTTATAGAAATTAATAATAACAATAAAGGAAATATCATCACATTTATGCTCATGTAAAACAACAGAAAAAATTTAATGAAAATAATAATTATAGATTTAAACATCAAGCAATATGCCGCCAACAAATTATTTAGTAATTCTTAAAATCATGAACTGGTAATAGAATATTTAATAATGTACTAAATAACGGATTAATTACTTCAGCTTACGAAACACCCCGTTCTGATAGAATTTTACTGAGAGATTCAGAAAACCCTGATGAAGACTTACTAGAAACGGATTTCATTTTCGCCAATTCTTCAAGCTCTTCTTTTATAGAATTTTTTCTTGAGTGGCTACTATCACTAGTATTATTTTGAGCACGAGGAATTATTTTTCCGTCAGTGTCCAAGATATTTGTGTCGTTAAGAGTTGAATTAGTAATTCCACAGTTATTATCGTATCCACTCAATACTAAAGAGTCCATTTTTGATTGTATCCCTTGTGATATTGTTTTAGTAGAAACCTTATGTTTAATAAATGGGTTTGAAATTGTATTACTTCTGAATACAGTATTTTTTAACCCATCGTTTTCAGACGAAAAAAATTTGGTAGTTGAAATGCTTTTATTTGTTTGTTCATTATTATTATTTTTTGGATTAGAATTAGATAGTCGGTTAAACGTTTTGCTAAGGTTAATTAGATTATATAGTTCAATATGTTTGATTATTTGATTTGGACTGTTGCAAGGATCCGAGTGCCAAATTATACCATTAAGTGTGATACTCGTTAAAGGATTCACCTTTATGTTTCCATTTTCTGTTGCAGAATTCAAAGTTTTTAAATTCTTTAAAGCAATAGAACATTTTTTCTTTGCATTTTCGCTTCTTTTAGTGAAAATGATTCTTGCAAATTTTAATAAGAGAGATATATTTTCATCTATAGAAGCAATAATTTCGGAATCAGACATTAATTGTCTTTTCTTTTCTGAGTATGCATATGAAATAATGCTTAACGTCAACAGAATTCGGAAATATAATACCTTTATGTTCATTTTTTTTTAATTCTATGAAATCTAATGTCATGGTCGACATAAATTTTAAATCTAAAAGTTCCCGCCTTAGTCTTTATAATAGATATTTTACACTAGTATTAGCTAGAACTTTATATTGCTGTGTTTCTTTTTAAATAGCATTGAATATTACCAGGAAACTTTTGGATCCTAAACACCTTATTAGTACATTTTTTAAAAAAATTGATGTCACCCGGGAATTACAATTTGGTGGGGATGGGGGGGGGGGGAGAGGCTGTCTGTTTAAAAGAGTGTACAATACTTTTTTTAATCTAAAATGCCATCGTCTCACTAATGCTAAGATTTCTTAATAAATACTGAACGCAAAAGAACAGCTTTGGCTGAATATAGTTGAATCATAATACAATGTTTAATGCTGAAAATGAAGAGGGTCCTATTTTCCCAATAATTGAAATCCTTATTAAAAAAAATCATCATTACTTGTTTAATTCTACAAGAATTAATTCAATAGTACGCATTTTTAATGGAGTCACCCCCGATATTCTACTAAACTTACTAAAGAATTTCGGAAAGAATATGATGGAAGCTGATTCAAAGATAGATGTTAGTTCACATACTACAGACATACAAAATACATTTTGCTTTAAAAGTAAAGATATAGTTACTGTTAAATTTCGTAACATTCCTGAGATAACCCTTGCTAGATATTTTTTTCAATTTAATGAAAGCCATATTATTCTCTGCAATTGTTATTATAAAGAATTGTACAAGTTAAATACCTTTGATTTAGTATTTTATATTAAAAGTCAAGACTTTGTATGTCCTAATAGAAATTATAGCAGTAGCAAAATTACACTAATATCTGGAAGTTCAGAGAGCGTATTCGTCAATAACTGTATAAATCCACTTGACTCGATATCAACCGATTATGGGGTAGTTTACATAATCTATTCATTTTTCACACATTTGATCCGCATATTTATAACTATCAAAAGATATTTAGGCATAACAGTCTCTAAAGAAGAAATTGAAAAATTATTTATCGAAAACTTTATTTCAAACCTTGATATCCAAGCATGCAAAAAAGAAAAAATCTAGTACTTTACTATAAAAAACGAAAGTACAAATGTTTGTACCTACCACACTTAGTTTGTAATAAACAGATTTCTGTATAGTCATGAAAGAGCATAAATCTGCAATTGTTATACAAAGATATTTTCGTGGGTATATTACGCGGTTAAGAACATTATCCATCAAGTTAAGAAAAGAATTTTTTCGAATTATAGAAGTACAACAAACACTTAATATAAACTGTATAAAATTATATTTGTCAAGCAAAGATACTAATTTTTAATAGCAGTCTCTACTTCTATGAGTTCAACAGACCTTTCAAGTTGTTTATAATATTCAAAAAACGAAATAATCAAAAAAGAATCATTCAAACATTTTGATTTTCAAGACGAATATTCTTACTTTATGTATTAGATTTATTAGAATGTTAAATTACTAAATTTGCCAAATTTTGTGTATTTAGTGAGGCGTGCTTGTATGTTTACTTATTATAATTAAAAACTGTGAGCTGGGTAACATTTAATCGACATTGAGGATTAATCTATGAACAATGTGTAATTTTATGATTTGTGTATTGAATTATAAAATTTCCAAACGTTTATTAAGCTTTCTACTGTGGCAAAAAAAATATATTTGTAACATTAATCACAACTTGTAACGATCTTATTCTAACCGCCGAACCCACAATATTAGCGGGCATTGTTTTTTTTTCTCTGTTTTTTTCATAATAACTTAATATTGTTAAAGAATGGCATGTTCTCTGACAGAGTCTCAAAAAATTATGTCTGATAATGCAGATTGTGAAAAATGCCTCTACGGAAATCTTAAAGAACTTGAAAAAGAACTTGAGTTTTTGAATATACAAGAAGATTATATTAAAGATGAACAAAAAGGCTTGAAACGTGAATTCCAGCGTGCGAAGGAAGAAATCAAACGTATTCAATCAGTTCCACTCGTTATTGGGCAATTCCTTGAAATGATAGACTCTAGATATGGAATTGTTTCTTCAACGGCAGGTTCAAACTATTATGTGAGAGTTCTTAGTACAATCAATAGAGAGGACCTTAAACCACCGGCGTCAGTTGCGCTTCATAGACATAGCCATGCAATAGTTGATATTCTTCCTCCAGAAGCAGATTCTAGTATACAAATGCTTCAAATGCAAGAAAAACCTGATGTGACATACTCTGACATTGGAGGGATGGACATCCAGAAGCAGGAAGTACGAGAAGCCGTTGAGTTGCCGCTTGTATGCCCAGAATTGTATCAACAAATAGGGATTGATCCCCCAACTGGAGTACTTTTATATGGGCCTCCTGGAACTGGTAAAACTATGTTGGCCAAAGCTGTTGCTAATCATACAACAGCCACGTTTATTAGAGTTGTTGGGTCTGAGTTTGTACAAAAATATTTGGGTGAGGGTCCAAGGATGGTACGCGATGTGTTTCGCTTAGCAAGAGAAAACTCTCCAGCGATTGTATTCATTGATGAAGTAGATTCAATTGCAACGAAACGTTTTGATGCGCAAACTGGAGCAGATAGGGAAGTTCAACGCATTTTACTCGAGCTTTTAAACCAAATGGATGGATTCGACCAAACGACAAATGTAAAGGTAATTATGGCAACTAACAGAGCGGATACACTTGATCCTGCGCTATTGAGACCAGGTAGACTTGACCGAAAAATAGAATTCCCACTACCTGATAGAAGACAAAGGAGGTTGATATTCCAGACGATCACTGCAAAAATGAACTTGAGTGAAGAAGTTGATCTTGAAGAATATGTCTCCAGACCCGAAAAAATATCAGCAGCTGACATAGCCGCAATTTCGCAAGAGGCTGGTATGCAAGCTGTAAGGAAGAATAGATATGTTATACTACCTAAGGATTTTGAAAAAGGATGGAAAATACACGTAAAAAAAAGTGATAGAGATTTCGATTTCTATAGTGTATAATTTTTTATAATGAGTTATTTGAATCTGCCTTTAAATGACTACTTGTAATTAGTTTCGATATTTGGCAAATCAGATTAATAAATATTTTTCGTAAACCATCATCGGTAATATCTTTGCCTAATTTAATTAAATTATCCAATGTATTTCTCTGATATTCCAAATAATACTCATTAATATTCAATAAATTGTAACAATCTTTTACTACCGAACTATTCTTTCCATAATTTTCTGAAATTCTTAGTTTCATTTCTTCATCCGCTAATTCAAGCGATTTTTGGAGCGGCCATGTAAGTTTAAACCTATATATATCGTCTACATTGCCATTGTTAAATAAGTAGTCAGAAATATCATTGTGCACTTGATAGAATTCACCTAGCTTATAGAGGATAGTTTCAATCAATTTTATTTGTGTTGAAGAAATTTGAATTTCAGATAGTGTTAAACCAATAAATACAGGCATATAAAAAGTATAACGAGATGTCTTCATTTCTACCATTGAAAAGTATCTTTTAGATAATTCATCAACTTTGGATAAATCAAATTTTGACAAATCCAAATGTTGACCTAACACCGTAAAAAAAATAGATTCGTTATATATTTTCTGAATTTTCATAACAACATCATTTCCGAATACGCTAGAAAGCTCAAGGATTAATGAAAGCGATAACATTTTCAAGAAAAAAATGTCATTGATTCCATTCGATTGCCCATGAACAACGTGCCAGCAAGGCGCTCCTCTTCTAAATTTACCAGAATCCATAATATCATCCGCAATTAATATTAAAGCTTGTATTGTTTCAATTGTCCAACCTAACAAATAAATGGAATCTTTCCTCTTATTTGAATGAGTTGAAATTAAACTTGAAACTAACACTAAAATTTTACCACGAATATGTTTGCCTTTTTTTACATTATAATCAATACAATTTAAATAATGTTCGATTACTGGTTTTTTTATTTCATCATTTAGTGGTAATTTTTCTAAAATATCATAGACTATCACTCTAAATTTATCGTAATAATTAATAAAATCTGTATAGTCACATTCTATTTGTAGAGAATTCATTTTAATAAAAATGAATGAGGGGTCAAATAATTATTGTAAAAAGTGCATCAAATTATTGAGTTAATAAATGTTATTTTTAATAGATGAAAGAGAGTCTAGATATTTTTTGTTTACCTTTTTTTTTGTGAGTAGAAATTATTATTAAATTAATTAACTTACTTTTTTACAAAACTCGGGATAATCGGCACATGCAGCCAATATCAAATCAACCAATTGATCTTTGAATATTTAATAAGTGACAGACAAATAAATTAGCCCAAACAACTTACCTCTTTCTAAACATACTATTTGGCTTTCAATAGATGTAGCTTTTAAGGATCCACCTAATTTATTGATGACTTCATTTTTTTCAAGATTATTCCTTTCATTGATTAACTTTTGCAAATTTTGTTTTCTATTGCTACTTAAAGAATAACTAATTCTTTTTTTCCCTTTTAATTCAATATTTCGAATGGGTGTTTGAAAGTTTGGCATTTATAATTTAAAAAACAAATACTAAAAAAAATAATAATATTACAAACGATATGTTCCCGCAAAAAAATTTATTGGATTAAAAAAAATTCATAAAAATAGATAAATCGCGTAGGAACTATATAACGGATTCGGATTAAATATCCATTATAAAAAATGAAGTAAATCCAAGCTTAAGCACTTGAATTTTTAAAAATTTTGTCAAATTGCAATGAAAATACATTTGTGACATAAATAAAACATGTTTAAGTTAGCATGCATATAAACATGCAACATGCAATTAATAATTAATTTCCCGTCGTTAAAACATTTAAACCTATTCTTGAATTTTTATGGTTATTTATGGCATCCGAAACTCAATTCAATTTCAGAGAGCATAAAAACGACCTTAGAAAGTTATCTTTGGTCATTTTTATAACAATAGATTTGTTGTATGCAGGAGTGCTTGCAGTTTCATTTGGGAAAGTTTGTGACACACCGTTGAAGACATGGCTCGTTGGTGCAATATTATTGGTAAGAAATTATAAATAATAAAGTAATTTTTCATTCATGAATTAGTCCTATCCTGCTTCTAAACTAATGGCTATAATAGAATCCACATTTGGGCAAAAGTAAGTTCATCTTAAATATAAAGAAAATATCTTATATGAAAGAAGTTTCGCCATAATAGGTGAATCAGTCATGTTTTTGACAAGTTTTCTTTGGTTCACAATGGGAACTGTTTGGGTAAGTTGAATGCTTATTATAATAATTCGATCATTTGCCTAGGTGAATACTTCTTTAGTGTGCCAAAGTACTGCGCCTGCACTTTGGTGGACGGTATGTTGAAAAGAGATTTAAAAAAAAAATTAAAATTTTTGCATGTTTAGACATTTGTCACAATTTCTTCAATTTGGTTTTTTACTGCAGGTTTGGCACTTTCTTTAATTGGAATAACAGTTTATCACATGTTTGCTACTGGAGGTTCAAATCCAGAATTTAATAGTATATCAGATAAACCTACGATATGAAATGTTCAACAAATCATTTCAAGTAAACATTTAGTATTTTTAACAAATGGTATATAAATGCATATGAAATTTTGATGAATTCGATAGATTATTTAAATTCAATTAAATAACGTGAGTTGTTTATTTACGTATTAAAAAAAATAATAAATTTTTTCATCAACAAAGTAGATAGTTCAAAATTTAATTCCTCTAAACTGCTGCAATGTTTCTTGTAGACCTGCGGATACATTTCCATTGTTTCCGGTTAAAATCGACGATAACATGTATGTTTTTGGTAGTTCTGTTGTTATAGAAATGTTTGCAAGGATTCCACAGCACTGAATATCAATAAAATTTGCATCAAATAACTGTATCCATCTTAAACCAGGTCTAAGGCATGAAACAGGAATTGAAGCTGCTGCAATAAATTCAGATTGTATCGAATCTGATGACTTAACCTCAAAATTAATAATCGAAATTTCTGGACAAAGAACATTGAATGTAAATGGAGACAAGTTTTCCCATTTGGGATTAAACCCATTATTATTTATTGCAGGTGTCTTATATGATTTAAACTCTTCACTTGGTCCTCCAAAAACAGAAATAGTAATATATGGTGAAAGTTTATTCCCAGATATTAGACCTGCAATTCCACGTGAAAACTGAGATAGATTGTCAGGGAGTTGGTGAGCTGATAATATTTGAATAGATACTCTAACAGGAGGGATATCAAAGAGCTCTAATGTTTCCAATGGGTTCATAGGATCAAATACCCGTCCATCAAAGCACTTCTTTAAGCACATTTTTGGTTTTAATACATAGCCACTTTTTGAACCACCATTTTGTCTGAATCTCCCTTCATTCAACAACAAAGCAGTTCCGATTGCTTGATAATTCAATGCGACAATTTGGGCTCCGTACGACCACGGTATTAAGGGATTATAGTTTGAACTTGATATGCGTGTACCTGATGGATAAACTCTACATAAATGATCTTGATGGAACTTTGCAAGATTCATACTTGAATCTTTTGCAAAGCGTAGAAATTTTGTCTCAACAAGAGAACCAATACTCATTCTTCTTCGATTCTCAAAATTTGAAAGTTGAATCGCATTTCCTGGAAGAGAAATTAAGCTGGAATATAATCTCTTCTTAATTTGAATTTGATTGGAAGATGAGATTTGCTTTTCACTTTCAGTTCTGTTGTTATTGGATGTTTTAATATCCACTTCTAACATATCTGGGTTTACATCACCGTTTTCATCTTCTTCATCGATAACCCCGGTTCTTAAATCAAAAATGATATCTTCCTTTGGAACTTTAGCTTTAACAAGAAATTTATACTTCAATTCATTTGGAGTGGGAAGTCGATCGCTCCCATCATTTGGAGGAATATAAAGAGAATCACCCAATACATTCAATATTATTTCTGCAACCTTTTCACGTTGTTTATCGGAGGCATGCATTTCAAGTGATAAAATAATTGGGTATGGAGATATCTGAAAAGCATAGTCTTTGCATGCTCTAATTACGTCTTCAAAATAAACTTTAGATGTTAAAGTATGCCCATGGTAAATGACTGGTGATCCATCTGGGCCATTCCAAACATCTAGTTCCACGCACCTGCATCCCTGAAGTAAAACAGTTATATATTGCCCAATCTCAGATTTTGAAGTTAGTTGGTCTCCAGTTAAATATGTATTGTGGCTCGAAGCTATCCAGTAATGTGAAATAGGTTCATCCATCGATTGATACACATCTCTTTTTAATGGATCAAATGCAGAGTTGAATTCTGAGGACATTAGAATGTTGAACCCAATTTCTGTAATACCTCCCCTTTCAATAAATGGCTCTTTCATGTTTAACACAGCATTAACTAATGATTCTAATGTATTCGAGGGATCCATTCCCTGAACATCTATCAGAAAATTACGAAATTTATTTGCGCTCATAACATTTGTCTCTGGATCCTTATATTCATCAAACAAATCACGTAGTTCAGGGAGTATTAAAAGTTGAGTTAAAAGATGTCTAAATTCTTTATAATCAAGAGCACCATTTTTATCATTATCATATTCACAGAAAAGAGCGTGAGTATAATCTTTAGACACCGGCATCTGTAATCTTTTTGTTAAACGCATAAATTCTGAAAAGCTTATTGAGCCAGAGTTATCTAAATCCGAAAGTTCCCATTGACGTCTAATGTAGTCGTGCGTATAAAAGTGTTTTGCATCGACAATTTTTTTTGTTCCCTTAATTTTTGAAACCAACTTTTCTCTTTGAGCAAGAGCATGACTTACTAATAATCCCACCATCCAAAACTTCCATTCTTCTTTATTTGTGCATAAAAGTCTTAGCGTTTTATTTCTTTTCCCTATTACTACTAGTTCAATTCCAAAGCCAGAATTGATATATTCCTTTTTTTTATATTTCTTTGACCTCCAAAAGTCACTATCAGATCCTGGAAGAATGTGGCTTACATCATTTAGATATAAAGTCTGAATAAATACCACTTTTCTGGAACAAATTAAAGTCTTTTTTTTTTGATACCACTTTATACATCCAGAATCCAAGTCAATTTCAAAGTTATATCTCGAAAAACGTTTACTACTTATACAAGTACGTGGATATTTATATAAGTAGGAACCGTTTTTGCATGTATCTAATGCGACATCCACATCAACTTGATGAAGCGATTGCATTAGTCTGTCACTTACAACTATATTCAATTTATTAACTACATCCTCAAATGTGCGTACAGATATTACATATTCGGATAGATCCTGGCTTCCAAGTAATCTATTAATACTGATTTCTCCATTGCAATCTAATAATGGCCGAAACATTATCTTTATAATGTAAGCAACTTAACATGCAATAATAATTTGCACGGCAGGTAGTGTTTATAGCGGTAGGAATGATTGTGCCGCCAAAAAGACATTCTTCCGTACAAAATAGTTTTCTTCAGTTTTAGTATTTTAATTATTTATTAATTTATTTTCTGTATCCGTAGATATTCATAAGTTGATGATGATTCGCCTTATCCGTGTTTCAATTGAGTGCAATATTCTGTACAATGAAACACATTGCGTATTCTGAGGTTATAGTTTCATTGCACAATGCCACAGTATCAACGTAAATTGTTGCTACCGTCCATGTTTGTGCATAGATTAATGAGAATACAATAGGAACTCCAAAATGAGCCGCTGATTTTTGGAGGCTGATAATATTCTACATTATTTCTTCTTAAGTAGTCTTTAATAGATTTTCTACTGCCTATCCCTGCGCGCCGTTGTCTGGTTATTTGTTGACTTTTACTACTAGGCTTCGATGGAAAAAATAACTCTTGTTTCAAGTCATAATGGTATATATTCTTTGGATAGCAATACTGGAACCGTATCACAAACATTCAAGGATTGTAATGCGTCGAAATTTAGTGTTTCCTATATAGGTAATTCTACAAATTATCTTGCTGGCTTCCAAGCAAATAAATCTACTTTACATATATGGAGCAATAAAAGTGATCCGATTTACAAAGTTTCACTCCCTGAAATAATAAAATGCTGCGAGTTTCAAGATGATGGTGGTGTTGTTTATGCTGGTGGTTTTTCAGGAACTGTATACATATGGGTAATCACAACTGGGCAGCTTTTGAATTGTTGGCTTTCTCATTATAAACCTATAAATAAAATAAAATTGGTACAAAATAATTCAATACTAATTACATGTAGTGATGATTGTTATATACAAGCATTTCTGACTAGTGAGTTACTTGAAAGTAACAACTCCTTGACTTTTCCAAAACCATTAATTAAATGGAATGCTCACTCTGCTTCCATAAATGATTTCATTCCGTTAAATTTTACAAATAACTTATTAAATCTATATATTATTTCCATTGGAGGAGACTTTTCATTAAATTTCCTTACATTTAGATCCGAGAAACCCTTAGCAAACCTAAATTTCTCTACACAGTTACACTCTTGTACTTCCTCAGAATGTGGTAAATTAGTTTTCATAGGGGGTGGAAATGGAATTATTTATAAAGTAGATTACGACAATATATCTCGTCTAAGCCTTAACTCTATTTCCAAGTTACTTGGTCACTCTGGTCCTGTTAAAGCTTGTATTTGTTCTAAAGACAAACTATTTTCATCTGCAAATGATGGAGTAAGAGTTTGGGACATAATAACAGGAACGTGTATAGCTCAATTACCTCAATTTGGAGATGGTATATTATCTATTTTAAATACTAATTTGTCAATCAGTTATTTATCTTTATCTATTCCCTTTTTCAAACCTTTTCAAAGGAATATTTCTAAATACAGTAATGTAATTGGGATTAATATACCGACCAGGGATAGAAGATCAGAAATAAAGAGTGAAATTTATCATCTTTCAAACAGAACAGATGACATTTCTTATTTAAATATGTCTTTGCTAGCCTTTAATGGTATTTCTCAAAAACGTAAAGGTGAGATGAAAACAAGAATAAAAAATGGCGTTTTTACAAGTGAATGTAATAATAATATCATCAAACTTGCAATTGAAAAATGTATTTTTCTTGAATCATCAAAGCTAAGATCAAGTTGTAGTATGCATAATGATAATAATTTTGAACTGTTGAGAAGTTGTACTACTCCTTATTCCAAGTTTAAAGAAGTTAAAAGTATAAAAATTGAGGAGGAAAAAAAAGACCAAATGGTAAATCAAAATTTTAATAATTTACCAAAAATTAAATATAAATTTATTAAAAGCTATGGTATAGGCAAATTTTCTAGAAAATTACATTTGAGAATGCTTCTTAGAAAGAAATATTTAAAACTCTATAGACATTAAACATTGAGGTGCTAAACGTGAGCTTCCGTGGCTTAGTCGGTTATAGCATTCGGCTGTTAACCGAAGGGTCGACGGTTCGATTCCGTCCGGGAGCGTTTTTTGTTTCCTAAATTTATAATTTTTATCCATATTTTTTTTCGGAAATTTATGTTGAATTTGTGTTATTAATAATTAAAAGAATTGATTGAATTTAAAAAAAAGTGTTGAATATTTCAAAACTTCAGTTTTTAACCCCTCGCATTAATTTTAATACTTAGATTTAGGGGGGATTTAAACAAGATTCTTGAAATAAAATAATAGCTAATATGCCAGATAATTTTAGTTAATAACAATCGAAAAAAATAAATGATAGACTTGGAAATTCATCTTATAACTGGGAAATAATGAATGATGTTTCTAAATTTTTGAGTTTACACTCTAACAAATGTGAAGAGTTAGGAAAATTAAATAAACCAACTTTAAGAAAAAAAAATAAACTTTGTTCAAATATTAATGTAAATAGAACAATTCACTCAAAGATCTCCGTTCAAGAAAATAAGAATAATGTTTCTCAACTATCTAAAGTTGGTAATAAGGATTATTCTATAGAATATGAACAACCAATAATTGAAGGTTGGCTACACAAATGGACTAATATGGTAAACACCTGGAAGCCAAGGTATTTTAGACTTTACCCTGGAATTTTATGTTATATGAAAGGTTCTAAAATCAGGAAAATTAACATTCCAAACAAATCTTGTTACATTGACATTTATTCGAGTAAATGTAATAGAATTTCACTTAGATATCCTAATGATTCGAATAGTGACTTACATTTGAAAGCATGTTCACTTGAATCAAAACTTGCTTGGATAAATTCTTTAATTTACTCTATGAATGCAAAACTATTTCTTGGGAAAGAAATGTTTTTTAACCAAATTAATTCTCGTAATTTATCTATATCATTTAAAGATTCACTAAACATTTGCAATATTCCTTTTTTAACGAACTTATTATATGAACTAATAAAAACAAGAAATTTGGTTTTAGATGAAATTTCAGAAAAGAGAGTTAAGTCTAGCAAAAGTAATATCACCAAATATTTTGATAAATTAATTGATACCGTTTTCGAGAAAACATGCAATGTTAATCTAGTAAAACTTCATGAAGACGATATTTATTCATCGCTATTTAGTTTAATAAATACGGAAGAGGATATTGAGAAAATTAATATTAAAAACAATAGAGGCTTACACATCTTTGAATCTGCTGAAGAAACATTTTACGACGCTTTTTCAGATTTTGAAAATGATACTGAATCAGACAGAATTTTGGATACTTCCAATTTGATTCCTACAAAAAATGAGTGTCATTGCTGTTTTTGGAGAAAAAATCCATATAAATATCGTATGACATTACCATTTCTACAACAAAAGCCACGTTTTAATTTGTGGTCATCTATCAAGGAATCTATAACAAAGGATATTTCACGAATAACAATACCAATTCAGTTCAATGAACCAACATCATTATTACAAAGACTAGCAGAAGATTTTAGATATTCATCAATACTAGAGAATGCATCTCTCTACGACTCCAGTATAGATCGTCTTCGTGAAATAACTATATTTTCTATTACTCCCTATGTATCTTCAATTGGGAGGATATTTAAACCATTTAATCCTTTGCTTGGCGAAACTTTCGAATTTTCTCACCGCGGTTTTAGGTTCATTGCAGAACAAGTAGGACACCATCCTCCTACTGCAGCGTTTTATGTTGAGCACCATCCAACGAATGTTAATGACGACATTCCAAAAATTGGACATAGAATTAATCCCTTGTATTCAGTTTGGGGACAAATTGGAAATAAATCTCGCTTTACAGGTCAAAGCTTGGAGCTTACTGTGATAGGAAATGTTAATGTAGTGTTAAATGACAAAGATGACAACTACACCTTTAATAGGCCAAAATTACTCATTCATAATATAATATTTGGTAAACTTTGGATAGAAATTGTGGGAATTAGCACCATCATAAATCGAAAAACTTCAGAATTTTCATTGATCGAATATCAAAAAGGCGGATGGTTTAGTAATGATTTGTTTAATATTAAAGGATTTGTCTTTAACAAGCACGGTAAACCAATTTACAAAATAGGAGGGAAATGGGACAGTAAGATTTGGTATGAATCTTGTGAATTTGATCATGAGTTTACTAAAGAAAATATCTTTATTAAATCAAATTTGGAGTCAGAAAAGGTAATTAAACAGAAGGAAAATTATAGTCTGTGCGGTGAATTAACGGGAACAAGTTCAAATACAATTCCTGCAAGTTGTTTGTATTTATTGTCCATTTGGGACAAAATTGAATCTATTCCTTCAAGTCGTAAAATAGCATGGATAGCCGAAGCTAAGCCCTTCCAAAGTGAAAAATTCTTTGGATTTGCTGAAATGACATTTGAACTCAATGAAATCTCACCGCAATATGACATCAATACACCAGGTGTAAATATGCCGTGTACGGATTCCAGGTACAGGCCAGACCAAAGAGCATATGAGAATGGGCACATTGAGTGGGCAATTAAAGAGAAAAGAAGACTCGAGGAGAAGCAAAGAGCAAGCGCAAAAAAAAGGTTAAATGGCGAAGCTGACTATTCACCAAAGTGGTTTTTCAAAGAATTAGATGATTCTACTGGAAAATTTAATTGGAAATTTAATCATAAATACTGGGCTCATAAGGATCAGCAAATCGAATTTGCAGATTTACCAAATATTTTTTGAAAAGTGGAAGGAGTCATTCATAAAGTCGCGTATCTGTCTTATTAATATATTGTACAATACTTTGAGAGTCGTCTGTGAAGACGCCATCCGTTTTCAATATCCTGATAAAATAGTCATATTCTTCATAAATATCTTTAAAATATGGTAATACGGATTCTGGCCTAAATGTGTATGGTACAACAATTAGACCAAGTTCGTGAGCTTTGGAGATAAAATGACTTGAGCTAGGTAAAGTATTGTTAGAAGTATTAATTTGATCAATTAAGTCTTCCTTATAAGGAGATACGACATTTGCAAACTTTGAAATGTACTCTATGTCGCAAGTCACATATTTCATTTTTCCGCCGTCTTCTGCATCCTCGACTGCATATACAAAGCTATTTTCACTATCTCTGGTTAAAAGTTGTACCAAATTGATCTCGCTCCTGGCTCGTATATATTCTAAATTAGATGGTTCGAAACTTTGAACATAAACTGAGTCAATTTTTTTGTTAAGGCCAAATCTGTCCAATGCATTTAACAATTTGTCGGCAATATTGCCGATGCCTTTTCTCTCGTGTAAAACGGGATATTTTATTTCAATATATAATCCCGGGTAATAACCGTCAAACCCAGAAACACTAAACATTAGGAACTCATCTAGTGTAAGTATATCATATATTCCATTTAGATCTGGATTTCTGTTGTACTTTTTTTCATGCGTACACTTGATTCTTTTGATCTCCTCATATGTAAGATCCCATGAAAATATGCCCGTGATTGCATCATTACTATTAGTATCATATAAAATTTCCGTTTTCCTGAGGTGACTAAATTCAATTAAATCATCAATATTTGTAGATTCTGACAAATTAGGGCTATGCCTCAAAATCAATATCCCATCTTTAGTTGAGACAATATCGCATTCTATAAAATTCACTCCATGTTTCGCTGCTAGGGAATATGCAGCCAAAGACTCTTCTGGCATAAAATAAGATGCACCCCTATGGGCAACTAAATGAAGACTGGCGTTTGTCTTCACCATCATACAAAAAATAATTAAGTAAAGATTAAGCATTAAAACATTGTAAATTAACAGGAAAGATTTGCGCCAGGATACTAATGAAAAAAAATGTAATGATTTGGTAAATACCAAAGTAAAATATTGTTATAATCTCAAAAAAAATCAAAATGACTAATCCAGATACTATAGAAATAGCACGTCATTATAACAATAGCTACCTTTTTGAATATCCGTTTGGATT
This sequence comes from Cryptosporidium viatorum, assembly GCA_004337795.1. Taxonomy (NCBI): domain Eukaryota; phylum Apicomplexa; class Conoidasida; order Eucoccidiorida; family Cryptosporidiidae; genus Cryptosporidium; species Cryptosporidium viatorum. The sequence goes on from QZWW01000033.1 coordinate 340,039, forward strand.
GTTAAATTGCCAATCATATGCAGATTTACATGCATCAAAAATACTTTTTTCCGCCTTCCACCCCAACTCCTTTTCCGCTTTTGATGGATCAGCAATTACACTTGCCAAATCTCCAGGTCGCCTGTTTATTATTTCATAAGGAATTTGTTTTCCGCTGGCGTTTTCAAAATTTTCAACCATTTCTAGTACAGAAATCCCGCTTCCGCAACCCAGATTGTAAATATCTAGAGTTTTGTCCGTATCGCTTAAATTCAATAGTTTTTCCAGAGCTTTAACATGCCCATTTGCTAGGTCGGTTACGTGAATATAGTCTCTTATCCCTGTTCCATCTCGAGTTGGCCAGTCATTACCGAAAACGAATAGCTTCTCTTTCCTTCCAATTGAGACAAGTTGTATATATGGAAGCAGGTTATTTGGCTCTTCTGGGTCTTCACCTATTAAAGAAGATGGATGACAGCCAACAGGGTTGAAGTATCTTAATATCGAAAACTTTGTGTTTTTAGATGCATTGTAAATGTCTTTCATCACCTGTTCTATCATAAACTTCGTTTGTCCGTAGGGGTTCGATGCCCCCAACGGGTCAGTTTCCAGAAGAGGCGTAGATTTTGGCAAATAAACTGTTGCACTTGAGGAAAACACCAAAACATTACAATTGACTTCCTTCATTACTTCTAATAATCTTATAGTCCCGACAACATTATTTTCGTAGTATTCTAGTGGTTGGGAAACTGAGACTCCAACAGCCTTGAGCCCTGCAAAGTGGATTACAGCACTATAACTCTCTTTCGAAAACAAAGTCAACATCTTTTCTTTATCTCTAATATCAATTTTAAAGAATGGAACCTTAACTTTGGTGATTTTTTCAATCCTATTAATAACTTCAGGGTGTGAATTTGAGAAATTATCTAATATATGAACAGTATAACCTTCTTCAATGAGAGCTATTACGGTATGACTACCTATGTAGCCAGCTCCGCCTGTACATAAAATTTTTATCTCACTTTTACTCATTTTTTAGAAGTTGGAAATAATTCTTTGTGTGCGCTGGGCTATACATACGTTTTTTTCGCATTGTTCTGTGTATGCATATTTTTTCCTTAACTAATGCTCGAAAAAAAAAAACCGAACTTTATTTTGCAAATGAAGACTATACTACAAATTAATTAAAAATTTAGAAAGAGAGGAATTTCATTAATTAATTTTGAAATAATATCTATGAACAATTAAAAATAGAATAATTAAAAGTGTTAATATGAATTAAAAAGTTATTTTAATGTTTCATCCAAAATGATTGATAAGGAGAAAAAAAATTATCAGGAAAGGATATTTTTAGATAGTTTCGACTATTCAGAGTTAGAGAAAACTGACCCAATACTATCAGGTGGTTTTAATGTTGTGTTTAGAAGAACTTGCCCTATTGAAGTCAGATTAATAGATTCGGATGATGTGGAAGAAATTGGAACTACAGAGAATATTAATTTTAGGGTAATGATAAAGGGAACAAAATCGCTCCCTGATATAATCAGGTTCGAAATAACATGCGACAATGATCTTTTTCTTTTTTATACACGCGATTTTTCAATTTCAGACTATAATGAACTGAAAGTTATGCAAAATCTTGTGTGTGATTACAGTGACTTCACAGAAACGTTTTGCAGAATAGTAAATAATGTTATCCAAGATCAATTGGGATGCTTTGCAAAGTTTTGCCTTAGAATTGATGGAAGTGCAAAATTAACTTTTATTCAAGTTATGGAATATAAATTTTTAGAACTGCTTTCTATTGATTTTCAACAAACTCCGGAAGAGATTATAAGAAATTCAATTTCGTTTAGATACTCCTTTATGAAAAGTAAAGTTGCATTAATGGAGGGAAGGTTCTTGGAAATTTCAAACCTGTTGAACATAAGAAATCCGAATTTATTGCATTATTTACAGAAAAATTCAAATTCTATTAGAAATAAGTATTAGAATTAGCTTGATTAATTAGATATTTCTTTATTTGCCCCTTTGTATATTCCAGTATTTATGTCAATTATGTTTTTTTGAATACAATCAATTATAGTTTTGTTTACTTCGAGAGATACACTACAGGTTCTAGAAACCAAATATTCAATTGAAAACTCAATAGATGCGCTGCTGGTTCCTATTGAATTTAGAAATTCATTTAAATTATCATCTCCGTGTAATCTTAAATTTGAAAATGAATCAACCAAATCCAAATTGATATCTTCCTTTGACTCTTTAGTTTCGGAAAGTTTTTCATCTAAAATTTCTTCATATTTGAACAAACTATCTTTTTCATCAATGTTATTGTATATTTTGGATCTAGCTTGCAAATATACTTCTAGCAAACTTTTTTCTTGAGAATCGTTGGAAAAAACATGCTTAAAATCATGCTCAATTAATAAATATATTTCTCTCTTGCTTAAATCGTTTAAAACAAATTCAGAAGCCTCTTCAACTGCATGACACTTTACATAACTCATAAGTTTACTATAATAGAAATTTGCTCGTTTTATCCTCTCTTTACCCATATCTCGAGCAGATTCTATCCGTTCAAGTAAATCTTTAGATGTTAATCTTTTCTCTTGAATGTCCAATAATTCTTCTAATTTTTTTCGTCTTAAAAAATTTTTCTTGGGTCTGGTGTAGTTAAATGTACGCTTTAAATTAATAATCTCGTTACTTTCAAATTCATTTTTTATAAAGTGTAAATGAAGCCTATTATTTAAGCGAACAATATTATGAGAATCTTTGTTATCATTTATGCCGGTATTTTCATATAGGAATTTGTCATCAATTTTTTTAATTGAGGAATTATAATTAATAATATTACTCGGTTTATTGTTAAGCTGGCCAGATTTACCAAGTATCTTACCTCTAACTATTTTAATCATATCGTCAAAATTCTTCCTTTGGCTACTTTGAAATATATATGCATCATTATTCTCGAGTGACTTTGGCATTTCAAGTTTATAATTTTTTTTCACTTTAAAATACACCCGGCAAACTGTTTGCTCGTATTAATAAATGAATTTTTAATTAATAATTTATAAATAGGAAGAAAGATAAAGTATGGACAAAATAATACGAATTTTAACGTAAAATTATTTAAAATAATAGAAGAAATTTTTAAAATATCTCAATACGTATTTAAAAAAAAATGCTGTAAAAACACAATTCTTAATTATATACTAACCAATATTTGTTTACAACACGAAATATTCAATGAAGAATTTAGAATTTCTTCGTATGAAATTTATTATTACATAAATTTTAAATTTGTCATCTTGCTTTTGTTAAATAGCGCCAGTGGCGTTTATTCTTCTCTACTTTATTGACAATGGTACAAGCCAAAAAGAAATTCAAGAAAATCGAATTGCAAGATGAGAACGATCTTTTGAAAAGAGGATTAATTGAAAGAAATATTGATGATAGCTTAAATTCTGGTAAATTATTTACTTTCGATACTGAAATACTTTTAAATTCACGTAATAACTTGAACCGTATTAAAAAAAATCACGATACTATTCAAAAAAAATATAAGCTTAAGTATTTTAACAAGAATAGTGTTAATACAAGTATAATCAAACCATCCTTGAGGAAAGTTTGTAATTCTGATCAAGATGAACTCGATATTTGGGGAGGCTCAGTTCAAGATTTAGAAAATGTGAACAGTCAAATGAATTATCCAGGTGAACTTTTAAAGAGCAAAGGTCCCTCTGTTCAATTACCTCACTCTGGCCAATCAATTAACCCGTTAGAACTTGATAGGCAAGATGCACTACTTAGGTCATCTTCAGTTTTAAATTCAAACGCTCATAAAAATAATATATTTTCTACTTCGCTAGTTAATTCATTTATTTCAAGTTACTATGAACCTGAAGAGGTTTTAGAACTAACTGAATCACAAAAATATCACTTGGTCAACTCTTTGTTGAATGGTAAAGTTTTGAAGCTTGATTCTATTAGTGACTTAGAATTAGTTAAAAATATTCAAGGCGAAGCAGATAATACTTCATATTTTCGCCAACAAAACAATGGAATTAGAAAAAAAAAATCCGAGATTAATAGAGAAATCCGAAAAAAAAAAGAATTTATGCTTGACAAGGAAAAAGCAAAAATCAAGAAACTGAATAAAGATGTTCAAAATATAGGTAAGTTTAAATAATCTTTACTAATTAATAATACTTCTTTAGATATGTTAATTCAAGATGTCGATAAATTCAACTCTCATTTAGAAAATAGAAAAATTTATTTGACAATTCTTAAAGAACAAATAGATTCTGCAAGAAGATTGGGAGTTTTGTCAAAGATTAAAATAGGTAGGAATGTCTATAAAGAAAATCCAATTAGAACTTTGTCGGAAGCTGATATTCGGTCAAGTAATGGATCTTTAAGAAAGTTGCACATAGAAGATAAATCGCTTTCTAAGGATATTGTCTCTAATATCTATAGAAGAGGGCTAGTAGAGATTCCACCTGTAAATGATGCTTACTACGGTAGAAGATTACAAAAACTTCTCAGGAGAAAAAGAAAGTCGAAAAAAATTGTTAAAAAGGTTCGGTTTTTTTAACTAGATTTTTGTTATGAAATACAAGCGCTAAATTTTTTGCCTTAAATCATTTTTTTAAAAATATTTGTAAGTACTTTATTTTATTTTAATAATTAATTTTATGTATGGAAAAAGGAGTTAAAGTTAGAAATAGAACAATTTCAAATTCTACTTTCTCGTCTAATGGTTACCTTGTTTCAGTAACAAACGTATTCAACATTCCCAAAAATGATATTAATTTGGACTCAAAGTCTAATCAATCTGAACATTTTAAAATAATTGCCCAACTTACAAATAGCAATCGACTTTATAAGATATCGCCTGTAACGAAAACGTTGTCTGAGAATCAAAACCAAATTATTTATTTTAATATATCACTTTATAATGAATGGTCAACTGCATGTTCATTTGTTAATATAGGTGATATAATTGAAATTTTTGGTGGATATGTTTCCAAAAATAAAAATACTATCACATATGAATTTTCAGTTTCGAAAAGAAATTCCTCAATGGTTGTCTGGAGGAGCGGTTTTGAACATATTCCTGCAGTATTAACTCATGCAGCAGTACTATGTAGTAAAGGTAATATTTATCTTCCTGCATGGGCAAGAATATACAATGACAGTACCAAATTGGAATCTGTAGAAAATAGTATATATCATCAAAATTCTTCATCAGTTATTGAAACCATGTATTTCAATGGAAACTCTGATCAACTAAACGGCATTACTAGTAACTTGAATATCGAAAAAAACAACGAAATATATCATGCCATCCTTAAAAAAAGAAAGTCATCAAATGTTTGTAAGAACGCATCTCAAACTATTCAATATTCATATATTGATAGATTGTCTGATATTATCCCTAAAGTTAGTATAAATCTTTATGGTGTCGTATTAGAAGTTGGGAATAATCCAATAAAAAGATGTGGTTCACGCACCTCGCAAATTTTTTTGAATGTAACGTTGATTGATCCTTCTGTCATTGAGCTAGTTCCAATGGATAGTTATTGTATTTCAACTCTTGATGAACTGCTTTCAGGCACATATAACTATAAAAATCGACCGCGGTTAAACCCAAACTTCCCGACAATTTCTCTGGAAATAGCTACCGAGGGTGATGCAAACACTCTTCCAATTATCAATTTTGGAGATATTATAAGAGTTCATAGAGTAGAACCAACAATATCAAAACAGAAATACATTGATTTACCGTGCAATGTAAAGAATACATCAATACGGATTTGGTCGATTCATGATTTAGATATTGAAAGTATATATTCCAAGTATTCATCAGATGAAGAGATATTTGATAGCCGCGATTGTTATTTTACAGTAGAAAATGCTATCAAAGTGGGTGGAAATCAACAAAGAACAACCTTTACTAAAGATGACTCATTAAGACTATTAAAGTTACAAAGATGGTTTTATGAATTGTTTCATGATTTTCCCTTCTTTTCCATCTCTCCTTATACGAAAACGTTGAAATACCTTACAAATTCAAGTGAAAATCACAACCGACAATTTGGAGATATTATTGTATTTATTCATGATATTTGTACTTTAACTGAATTTTTTAGGAAAACAACCTCTGAGAATGACAATTTGTATCCAATAACAAAGAAACTACTTAAACAAGAAAATTTATGTTTAATTGTGACAGAGCATAAACAATGTGAAAGAATAAATTTGGATAGCTTGACGAAATACAACTATGATCAAGTATTCATTGTTTATGTTTCCGAAAACCATAACTTCGGACTAAGAGATTATTTTATTAATAATAAAAAACCATTATCTTATGGAGACTGGATTAGAATAAAAAATGTATCGGTCTTAGGTACAGACTACTTTACGCGCATAAACGGAGAACTTGTTGGCCCATTTACTGTAATAGATACGAATAGATCTAGAATTACGCGTCTTCCATTTTGGTCAGGCGATGTTAAATTAAACTCAAATAGGATTTCTCCTATTTCAAAAAAGTAAAGCGTTTCAAACACTTTAATCAATTAAAATTTTGTCGAATAAATCATTTTAAATTATAAATAACATGGAATATTCGAATAAACTAAGAGCTATTTTTAATATAACGCCGCAAGTTTTTTTTTTGAAAATCGAAATGAACTAGAATTCGAACTTCAAGCTTGTATAGTTTGGTTAATACTGCAATAATCATATTAGTACAACCTTAGTTTGAAATTGGGCTTTTGCATGATTTATTGTTTCCATACAATGCTTAATTTCGCAATTAACGTTCTAATATCTTAATCGATTTTTGTTCTACTTAATATACTGCAAAATAATTGACTCTTCGAAAAATTCCACGTTACAATCTTTAGAACAAGTATATACAATTATTGTTGACCAATCCGAATTGCACTTATCAAAAACATCTTTTTCTCCAAACAAATTCTCCCACTCATATACAATCGTTGACATTATCTGGAACTCAAATACTTTGTTTGAGCCACATTCTTTGCAACTCGGAACACTTATTTTTTTCGGAGTTTCTGAGTAAAGAGGAGTACCACCGAAACAATACCTAATTATTTGTCTTGGAAATTTTGAAATTTCTGCAGAAAAATTGTGTAAATATCTGTCCTTATCAGATATATAACAGCTTTCTTCAACGCTCGATGGATCCAAATATTCGACGTCGCTTTTATCAGATGAAACATCGGAATATGAACTTTTTTTGATTTCAATTGGATCATTATCGGCATTTGAAATGTAAGAATTCAATAAAAATTTGACTTTGCTATCACTATTATCAATGTCATTTTCTGATATATAATTGATTAAATAACTTTTTTGGGTTAATTTGTTATTGATGCTTGTATTTTCAATTCTTTCTGAATCGCTTTGAATATTTTGATTTGTTATTAATTTATTAATATCTATCCCGGCTGATTGAAGCCAATCATCTGTTGGAATGTCACTCTCCTCATTTGGATAGCTTTCAGTTGTTTCAAATAAATTTGATTCTACTGAGGACCTAAAAGCAGTCCAATTAATACTACAGTAATTGTTTTCACAATAAAACAAATATACAACTCGTCTTTTAACCATTGAATATGGAGTATTTCTAGCAAATAAATTGAATATAGTTATTATAATCATAAATACCTTATTAAACTTACAACTGTAATATAAATTTCAATGGTAGGTTGCATTTTTGACAATTTACTTGAATGTTACCACTAGTTAAAAAATCCTAAATAAATTAAATGACCCGATTTATTCAAATTAAAACTTACCGGGCAACCACCCAATTTACTATATACTTCTAAATATTCCCTCAAGTCATATTCATTTTTTATTTCTCTGCCAAGGTAACCAAGTACAATCATTTTAATTTGAAATGATTCAAATTTGGCACAAACTAAACGCGCGATTTTTGTGTGTCGATTACTGTTGAAATATTTTAAAAAAATACTAAGTAAATAAAACACGTAAATTTATGTGAACACTTGTATCTAATATGAATAACAATGAATTGGCTGATATTATTGATACGTTCATTAGCGTGGAAGAGTCAAATAGAAATTTAGATGAGTTTATCGATTCTCATAGTGAATGTATCGGTACCCTACGTAAGTATTTGCTTGACAGTATACGCGAGTTTGTATTTGGCGAAAGTAACACTAGCAAACGTTTAAAAACTATTAAGGGCATTAACTCATCTTTAAAAGGCTTATGTTGCAACTTTGGTCATCTTGTTTTTCCCTCGAATGGTCTTGTTCAGTTTTTTTATAGGGTTTTAGATAAAATTTTTAGTCAACATTTTTGTTTCCCACCCTATTTAAATATAAACGAAGAGAATGAAGTTTTTTCTCAGAGATCAAATGACAATGAAATGATTTATTGCTGCGTTTCATCACTTCTGACAATTTTGAAGCTATTGTCGAATGGAAACAAATCTTTATATATGGCATTCACTAACGAAACCATAATGAATATAAATAAATTAAATTCAAATATGAAATGTAGAAAATTTTCAAAAAACAGTCGTCATCATTCTCAAAGTATTGATATTTATTCGTCATTTCTTCAAGCGATTAAATTAAATTCTAAATTTATAAATGTAGCAAGATCTCCAATTTGTGTTAATTTGCCAAAAGAAAACATTTGGTTTATTTATATAATGGGGCATATCACAATACAGCTTCTAGTAACTCAAATTACTTTTTATGAAGATTCATCTATCAGAGACAGATTTATCACCGCTTGGTTGAGAGTACTAAATTCATGTATCGTAACTAAACAACTAGAATTTGTTGGAATGATATTATATATTTTAAAGACTATTACATTTAATTTTAAAAAAGAAATAAGCAATCCAAATATTTTTTATTTGATAAAAAATAATACGGTTGAATTTCTTTATAACGAAGATATCGTAAACCAGTTTACAAATATTTTGCCATGTTATATCACATGGTGCGTAAATAACAATTCCACTATGGGCCTATTTGGAGAATTCACTATTTGGTATTTAAATGGGTTTTCGAGAATATGCTCATTAAACGAGTTATATTATAATATGCAAAGTCCAAGTACTTACATTTTTCAAATTGAATTCATTTTAAGATTTTGGTTCAAACGATTCAAATTGATCTCAAATGACTTTTTTAACGAATACCCTTCAAAAGTAATATTTGAAATATTAAATAAAATGCCTTTTATTTCAGAAAATGTTTCCAAAATAATAGAATTGGGTGTTAAAAATTCTATGATTCAGAAGAATTACAACAGTGACAAGGTTCCTTACATAAATATTAAGATATTCTCATTGTTGATTAAATTAAAGTCACTCAACTTTTTCACTATCAATGAAAAAAATTTCGATGAACAGACTAAAAATATAATACAAGCTTCAATATGTGGAATAAACGAGCTGTATTCTAAAAAATATGACACTCCATTAATTACTGCACATATTCAAATGGTCCTTTCGAGGAATTTTAATGCAATTCTTTTGGAAAATATAAAAAATCAATTACCATTATGTTATTCTATATCTTTCACAATTGAACTTATTCGATTAATGCTAGAAAATGATATTGGCTGCACTTTTGAATTCGGAAAGTATATTATGAACCATCTTTGTATAACAATAGCATCTAATGAGAATAAGATTTCAGATTGGGGATTATCTCAGTGTATATTACTATCTGAGCTTTCTTTTCGTATTTTATCTAAATCTAAAGAAAGATTAGAAGGAATATTAGAGTCACTAATAGATCTGATAGACGGAACAAGTATATTCTTTATTATTATTTCAAATTGTATAATAAATTTGATATTGATCAATTGCATGTATTCATTTGAAATAAAAGAGAGTTTGGTTAATAAAATTTTAATGAAGCTTAATAATTTTGATATTTCATGCAAGCTTTCACAAATGATTCAAATCAAACTAATAAAAATACTTTCAATTATTATTTTGAAAAATAGCGAAATTGAAAATCTCAATATTATATCTGATTTACAAACACTTATCAACAATATAAGGCTAACCAACGAAAGTTGCTTTCCTTTTGGAAGCTCATTTAATTCCATTTCTTATTTTGATTCGCTTCATGAAAATAACTATTGTAAGGGCAAGTTACTTTCTTTTCTGCCAACATTTCCAATTTGTCTTTTTTGCAAAAAGAAAATTGGACTTATTCCTTCTAAAGAGTTATTTATTTGTAATGGTTGTTGGAGGATCATACCGACTTCAATTGATATTGACGATTCCGTTATTGTTCCAGAAATTAAGAACTATTTTTCTACAGTAGACATTTTACTATATTTTAATAAAAAGCATACTTTTAAAATTGATACAATTAATTTATTATTCGATTCAATAAACAAAATTCAAAAATATGCTCGAGATAGACAAGACCAAAGTTTTTTTGCTATATTATCAATTTTATTCAGCTTTTTGAAAAATAAATCAGCTGATGATATTAATAATATGACAAATTATTTACAAAGTAGTATTTTTGAAAGAGATTATTTAAATTATTCTCAATTCCAACTCAATTTACTAATTTTATCAAGAAAATTCTTGTGGAATCATCTTTTAAGTTACTCAAATATTAGCAATAATTTACTTTCTAGCGAATTGATTTTTCCTACGCCACTAGTAATATCCAAAATAATCAGTGAGTTAATAGATCCTGAAACTTATTTTTTCACGAATGTCGAAGATGTATTTAGATTATCACTTTTTTTTGGACCCGAAATAAAAGATTCCCAACAAATTTTAGATCAATTAGAATCAAATAAACACGCATTTTTTGGCAATATTTTTAAAATTAACGAACTAATCTATTACATTTCAAAAAAGAAAATAACAAGCACTGAATTTTGTGCTACTCTTGGTATTTGTAATGAACTTAACAATAAATTATACAATTATAAACTTACAGATTTACAGTTAACGGAAAATTCTCAAATGCTGTTAAGCATTGCCTCTATGGAAATTTTAGTTCAAAATATTATGCTAATTAGTACTGTATTTACCGATGAATCATTCAGTCATTTTTTCTATACGGCATTGACAGCTCTAAAGCTTGCGGTAATTGGATTAGAAAATAATTGGAAGTTATTATGGCGTAGAAGTTATCTTACCGAATTTTCAAAAGGAATAATTCCCGAAAAAATAGTCAAGAATGAATCAACTTGTGTTTTTAAGTATAATTCAAAGGTAATATATAAGACATTATCTATAATTTGTTCCGTATTAATGAGGCAGAATACCACGCTATCTAGTGTTTCAGTATCTCCCGGAACAAATAAATTAACATCAATTAAATTATCCTCTTTTGTTAATTCGAAAAATAAACATCCTAATTGGCTAATTTCATTGCTTGGCCCTACATTCGCTTATCTTCTACCCAATTTATTTTATAAGTCTTTTTTTGGTCATACCAATAATTTTTCAAATACAGTTTTTTTATATTTAAAAAAACATATTCCAAGCTCACTTTCATTTGACAAATTAATAATCCAAATACCATTTTTTTTGATAAATATTATGAATGATGATGATGCCGATATTGAAGTACGCTTTAATTTTCTTAAAAATAACATTTATAGCAACTTATTGCATAATTCAATTTCGGATGATTTTCAATTACCAAAAGCATTAGTAAATACATCTATTGCATCTCTTTTTTGGATTATTACCAGTTCTGAAAATATTATAAAATTTTTGGTTCAAAAATATGATGATAAGTTTTTTGGCAAGTATCTTGACCACTTGACTTTAGAATGCTTGAATTATAATTCTTCTGAAAACTATATTTTTTCCAAACAGTGTGATTGGCTATCAAAAAAAATTAATATTCTAATTTGTGAATTTGGCCTCAATACAACATGCCAGCCTAAGCAAAAGAAACAGAGGATTATAAATGAAATTGAACGGACTATTAAAATACCACAAATAATAGAGAATTATATTGGCAAAAATTTAATGTGGTTATTAGAATTTTATAGCAAAAGTTTCTTAATAGGAGAATCTACTAGAACATGGAATAACGCACAACTAAAACATATATTTTTTCCAATATCTTTTATTATTTCAGAGCCACCACCTTCAAATAGAGCATCAATGTATTGGTATCGAGTCTTTAGGTCCCTTTCACTTTTATTGTATTTTTCAAGAAAATACATTAAGGAATACGCAACAAGAGTATTAGAACTTTTAATGAAAGTCACGAATAAATCAAATATGCACCCATCTTGTATTCAATGCTGGAATATTTTTACTTCGCAATTGATTGAAGATTTTCAAGAGAACAAAGATATTAACAAAAATATTTTTTTGCATTTATTATCCCCTATTATTGAACAATTACTAATCATAATTGAACCATTTACTTTAAATAAATCTTCATTTCTTATTCATCTGGAAAAATGTTTCAAATTTATTGTATCTTCAGTTTTGAACATTAATAAGAGCTATATTGCACTAATTCCAATTGTTACAAGTGTTGAAGGTAATTCTATCAGGAAGATAATTCTTGATTGCTATTACGGAGATTATTTCTTGAATGCATGTTCAACCAACGTAGAATATGAATACTACAAACTTGTTTTCCATCTTTTCAATGAAAGAATTGATTTTTCATTAAAATTTTTTTCGACGCATGCTCCCTATATTACATATGAAAAATTACTTGCATCTATTAAAGATATAATTTTACTTTCTCCAATTAATGCATATTGGGCTTTATTTGGTAATATTGAAGACTATAATTCAAATATACGTTTAAATTTGCTATACAACAAATGTTTAAACATCATTTCAAATACAAGTAATGATTCATTAATCCCGTTTCAGAAATCAAATATGGAGACCCATCTAAAGGGACAGGAAAATAAAAAACTGACATCTAGAATGAATATTCTAGATATTGGACTTAAATGTAATCACTTACTACCCAAAACCTATCCGCAAAAAAAATTTAATAACTTAGAAAAAAGTACTGCAAATTTAAAAAACTCTATTTCAGTAATAATTGGCACAATTGGAGCAATTGACTATAATATTAATGGCTGCAAAGAATCCAACTTAACTAATTTACACAATTATGTGGATGATTTAAAGTATAATAGCATTAAAAGAATAGATTCAATTGAGTTTCAGTCAAAGAATGTTTCGATGTTCATAAAAAATCTTGATGTATTGACAGTAGACTTGATTCAAAATCACTTATTAGCATATTCACACTGGAATGTAGCAGCTTTTGCGATTCAAGAAGCTCTAAAGTTTATTGGCTGCCACAACAGCTTGCCTAATGTTGAAATGAATGTGAATGTGTGGGATATGTTTCACTCAGAAGTTCAAGATATTTTACAGCCATATAAATTAACTGAGTATAGAATTATTCAGGGTACCAATGAACATTTGCTTGATCAATTAAAGTTTTTAAGTGATGAGCGAACAGAAAATATTTATGAATTTTATTTTTGGTGTTTAGATTTAATAAATAATGAAATTAACAAAATTAATGAATTTGAAGAAACAAAAAAAATCCCAATATCAATCAAAAATATTAATATTTTGTTTGAAGGCTGTAGGGTTGTTTCACTTGGAATTCCATCCGTTTTCAATTTTATACTTCCTTTATCAATTGAATTCATCCTTATATTTTGCGACCATTCAGCAATAAAGAATTTGAAGGAAAAATTATGTTCATTAATTATTTCTGGACTTGAGTATGGTGTGAGCGACAGGCTAAATAATTTTTCAATGCTAGAATCTCGTAAGGATAATAGAATTAAATCATCATCTTTTATTATTCACCACGTGACATATGAATCAATATTTATTGTAATCACTCATTTAATGGAAATTTTTGAGAATATCGTTCAGTGCAAAATACCACAAATTTTACCTTGGTTCAATGAATCATTGCTAGAGCCTTTTTTACAAGAGTTATATCTTGATGAAATTAATCAGTTTGATAATCCAATTAACCCAAAAAACAATATTAATCAAGTTGAAGAAGGAAAGATAGCAAGTCCAAGTAGCGTTACATTATCATTATTAGCAGAAGCAACAAAAATGAAAAGTTCCAAAACTACAATTAATTTATTTTCTGATAAAAATTGTCATCCTGATCCACAATACTTTGAAAACGAAATAATGAATTATATATTTAAGCCACAACATGATAATGGTATAAATGAAGAATTAAAATCATTGGAAAATAAGAAAAAATTACCCAAAGAAGTAAAATTCCTATCAAAGCTCTCAAATTACCCAGTAATAAAAACTATCGCTAACTTGCAATTTATTACAGATCTTCCAATCAGTATTTTGATACAAGCTGCGTTGTCATGCGGCTCATATACACGTGCACTGCTTCTTTTTGAAAGATTCTTATTAGTTAGAAATTCCGAGGATTTTTCAAAAAAAAAACAAAGAAAATTTATTAAACCAAGAACTTCACTAATGACACAATTTGGACTAGCATCTAAATATTCTGGAAATGCAATAGACTATTTTGGAACGAATGGCTTTAATAATTTAGATTTCGATCCGCTAAACCCACTAAAATTTTATAAGACCTGTTATGGAGCATATACAGAATTACCAAATATATTCGAAGAAGATAAAAAAAAAACAATTAATCATATATTATATTTGCCTTTTCGTTGTTATTTAGGAATTAAAGATACCGATAATTTGTTGGGTATAATGACTATATATGAGCAAATGTCAACATTTACACAGGGAATTGTTGATAAGCAACTTGTTGAGTCTTTATTAAGAGAGGATTATTACAGTGCTGCAACAATATATGAAAGAATTATTTCAAATAATTCAGAAATAAACCACCTAATTTTTAGAAATTATTTAAGGTGCCTTCTTAAGGCAGGATTTCCTCATATTGTATTAAGTACATTGTTAAATACAAATAAAATAGTTGGCGTGAATCTAGAATTCGAAAATCTATCTCAGCATCTAAAAAGGAATAACTTCTCTAATCAAATAAATTATATTAACAATAATTTATTCATTTCTGAAGCATTAGAAGCATGCTATCAATTGGGAAATTGGGAACTTCTAGAAATAATCATTTCTGACAATAAAAATAATGAAGAACAAAAAATCCAGTCAAACTCTATTAATAACATTTATATGGACCTTTTTATTCCTTCAAATAATGATATAATAATGCAAAAATTCAATGTTTATAGAGGAAAACTATTATTGCATCTTCATTTCGCAAAATGTAATATTGCCCTAGAGGATAATAAATTTAAGGAATCATTTATTAATACACTAGAGAAGGCAAGAAACCTTTTATTAACGCCATTAAGTATTACGTGGAATGACTCACATGCAAGATCAACCGAAATCTTGGAAAAACTACATATACTTATGGATATTGAATTTGTATATTATTTTTTTGTAAGTTTAAAGAATAAACAAATTATTATTAATAATCCAATCAAAAAACTTGATTTTGTTGAAAATCAAAGTAGTCAACCAGAATGGATTAAGATTAGCGAGCTTTTTGTTTTACGAGTTGACAATGCCAAAATTAACCTTAAAAAAAAATATTCATTACTATCTCAAGCT
Organism: Cryptosporidium viatorum; assembly: GCA_004337795.1. NCBI lineage: Eukaryota > Apicomplexa > Conoidasida > Eucoccidiorida > Cryptosporidiidae > Cryptosporidium > Cryptosporidium viatorum. The sequence continues at coordinate 355,685 of QZWW01000033.1, forward strand.
AAAATCACACTAGAAGTTGCAGGATTTGAATTATCTTCTTTTCTTTTATTGCTTATATTAGAAAGAAGTAAAATTTCAATATTAAATGCAAATTCTTCTCACTCATATATCAATTTCTTAAATTCATTTGAAATGATTGGAGTGCAAAATCAATCACTTGATCAGGATTTTCACCTATTAAATAAAAATGTTTCCGCTTTTGGGATTGCTGACTCTAGTTTGATGGATTTACACTCTATAAATTATAATGGCAGAGAAAGGATTCCTGGGCTAATTCAGGTAGACAATTTAATTAGTATTTCTTATTTCGAAAAAATTTTAGGCAAAGATATTAATTTTAATAAGGATAATTTCTCAAGAATAGAGAAAGAATTACTTGAGGAATGGGAGTTGAATTGTAATAATAAATATATAGTTTCTGTTAATCAAAATCTTTTAGTTACTTATTTATTCAAGTTATTCCAAAAAAATCAGATTAAAGTTGCTATTCATTTTTATGAAATGATTACTAATAATAGATCAAGCAATTTAATAGATGATATTACATTTTCAGAAATTAATTTGGTATATTTGGATTGGGCAATTAAATCTTCTATGGTTTCACCAGAAAATATTATTAATACATTTCGAGAAACTATCGAACTAAGATCAAATTGTGAAAAAACATATTTTCAGTTTGCAAACTATTTGGATAATTATTTTCATCTTATAATTACCAATTTGGAAACCGAAAATAATTTTCCCATAAACTCTGCTACGTCCAAAAATAACTATAATCTCGGATCTATTTTTCAATGCGACGAAACCATTTTTTCATGTATTAATATGTATTTGAGCTGTTTGAAGTATGGTAATTCCTTTATTTACCCTTCCCTTTCTAGAGTTTTATTTTTAATATTTAACTATTCAAATATTATTTTGAAACATGGAATTGCACAGTCTTCAAATAAATATGAAAATGCAAAGATATTGCCAGATAAATTTAATAGATTAAAAAAAGAAATTATGGAACTTCCTCCTTCTCTTTGGTATGTTGTTTTACCTCAGCTATTAAGTAGATGCCAACATCCTGGGTTTGGTTCAATCATAATCCAGCCACTGATAGCAAAAATTATTAGAAAGCTTCCACACCAAGCAGCATGGAGTTTTGTTTCAATGTTAAAAAGCAATAGTTCTGAGAGAAAAAATACTGCAATATCTATTCTAAAGATGTCAAAAGTTATAACGAATGAAGATAACGATGAGGAATTCATTAATGAGATGAATTTTTCACTAATTATTGATGAATATATTCGGTTATTTGACAATTTAACAGTTTTAGCTATGGACTCTAGTACAGGTAACAACATTCAATTGCAGCCAAAAGATCAAAAAGCATCTAATAGAGCCTCAAATAAATGTATGAGTTTACGTTCTGACTTTCAATCTCTTTATCATTCTATGAAGAATTTAAATAAATCTAAAGGATTGATCATTCCAACTCAATTCCAATTGGGTTTTAACTACTCTTCTATTAATCACAATAAATGCAATTTTTTCTCTAATCATTTACCTACAAGTAAAAAAAGAAATTCTAATTCTGATCAACAGTTTCTACCATGTTATTATAAAAATAATCAAACGTCAAATATACCTCGAAATTTCATTACAATTTCTGGAATGGAAGATGTGATTTTTGTTCTGCCTAGTAAGCAAAAACCTAAAAAAATTGGGTTAATTGGTTCTAATGGGGAGACTTACTATTACTTGGTGAAAAATGAAAAACGTGGCGACTTGCGTAAAGATATGCGTCTAATGGAACTTGCTCAGCTATTAAATCAAAGAATGTCTATCAATGGAAGAGAATTATCTTTAAGAACGTTTTCCGTAGTTCCACTATCTGAAGTTGCAGGAATCATTGAATGGGTTCCAAACGTAACAACTTTGGGAAATATTGTAATGGGCGAATGGAAGGAACTTATAGGAAATTCAAAATTCCATAGACAATTATTGGAAACTCAAGACATTTTAAGACAAAATTCTATGCAGCCTGATAAACTTTATAAATTATATTCTGAAGAAATCCTCCCTAAATATCCACCAGTACTTCACAATTGGTTTTTTAAAAAGTTCAGTACTAAATCTAGCTATACTTGGCTGAAATCTAAGGAGAAGTATACAAAGAGTACAGCAGTTTGGTCAATGTTTGGATATATTGTAGGCTTAGGAGATAGACATGCAGAAAATATTTTAATTGATACTCAGGTTGGTGACATTATACATGTTGATTTTGATTGTCTATTTGGTAAGGGATTTCTACTTGAGATACCCGAAATAGTTCCATTTAGGCTTACACCAAATATCGTAATTGCAATGGGCAGCTGTGGTGTAGAGGGCACTTTTACTGGAACTTCAATATCATCCATGAGCATTTTGAGAAGCCCTTTCAACAAATCATTAATTATGACATTTCTAGAAGCTTTTATACACGATCCTCTCATTGAATGGATGAGACCAGGAAAGACAACTCAAATATCAAATTTAGGAGGGAGTGTTGATCCTGTCTCATTCTTAGCCGCTGCTAAAGGACATTCGCATCTAAGGACAATCTACAGAAAATTGAATGGAATGGTAGATTGTTTCTCACAAAATAAAAAAGTTGCTTTAGCTTTATACGGTTCCAACAACTGCTCGCAAAGAAGACCATTCCATGAAAGGGGTCTCGGTCTTTCAGTTGAAAGTCAAGTTCTTGAATTGATCAGTTCCGCGAAATGTAAACGAAATTTATCGCAGATGTACGCAGGATGGATGCCTCAATTATGAAGTTATTTGAAATATTATATTAAGTCGCAAATTTATCTATCTATAGAATTTACGATCATTAATATATATGTAAAAATATTTACAATGTCCAAGTATAGAGAAATCGTTGCAAAAACATATTCGTCTATGCAAAATTGATGTTGTCTGTGTTTTCCTCCAATAATTAATTGCGTGTCATAAACTATATAAAATGAGAATATCATAACTCCCAGAGCACCCAGAATTATATAGGCAATATTATTTCGTGGAATAAATATCAATATTATACTGTAAATGAGAACAATTAAAATCCCAACTAATAAATAAGGTCCCCATCCTGTGAAATCATATTTAACTTGTATTGAGAAAATAGTTAAAACCAAAAAAACTAAAATGGTAATTCCACACGCAAGTAAAACTGAAAATTTATTAACACAAACAGCAATTCCAGAAATACTTATTCCAAAAAATGATGAAAGTAATAGAAGCAATGTTACTCCAACGTAATGGTTCTTAGCAATTGAAGGGATGCAAGAAAACAGTATTATCAAAATTAACGAACAAAGAGAAAAAATCACGCTAACCCAATAGTGCCCGATTAACCATTTTGATGCTGTTTCATAGAATGAAAAGAATGAAACAATGCCAAATGTAATTGCAATACTAATGGAAAGTAATGAATAGACGCGTTTTACGAAATCATGCCTGATCTTTGTTTCAAGATTACAAATAAATATGCCATTTATTGGACTATCTTCAATTTCTAAATCTTTGATGATTACTTCTCTATGTTCGGTGGGCATTATGATGAACTTGAAGTTGTTTGGAAAAAATTTTAAAATTGCGAGGTAGCGCTTGTTTAACAAATATACTAAAATTTTTTTCTAAATAATTCAATAAGATAGTAATAATTCATTTAAATTCTGTTGATTACTATTCAACCAAAAAAATAATATTTGAAATTTAGATTCAAGTTTAGATGCCTATCGAAGAAGATAAGTTAATATTATAGTGCTAAAAAAAAATACTTATTAATTTTCAATAGCAATTTGTGGTTTACTAGTGTTATCATTTTTGTTTTTTTTTAGTGATTCTAATATACAATAGAGCTCAGATGCAACATCAGGCATAGGTAGTTTGATGTAATTATCAATAATACTAGATATAATTCCTGATATATCATCTTCTAAAGATCCCTGCAATATTTTGCATAAATTACTTTTCATTTCATCTTGATTTAATTTGCTATAATATAAAATTGGATTCGAAATTAATTCATCGTATGTTGCAGTAATATTTGTACTGAGCACTACAAGTAGTAGGTTCTTAATAGTTTCTGAAAAAAAAACAGAAGATGATCCTGTTGAATGTTTAATAAGCACATTTATTAAGTTCATGAGCACTGGAATCAATAGTAAAAATTTAGTTTCCAAAGTTTCACAATTACAAAAAGAGTTGAATCTATCATTTATTCGATGGTCACATGGAATAGAAACTGGCACCAATAAAAGATCAATCCTAGCAAGAATAATTTTAGATACAATAGTAATAGATTGAACTTTTCGCTTATAAACAGTATCTTCCCCAAGAATGTATTTAGCTGTTTTATTTTTAAACTGCTGATCTAAGAGAATTAATGTATTATCGTTTGCTCGTTTTGTTTCAAGGTTGTAAGGGAATTCAAAATCAAATGTTATTAATGGGAGGAAACTTGTTTCAATCAAATCTAACCAAATCCAAGGATCGCTAACAAACCAAGAGTTAGACAAATGTTGAGAGCCTAATGTTTGTTGGATACGATTTATTGTGTGATTTCTCACAATGTTTGGGCCGAAAGACGCAGCGATACAAAGAGTATGTACAACTTGAGAAATAAGTGTTTTGCTTTCAAAGTTTGCAAATAAAGAATACAAAGAGAATATCAGTGATATTGCTTGCAAATTTGCATCATAATTATATTCCACAGCTGCTTCGCTTTCTATTGGTGTAAAAATAACATTTCCATTATAAGTTGTCGGAGTGAATATCGCAAATGTAACTAGCGTTTGAATAATTAATGTAGTATTATTATACAATAATGAAGAATATTTTGGGTTATACAGCCACATTCCTAGGCATTCAAGAGACGACAAAATCAATATTTGAGGGTCTGAAAGTTTTCCTGGATAGAATTCCGGAGAAATCCTTGAGCAATTTTCGAGAACAGAAACAGAAGGTATATAAACCATTCTTTGTAATATTCCAAGCATTAACAATACGCATCGCTCTGTGGGGAAAATTAAAAATATACTAGTGTTTTGTAAGGCAGCTTCAATTGTATCTAATTCATTTCTACTTTCGGGCCGCATGATTATTTGAAAAACAGCAATTATTCTTTCAGAATGGAGGCTAAAAATTATTGGATGTAATTGAAGAATAGCTTCAAGTATTAGAGTTATTTGCACCATTAATTCTGAATCATGATTTTCACAGAGCTTAACAAGTATTAAAAGTGAATTAGTAATAATTCTTTCTGCGAACATAAACTCTGATCTAGAAAGAGAGCGTGGATTATCATTGTTATAATTTGAAGTCTCAATACTTTTCTTATCAGCTTGGAAATCTTCTGTCAATTCTTTATTTGCAGAACAAAAAATGGAGTATCTCTTCAAATTTTCTAAAAAAAAGTTAAATACTTCAAGAGTTACAAAGTTTTCATCAGTAAATTGGTTTATCTTTTTATTTAATTTTGAATTCATTTTCACTTCCGTCTTTTTACCAACTTGTAGTGATAAAAGTGACATAAGTATACTTAAAGAACATAGTGGATCGGATATCTTTCTAAAATTCATAATTTTGTTCCTATCAATTACAAGCAAAGGACTCCAATCAGAGTAAATTTCTCTTTCAACAATTTTAATATTCCGTATGTTAACTTGTACCTGTGAATTAATAGTAACTGAGGAATCATTTGCTGTTTCAGAATTAATGGAGTATTGTTTATCTGAGAAAGGAAAACTGTCTACACGACGTTTCAGAATTTTAATTAGAGGGTAATAATCTGAATAGCTCATGCTTTCTAAATTTTCCATCAATATATCGCATAAATTTAATAATTTTGAAAATAAATGAAAAGCCACTTCCCATGAATTTCCAGAGATTGTAGGTAGCTTGTAATTTGTCCAAGAAGATAAACCATTTTTCTTATGCATCGAATTTTTTAGATTAGATAGATATTTTTCCCAGTACATTGAATTCTGTATAATCGCGTAGATTGCAAGTGACAAATAAGGAGAGCAGCCATTTAGAATCCAGGAGAGGATTATTTCAGATGGGGTATTAGAGTTGTCTCTTGTGTTCTTTATATCCTCCTCAATTATTATTTGCATAATTGAATCAACAATATTTGGTGGTTCATGTAAAAATCTCGAGTTCTCCTCGTCATCTTCTTCAATTGATCTAAATAAAATATTTGTAATATCACTTAACCAATGGTTATTATTTGATGATGTAGATTTAGTGAGTTTAAGTGGTAATATGTGCAGTTTTTTATCTAAGATAAACGCTGGATTTAATTCTAGTTCCTTTAGATTCTCAAAAGAATTTTTTGTTTTATTAATTACTTCAAAAAATGGTTCAAAACCGTGTGAAATTCCGAAAGTTTTGGTTCTGGGAAAAAAACAAAGCTTGGGATGTTGTACATTAGAATAGTTTGAAATTGGCCTCCCTTGATTATCAGTTAACTCTTCACACTCTAATGACTTATTTGGAGTAATTTTTATGGAATTTAATGAAAATATAACTTCAACAATAATTTCCCAAGGCGAGTCTTCTTTCCATTTACTCAATGTTAATTTAGATATCTGAATAAATACGGGTAATACCAATTGACATTTTGCAGATAGGTCTAGGTTTATATACTTCGAAAGTCGCTTGAGAATATCATTGATGTGCCCAAATTTTGAAAAAAGATTACAAAGATTTACAATCTGTAAAATTCCATAAATGCACCTGAATAAAGTTTGAATATCATTAGAATTTTCAAATGCGGTGAAGATACAATCAATTGACGCAGATTCTAGTATAGTTTCAAATATTTCTTCATGAATACTGTGAATAGATTCAAATTCATCCGCTACGAAATCTACCAATGATATTGGGTATCTATCAATAAAGAATTTTGAAATCCAGTTAGTCCATATGCTTAAATCGATTTGATTATAATTTCTATTGTGTTTGGTGGTATTATGTAACCCAAATAGCTTTATTTCATTATTCTTTATCGTTTCAAAAATATTAATCAAGAATTCTTTAGGCAAGTCTTCACCATTATTAATTCCCTTATTATTTTTAATAAAATCATCGATTGACATTTTGTTTTTTACTTGATTATTATGTAGATCAGTATTTAACATTATGATCGAGTAACTTAAAATGAATATTGTATCACTATTATCAAGTAATATTATTTTCTGTTTATCAGTATCATGTTCAAAGTAATAGATCGTTCTTGGAAATTTTCCCTGATTAATTTCAAAAGATTCTTGCTCACTTATTTCATTACAAAGGTCTTGTTGTATAAAGAATTCGTATGAAAAGCTTTCCATTATCCTTTCAATCTGTTGGGACTCCCCAGGCAACTTAAATGTCGCCAACACCTCACGTAACGCTGAAATAATTGATTTCTTATTAAAATTAAATGTTGATAAATATGCGGCTCTGACTTGGCTATTCCATTCTTTATTTTTTGAAAGATATTCGCCAAGAGTAATCACATTAACTTTCTGAGAATATCTGAAGAATTTTGCAAGATCCATTGGAGTGGGGTTTGAACTAAATAAAAATGAACTTTTTAATACATTTAGAAAATTTGAAGGATTTGAGTTAAATTTTTCGCAACAACTGGAAATTTCATTCTTAAATTTCTTTTGTATCAGTAGATCTACCTCCAAATTTACGTTACAATTTGAACTCTTGTTTTTTTCAATATTAACGTATGATCGAATAGATTTCAAAACGGCACTAATCGTATATAATATTCCATTCAACCCAAGGCGTTGAAACAACGTAAATGTTTTTGAGTTAACATTTTTCTTATTGGAGTTCTTACTTTCAATTTTAAACTGATTAACAAAAGTATTTATTATTGTTTTGAATACATTTCCACAGTAAATATTGCAATCATAATTTTGAAAAATTTCGACTATGAATTGAGGGTACTTACATATTTCTATTAGTGAATTTAAAGCAGATTCTCTTTGCTCTAATGAAATGTGCATTGCTGGGATATTTGTAGGCAACAAATCCGTATAATCATCTCCAGTATTAGCTAATCTTAATTGAATTGCAGTTAAGCAAAATTCTAACTGAGTTTTTGTATTGCTTCTAAAAGTAATAAAAATGCTCAATAGGCATTTTAATGTAAGCTGGAGCATAGATGGTTCTTTTATTGCGCTGATCAGCATATCCACAGATAAATTATCGCTTATTTTGTTTACTAGTTTAGGATAACTGTTGAGAGATTTTCCTCCGCTTTCAATTGCAATATTCATTAGTTCAAGACCCATTTTCCTGATTTCTTGATTCGTAGAACTATCAGTTCCGCCAATTTGAATTGTTTTCTTAATCATTTTCGATATGTACTCATCCAAATCATCAATTGAAGAATTCAGTACCTTCATATCATTTTTATTTGTATTAGGAAGTCCAAAAAAAGTCAATACTGATAAAAAATGAATTATTCTAATTAGAGAAATATCATAACTGCAATCTTCATTTTTCTGAGATTCTTTTGATCTTGAAAATACATTAGTAACAATTTTTTTTATTGCTTGTTCGCCTAAAGACCGAAGTAAAAGTGACGACCTCGGCTGTCTCGAGATTTGAAAACACTTTAAGAGACTTTTTATTAAATTTTCTGATAAAATATACTCACCAAAATGTGAATCAATTAGATTTACAAACAAATTACAAAGCTTTTGGAGCGCAATTTCGTCTGTCTCTAGATGCGAGGCAGCAAACTTACAATTAAGAACACTTTCAATTACTTTATTAATGACAAGAGATTTTTTTTGGTCTTCAATTAAAATTGCATCATTTACAACAAACACATCTATGGCATTTAAGACTGACGCAGTTGCATTCCCACCATAGTCCGGAGATTGAATAACTTCAAAAAATGGCTCTAGATTGCATTCTTCAATTATAAATTTTTTTGAAATGATAATGTTTTCTAGTATCAATTGAAACTGGTAAATTATAGGGAATTCAAATGAGTATATTATTTCTTTTGAGTATTTGATCTGAGAAAAATTACTGTTATTGTGAACCAACGCATTGATAATACTTTCTATTTCACTTTTTATGCATTTCAACAATATAGAATCATTATTAAAATTAGCATTATTATCAACATCATGACTAATCCAGCCATTTTCAAGTATTTCAATATCCCTCATACATAATAATTGGATATCAACTAGTTATTTTTTTTTTTTAAGTTAAAGCAAAGAAAATGAACTTCCGGTTAATTAATCCGGGGGGGGAAATATTGATATGAATTATTACGTTTATTTTGCAATATATAAATGGGAAACTTTATAACACTCCTAAAGTGACTAATTATTTAACATTTCCATTATAATTACAATTATAACATTTTATTTTTCCTACTCGTGACTACTTGAAGCTTTAATAATTTGTTTGTATGTTGGAATAAACATTATTCACACTAACTACATTTTCTAAGAATTTGCATAAATTAATATTGAATTAACTAATAATTATTATAAAGGTAAGTTAATTCACAAAGTATTTCTAGTATAGTTCTGTACATATTTCAAATTAAAAAAAATAAAATTCATTGAAGTTTTTAACAATATCTTGCGCGGCATTAAGAGATTTATTAAACAGGGAAAATGGCACGAGAATCAGATATCGAAACTAAATCATCAATAATACTTCAGAGAGCGTTCAGAAGATGGCGTTCAAATTGGAATGAGACGCTACATGTTTTAATTTGGGGTATAATGCAAACAAGAGAAAAGGCTGCAATAATTCTGCAAAGGTGGTGGAGACATTTACTTGTCAATAAACATTGAGTATTATTTTAAACTGTTAAAACAACTCATTGCAAATTTTTTCTATTTGTTCTTATTTCATCAATTTATAATTGTAATAATTCTATTAATACTTGTTTGCCGCGCAACCGATTCAACATAAAATGCTATTTTTTTTAAATAATAATCTATTGAACTATCTTTCAATATGTAACATTTCTGTTGGATTTTTTCTTGTTCTGAGAAGACTAGCCCGGCAAAGTGCTAAATACATAGAAAATAATGTGCCATCAAATTTCTCAATATTTTACTCCACGGAAACAGGAAACTCGAGGAAAATATCAGAATTGTTCAAGAAACTACTAGATAAAATAGGCATTGAGGCTCATGTCCATGAGATCAACTCAATACTAAATGAAAATATTAATTCATATAAAGAAAATTCAGTATTTGTTTTTGTAATTTCTACATGTGGAAATGGAAGCTTTCCGGCATCATCGAGGAGGTACATTCGTTATCTTTTGAAAATGATAAAATCTGAAAGTGAAATATTTCTAGGAACTAAATACACTATTATTGGTCTTGGAAGTTCTATATATGAATACTCTTTTAATTCAGCAGCCTTTAAACTTGATAAATTGATCTCTTCACTCGGAGGTGAGAAATATTGTGAAATTGCACTGCTGGATGAAGTGAATGGTAATGAGTTTGATTTTAAAACATGGTGGAACAACACGTTTTTAGGCAGGCTTGGGATTTTCCACTGCAAAGATCATTCAAAAAATCATTTTGATCTAACAGTAACGAGAAAAAAAGATGAATTCACTTGTAAATTGAAAAGCATTAACGAAACCTCGTTTCATAATTACTTTCTTTCTGGGAATTGCCATGTTTCTGAAAATTATTTCAAGTTGTTAGAATTTTGGCCCATTAGTAGAGAATTATTATGTGAAACAAAAACTATTAATAACATTAGAAGGCAAATTTTCAATTTAAAACTTAAACTTCCTGACAAAGTACATTACAAGACGTTTGATATTATTGATATACTTCCGCCAAACCTCGACGAAAATGTTATTTTCTTTTCAAGCAAAGTATTGGGAATAAAAAGTATTGAAGATTTGAGAAATACTATGGTTGAATTTGTGCCAATAAACGGTGTTATAAGAAATATTAGTGTTCCATTTCCTAATAACCGTTCTTTAATGCATATATTAAAGTATTATTTTGATCTTATGACTTTACCTCCACATTCTGTAATGCTACAGTTCGTTCCTTATTTAAATCCAACAGAAGGAGAGTTAATTTCTAACGAAAATTTTTTTAATGAAAATAAAGATCTTTACAAATTTTCTTTTCATTTATTTATAGATAATTTTATGAAAAGCCTTATTCCGATACCAGTAGAAAAGTTTATTAAATTTAATGGAATTAGACAATATCCAAGAAGCTATTCAATTTCATCATCCTCGCTTTTTTCCCCATCAACTATTGATTTAACAATTAGTACGTGTATTAAGACCAATATTCCTGCATCAATATATGAAGCAATTAGTAAGAGAGATGATAAAGGTGATATAGACAAATATATCAAAGGATTGTGTTCGAACTTCCTTTTCGAATTTGATTTAAATTTACCTATTCTTGGAATGATAAAATCTTCTTCTCTTAATATCAATAATGTAACCTCCTCTGTACTTATGTTTTCACATGGTAGCGGTATTGCGCCTGTTAGAGCACTATTGCATGAACGAAAATATTTAATTAAAGATAAAAAAACTATAAACCCCGCATATTTATTTTACGGATGCAGAACAGAAAATGAAATAATTTACAAGGATGAACTTGAGGACTTTAAAAAAATAGGTGCACTAACTGAAGTATTTTTCGCTTTGTCTAAGGCACAAAATAAATACGTTAAAGACATAATCCCCTTTTACAAACACATAATATTACAGATTGTCGATCGGGATGATTCGATGATCTATATTTGTGGGAAAAAGGAGTTTGTGTCAAGGGTAAAAAATGAAGTTGCATCGATCATTTCTGATCACCTTTCAAGAGATGTCATTAAAAAAATGTTTGTTGAAAATAGAATTTTTTTAGAATCATGGAATTGAATTATCTAGAATCCCGCGTCTCTTTGTCTTTGATCATTTTCTTTTTTCTTTCAATATGGTGGTAGGTTGAAATTTGTTTAAACTGATTATATTATTTTACTGTGTTTTAGCTACCTTTATCTGTAATTAGGGCAGCTCATCACAAACCAATAGTAAGTTTATTTTTATCTAATTGAAGAAACTTAATTGATTTAGTTGGTGGAATTAAAAAATGGAGAAACGTATTCTGGAATATTAACAGGCGTAGATGGATTTATGAACTTAGCACTTAACAACGTAATTTGTAATTCAAGGGATGGAAATAGTTTTTTTAAGATGATTGAGTGTTATATTCGAGGTAATAATATCAAGTTAATCAGAATAAGTGATGAAAACATAAATACCGCAAAAGATGATATGGCTCAAAGAGAGGCTACTAGGCTCGGAAATAGGGGAAGGGCTAGAAATGAAACAAGGGCCTCAAGAGTTAGATCTTCTAAATGGGTATGATTACTTTTAACCTATAATTAATTTAGACGATCATTCTAGCGCTAGGTTAAATTAAGAAAAAAAAAAATTATATTTTTCCTCGAATTCGAGTATGATCTAACCAATCTATAATCTGTCACGCTGCAATTATCAGAAATATTCAATTTATATCTTGAAAATTTTGCTTAGAAAATTTAATGATAGGAAGCGATGATTCTTTTGAGCCAAATATACAAAATCAAACTGTTCAATCTTCTATGGCTACAAAGTCTCCTAATACATTTCATTCTGTTTTCAATAAGGACGAGAAATTGCTGGAAATGAGTTCTCAGTCTTCTATAAAGGATGTGAACTCATATTCGCCAAATGTTGCTACGTATAATTGTATAGGAAACAATTCATCCCCTTCCTCAAGAATCGTATCACCAATTTCAAGTGCAAGTTTTTTTGTTGATATGACGCCCAATGGGAGGCATTTACTGCACGCAGAAGTAGCTGATGAGGAACCTAATCCAGAGACTTGCTCACCTAATCCCCAAAAATTTCTACAGAATAGGTTAAATTTGTTAGCTAGCCGCAACTTACTTAACCATTATGTTAATTCAAACGAAAACAATTATTTTGGGAAACAATTAAGTTCTGATGTTATTTCGAGTATACCTGATTTACAATATAATGAAACAGCTGTTCAAGATATGGTTATTAATAAACTAAGTATGTCAACTCAATTACTACCAGATACAATTGAAGAGGCAAGAAAAAGAAATCCAGAATTTGTCTCAAAAGCACTTGAACAGACTTTAGAATATAATGAAGCGCAAAAACCAATACACTATTGGAGTCAAATTGAATTGGATATGCTAATTAACGAGCTATCTGCGAATGTTATGGATGGGATTGATGAAGATAAGGCAATGGAACTCATGGAAAAAAAATATGGCCCTAATAAACTTCAGAAAGAAAAACATGAGCCAATTTGGAGAATTTTCCTTAGTCAATTCACGTCCCTTGTTGTTTCACTATTATTAGTTGCAGGAATAGTTTCACTTGCGTTTCAAGAATGGGTTGAGGGAGTTGGGATTTTATTTATCGTTTTGATTAATGCAAGTCTTGCAACATATATGGAAAATAATGCATCTAATGCGCTTGCAAAACTAGCGGACCTGTCCTCTCCGAAATGCACAGTGATAAGGTCCGGAATCATAAATATAATACCTGCATATAATTTAATCCCAGGTGATATCGTTTTATTGAGAACTGGTGATAGCGTTCCCGCAGATGTTAGGTTAATTGAAGCTACTGAAATTAAGTGTAATGAGGCTTTGCTAACTGGCGAATCGGAAGATGTATCGAAGCACTTGACCAACCCTGATCCAAATAATCCTTTCCCTACAAATATTTGTTTTGCCTCGACTGCAATCACAAATGGAACGGGGAAGGCAATTGTTGTACTTACCGGGATGAATACACAAATAGGTAGAATTGCGCAACAGCTGAAACTTGCCAGTGGTGGTTCAAATAGTGGTACACCGTTACAAATCGGATTAAATAGGCTTGGCGGATTTATAGGATTTATGTCATTAATCGTATTGGTGATAATAGTGATTGTGGCTTTGCTTACAAACTATAAAGATCCGTCTCATCCGAACAGCAACCCTGTATTCGGTATTATTCTTGTTGCTGTTGGGTTTGCCGTTTCATCTATACCTGAAGGTTTACCTATGGTAGTAACAATTTGTTTATCAATTGGGTGTTCCGAAATGTGTAGAAGAAAAGCTAATATTAGGAAGCTACCAGCAGTTGAAACTTTAGGATGCTGTTCAGTTATTTGTAGTGATAAAACTGGAACATTGACAGAAGGAAAAATGACAGCAGTCAAATTAGCTACTTTCTCTAGAAATAATACCAAATCATTAAATGTATCTCCCACGGGCAATGATCAATCACCTTCTTATGGGGAATGCCAAGAAAGCAACTCTTGTGTATTCTCATTTTATCCTACAAGAGGTAGTGACCCAAACGGAGGTGTTTTTTTATCATCTTCTCTCACACAAAATATTAAAGAAGAAATAATGAATCTGATACATTTTAATAAAAACAAAACAATAGAGATGACAGAAAATTATATGCTTGAAAGTAATCTTGAAATACCTCCAGATGACAAAATCCCATATAAATTCATAAATTACAATTCAATTTGTAAGGACTTTGGGGACCCTATAAACAACCATCTTCCTCAAACTAAATATGTTAGGAGTGCGCTTTTGGCGGGATACTTAAACAGCTACGGAACTGCATTAGTCTACGATAATGAAAGCAGCTCATGGAAAACCAGAGGAAATATGAGTGAGGGGGCTATAGTTGTAGCTGCAGCCAAAGCATCATATGGAATAAAAAATAAAATTTTTGACTTCAGGAAACAAGAAAATGAATCAAAACAAATCAATACAAAAAAAAGTGGTCATTTAATCCATTCCAAATTAAATGCTCAGAACTCTAAAACTATTAATAATGGGAACCATCCTGGTAATGAAGTTGCCACTACGGGTAGCTCTCCTGTTCAGTTCGTACTCAATTCAACCTCCACTGACAGTAATAAACTAAATAATTATATAATTGACGGAGAAAATGCAGGAAATAGGATAAATTTGGCTATTCAAGATGAAGTTGAGTATTTAAGAGTCCCCTCCGCAGAAGTACCTTTCACTTCTTCCAGAAAAATGATGATGACTGTGCATTCCCTTGCCACACCAAACAAATTTGGAGATATATTTTTTTCAAATAGCGATTCGAAATCAAATAAACAAACTAATATTCAAAATAAAATTTCAAATTCTTGTTCTCAAAGGTATTCAAAGACAGTTGACAACCTAGATTCTGGCGTGTATACTCATGTTGCAATATTGAAAGGTGCACCTGACCGAATTGTCAAACATATAGGTTTTATGCTCAATACAAACTGGAAAAACGAAGAATCAATAGTTCATATAGATTATTCAGAAAAAATAAATCCTAGGGAAATTCTTGAGATAGAAAATACGAATAGAGTTTTGAGTGGAGAGGCCTTGAGAGTTCTTGGAATTGCAATTCTTCCATTAACCAGTGAAGATTTTTTCGATTTGGTCACAGAAGAATGTAGCGATAAAAGATTACAATACGTTTTGGACAAAAATGAACTTACTCTTTTGGGATTAATAGGATTCCTTGATCCTCCTAGACCTGGAGTTGAGAAAGCAATCACTAAATGTTGTGAAGCAGGCGTGAGAGTAATTATGATTACAGGAGATCAACAACCTACAGCATGCGCAATTGCAAGGTCAATTGGATTACTTGCGGATGAACGTGAATCTAGGAATGGTTATGAAAGCAACGCAGACTTAAATCATACAACATTTGGATCTATTATTTGTAACCAATTGCACGAGAACGGTGATGCTTCTAGACCACACTTATCAAATGAGTTGTTTGATAAAATTGTTTCATCTGTAAGCGTATTTTGTAGAGCCCAACCAGAAGATAAAATAGCAATTGTTCGTTCGCTTCAAAGGCAGGGTGAGGTTGTTGCGATGACAGGGGATGGTGTGAACGATGCACCTGCATTGAAAGCTGCCGATATCGGAGTTGCGATGGGGATAAGTGGTACTGAGGTTGCAAAGGGTGCCTCCGAAATGGTTTTACTTGATGACAACTTTGTGACTATAGTAAATGCAATTGAGGAGGGAAGGAAAATATATTCGAATGTACAAAAATTTGTCGCATTTTTACTTGGAACTAATATTGGAGAAATAATTTATTTATCAATTGCAATTGCAGCACAACTTCCTATTCCAATAGCTGCGCTTCAAATATTGTTTTTAAATTTAATGTCAGACGGTGGGCCTGCAGTTGCACTCAGCGTGGACCCCCCAGACCCGAATATGATGAAAGTTCCTCCCAGACCAAAAAAAAGCCCAATAATGACAAGAGACTGGTGGATATTTGGAAATATTCCCCATGCCATCTTCGAAGCGATTTGTGTTCTTTCAGTACTGATAATTTCAATGTATACATCATTAGGAGTTTTTCAGAGAAATAGAATTGAGTCTCTTTGTCTCCATGACTCAAATAATAGATACTTCTGCCAAACTAATGAATGGAGATTAAATTTAATTGACTTAGAAAAAACTGGATGGGTAACAAATATCGATTTTTACAACCCTTTAACAAATAGCATGGAACAAATTTTGGGTGTTACTAAAGGAAAGTTAAATTCAACACTTTCACCTTCTGAAATACCATATGTTAGAGGCATATACGAAAAAGCAAAGACATTAGGTATCTCTTGTGTAGCTGGGAAATTTGGTTGGTGCATTCCTCAACAGAAGATAACTAACGACGAGTATATTGATTTGGTTGCTTTCGGAACAATAAGAGGTAGGACAGCTTCTTTCATTGCTGCAGTATTCTGTGAAATGCTACGAGCGTATACAGTTAGGACTTGGGACTGGTTTACAACACCTCTATTTAATAATCCATGGCTACATTTTGCTTGTAGTTTAAGCGCTAGTAGCACATTAATCGTAACATTCACACCAGGTTTACAACAAATTTTTGGAACGCATACAATATATTGGTGGCTCTACATTTTGGCTATTGGTGCGGGATTTCTGAATATGGCATTTGATGAACTTGTACCTAAACCTCTGTACCGAAGAATAATCGAAAGAAGAAGAATAAGGGCAAAGTTATTAGCTGAGAGAGATGTGAATAGGATCACTAGATCTGAACAATTTGAGAATACTTAGTTTGTTAGATTTTGTATATTTAAAATTTAAGGAAAATTATTAAATCCTTGTTTTATAATTACTTAGCAATCTATTTTTTTCTTTTTTTTTTTTTTTTTACAAATTATCCAAATGAGAGAATAACAAGTCACTACAACTTAATTAATATCCCGTAAAATATCAGAGTACTAATTGGTTTATCATAATATGATTATAATATATTAATATATAAAGCAACGTTTTATCGTTTATTTAGTTTACAGGAAACACAAGATTATTCGAGTTAATAACGGCCATATAATTGCCGCTCTAGTCGCGCCGAATTTTGTGGGGGCTTGACTCCACGTGCATGTATTAAAAAATTATTGCACGAGTATTATTAACACATGTACAAATCTGCGCATGAAGAATTTTTTGATTTTATATTAAAATCACATGTAAGCGATCCAAAACTAAATCTAAATCATGAAGTTAAACCTGATGAATCATTTGAAAAAAAAAAGTCATCTGGAACACCTAGTCGAAACTTAAAATCTGAATTTGATGAGAATGTACATACATCTAACAAATCCAGAAAAAAAAACAGAAAATCAAATATTGAAAATGAGTCAATGCTTTTTACTGAGAATCCAAAAACAACTAACGAACTACTTAAGGAATTGGCTCAGACAGTTAAAGAAGGACAATCTTTACAAAAAGATGTAGAAGTGTTAAAAAAAGTTGTCTTTAATCAAAATTCTAAATCTAACCAATTCTGTTTTGTTCCAAATGGACTTGGAATTGCGGATTATAATTCAATTGAACTTGATCAGTCAAGAAGTAGCATAATTTCGAATAACTATTTAAATGAAAAAAATGTAGGTTCTTCAGGCCAACTGGAATACTATATCAACAATATTGAGTCTATTGATTGTAGCCAAAAAAGTGGAATTCAACCTATATCGGTACCAATTCTACGTATGAATGCCGTAGATACCCGAAATAATATACTCAATACTCATTCAGTTATGCAACATTTTAAATTCAATTTAATGAGAATTTTAAAAAGAATGAAGCAAACAGAACAAGTTCAAGTATCGATTAGAAGTTTATATCAACAACTTAGATCAGAAATGATTTATCACATTGAAGAAGAGAAAAATATTATAGCTAAATTGATTGATGAGCTAAAATCAACATACAATGTAAATTTTAAGTACAAAAATAATTTAATAGAGAAAGATGCATTATTAGTTAAAATAAATGATTCAATTGACACATTAAATATTGAGAATAAAGATTTGAATGAAAAATACAATGCCATTTTGAAAGAAAAGGAACTATTGGAAAACGAAATGAATACTCGTATACATAATTTAGAAAAAGAGAATAGTGATCTGAGATTTTTAACAGAAAAAATAAAGAACGAACACGAAGAGACAAAATCTGAGCTAAAGAAAGCAAAAGATCAATCAAATGAATTTGAAAATTTTATGTCTCAGCTTAAGAAAATGGGGATGATTGAGAAGATTGACGGTTCAAAATATCTAGTTAACAACGAAAATAGATCATTAAATGATGAGTTGAAATTTCTAAAAGATTTGTTAAAGGATAAAAGAGATAGAGAAGAGTTACTACATAAAAATATTTCACAGTTGTCTGATGAGAACAGTAGATTGAATACAAACTATATAGAAAATAAAACATGTTTAGATAAAAAAATTCGTGAAAATTGTATTTTGCAGTCAATTCTAGAAAACTATAAAGAAAGAATTGGAGAACTTGAGGAAAAAAATTTTTCATTGCAATCGGAAATAAATAACTGGAAAATTAAAATTGAATTTGGGATTGAAGAGGAAAAAAAGACGAAAATTGAGATTTCACAATTAGAATCAGAATTACAATCATACAAACAAGAATTAAACTCTAAGTCATTGGAATTTAATAATTCATTAAGTAGACTCGGACAAGTATATGTTGAATTAAATGAAACAAAGCAACTACTTAAAGATTCTAAACATGAATTGGAAAATTTTAACGAAAAAATAAAGTTAATGAACAGGGAAAATAAGGAATTAAATGATGCACTCTCAAGTCAATTTCATTTAAATAGAAAGAAAGAGATAGAAATTGAATCATTAAAAAAAGATTACGAAAAAATTGCAAATGAATTAGAAAACGAAAGATTATCTAATGATAATTTAAGAAAAAAAATAACAGAACTTGAAATAAATTGCTCGAAAATAGAAAATGAAAGGTTTGAGATTCATAAAGAACTTAATAATAAATGCATTATTGAAATCGAAAAAAAAGAATCTTTGGAAAAGGTATCAAAGGAATACAGAGAATTGAAGAAGGAATTAATACAGAAAGATTTACAAATAAATAAATTGAGAGATGAATTAAAGGAGACAGTTACTCGCTTTGAAAGTGAATCTTTGAATAAAATTAATTTATTAGAAAGTCAGCTAAATGAAAAATTTAAACGCAATATTCATGCAATTGAAGAATCAAAAAGAAATATTTGTATTGAAAACGAAAACTTGCTTGAAGAGGTTATTCAACAAAAAAAGATGATACAGGAACTTATATATGAGAAAATATCTTTAACTAGTGAAGTTAATTCATTAAAAGAAGTTGCGGAAGTTAACAAAAAGCAATTTGAGAACTCTATACAAATTCTTTCAAAGGAGCTCTCGGCATTACAAGAATTAGGTAATAATCAAATTACAGATTATCAGGAAGCGAACAATGTTAAAAACTTTATTAAAGGTATTATTAAACAGGATTCAGAAGTTAGTTTAATAGATGCTGAAAATTGCATTAATCAGGTGGAATTACATCAAATACAAAGTACAACTGCACCACCTAGCAATTATAGCATGTTAAAAGCTGAAGACAATTATTTTAGTTTTGATTCAAATATTTTTAATGGCAAATTCTTAAACACTCCTGTAATAGAATGCAGTGATTTTTTTCAAATTGAAGCATCTTTATCTGCTCAATGTGAAATGGCATATATTGACATAATTTCACAAACTGAAAGGTTTAAAGACCTTTCAAATAGACTTAAAAACCTTGAAGATATTTTGATAAGAAATGGTGAGAAGAGTATATCAGAAATAGTACTAACTCTTTTTAATGATCTCGACAATATCGGGATTTCCTCTAGAGAGTTGCTTGAAGTAGTAAATTCAGAAAACAAGTCGAAGATTGAAATAGACAATGAACTTTCAAATAAAGTGACAGAAATTAGCAAAGCTTGGGTTCTAGAAGCAGAAGCTTCCAAACAAATACTAGACTATGCTCACAAAATAAGAAATACTGCAGCAAAAGAAAGAATGATGTGGATAGAAAAAAATTTGAAATGATTATAGTAAATATAAGTCACAAAGAAGTTCTTTTTTTGTTGAAAAATGGTTTGCTTACCCATTCCATTGATAAGTTTTTCATCTCTAATGTTCCAAGTTCTATTTTATATAACTTAAGAATAAATCTAGGTCCAATCTCGTTTAGTTGAATTTCTTCTGATTTACCATTCATATCCTTGACCCAACTAAAATGACGAAAAATAATATTGTCATTGATATTTACAAAAGAAATGACTCTTTGAGATGCGTTTTTCAGTTTTGGGAATAAATGTTTTAGAATATCAGACACTCTTGCCCCGAGAGTAGAATTAAAATTCTGAAAAATCAAGTGGGGAATACTTTGAGATACAGTTGATGGTTTGATTGGGAGATCATGCCTTAACACCACATCGCTAATAGCAAAATACGCAGTCGGTCCATGAGGAAAATGAGAAATAATTAAACCATCGGGCTCTCCCCTATGCTCATGTACAATCACTAAGTCTGTAGCCCCATTTGATCGGCATAAATCCCCAAAATCCTTTAAAATATAACCACCTCTGTTTACTCTAAAACTATTAGGTAATACCAAATTTAGTTCCTTAACAAATTGTAACAGCCTACTACTCGGGTTTCTAGATGTTGTAATTAGTATTTTTGGCTCATATAACCCAGACAATGAATATTCATCATCAATTATAGACTTAGGATCGATTGATGTATCAATAAGATCAATATTTGCAGCAACTTTGTCAGAAATATTCTTATATTCCGTTGGAATTTGCCTTCCTTCATCTAACGCCTCCTTGAGTCGGACATTCCTTTCAAATATATTCTTTTCAGCTTTTTCAAAACCTTTTCTAAAGATATATTCTTTTCTTTGTCGTGCGTTTCTTCTTAACATCGATATATTTACATAAAGTTTTCTTTATTTTTTTTTTTTTTGTAATCCAGCATGTTAACACCGCAAATTGGAGACAAAGCGGGAGATTGAAGAAATATATTTGACATTTTGATTGAATTTCTTTTTTTAATGGATTGTAATGCAGTAAGTTCCCTATCGTGGGTTCCAAGAGGATATGCAAAGGAAATCCCTATTAAAAATGCTCACTATTCTATGAATGACGAAGATGTTGAACAGTATTTTGTCAATCACAATATCGAGCATGAAATAAATAATCAAACAAAGACTGTTACCGATACAAGGTTGAATTCACTGAGTGAAGATAATAATAATAGGAACTTTTCTTTTTATGGTGAAAACTTCTTTCATACTGTTGAAAAAGGTTTATCTAAATTCGGCAAAGATCCAAACATGAAACAGGATCAATTTATTGATTCTGATGATGATGCACTACAAATAAAAGAAGGTGATTCACTGTTAGCAACAACCGCAATTGAAGATGATGTCGCCACTTTGCAAGTATATTTATATTCAATTGAAGACGGAAGTTTTTACGTTCACCATGATGTTATCATTGGAGATTATCCCCTATGTTCAGAGTGGATTTCTCTAGGGTCTCATGATAAGAACAATATTGTTGCAGTTGGGTCATTTAATGGCGAGATAAATCTTTGGAATTTAGATTTTATTGACTCAATTGATCCTATATTGATATTACACAACGACAAAGGACATTATGATGCAGTTATGAGTTTGGCGGCACATCAAGAAAATTCGAAGTTATTAGCATCTGGTTCTGCTGATGAAACAATTAAGCTTTGGGATTTAAATGAAGGTTCCTGCATTATCACTTATTCTAATTCTACTAACAAAGTTCAGTGTTTAGAATGGCATCATTCTGAAAACAACATATTAATTGCTGCTGATTATAATAGTTCGCTACAGTTTATAGATATTAGAACAGAAAATCGTCAAGCTTTACTAAATTACGACAAGGAGTACGGAGATCCCGAATCTATTGTATTACCTAGTGCAGATATTTATGACAATGGAAATACTATAATAATTTCCACAGAAAATGGGCTAATTTCTGGATACGATATCAGAATGCTTTCAGAAAATTATGCCAAAAGTAAATTTTCAGTTCTAGCGAACCGTAATTCAAAACCGATCAC
This sequence comes from Cryptosporidium viatorum, assembly GCA_004337795.1. Classification (NCBI taxonomy): domain Eukaryota; phylum Apicomplexa; class Conoidasida; order Eucoccidiorida; family Cryptosporidiidae; genus Cryptosporidium; species Cryptosporidium viatorum. Next base: position 378,262 of record QZWW01000033.1, read on the forward strand.
ATCTATTTGTTGTACATCTGTTTCCAATATGTTGGTTAGTTGCGATTTAGATGGCATTTCCAAGGTATGGGACTTATCTCGTATGAAAGAGTGCATAGTTGAAAAACCTCTTAAGGGAGGGAAGTTATTCACATGCAAAAGCTGTCCAGACGAAAGAGCGCTAGTAGCTTTTGGAGGCGAGTCTACAATCCTTTGGAATATTTCTCAAGAAGATATTGTATCAAAGAAATTCGATTTATGAATTAAATATATAGTAAGCTTTATATTATTAGTTTAAATTGCATCTAGTATAGGATTAATATTTATCAAAATTATCCGTATTACATGTTAATTTTATTGTGATTAAGTCGGGTATATCTATAAAATACATAACAGTGGGATATAGTTGTGCTGATCAGCAAATAACTCATCTAATAATTTTTTTTGTGATTTCAATCTTTCTTTGAACCATGTGGGGATTTGAGGATTTTCAGAATGATTTGCGCCAGTATTATTACTAATTTTATTTTGAAACAAACATTAACAATCTTTATTGTTGTGAAATGAAAGCATTGGGTGGGACTACAATTAACCAAGAAGTATTGGAAACACTGGTTGATATGTCGAAGTTATTAAGCACGGGATTAGATAAAGAATCCATTTTAATTCTAATCAAACTATTAGAATTGGGCGTACAGCCAGAAACATTATCAGAATTGGTGATTGAAATTCGCAGAGAAATAGAAAGTTACCAATTTCGTTAGAGTAATTGCGTAAACTAGTTCCCAATGAGCCAAGACTCTATCTTAGATCGAACTTATTCACAGTTAATAACTAATTTCTACTTTATACACTCAAGCCAATATTGAATTAATTTAGGCGGCAACTCAACATATTCACAAAGTTAAGTGTCTAGTAGCGCCTTTTGCAGTACCGACATATTATTAGACGAAGTACTTGTGCTTAAAAAATTCGATGGAACAAAAAAGGTCATCAAATAGATCTATTTTTGGAAATGAGTACTTTAAAAAAGGTTCTTTAACCCAAAATGTGGTTGTTCTATGGGCATCTATTTCACCTTCAGCAGTTCTACTGCTTCCTTCATGTATGAAAGAGACCGGAATTATTATTGGGCTTTTAATCATGTTCTTTTCATGTTTTGCGCTTTTTATGACTCAGTTTGTATTAATGAAATCAGCTACTCTGCTTTCAGCAGATAACTATGGAAATACTCTTTTAAAAGCTATTTTGTTTAAGAGCTCAGCTGATACAATAAGACAGGTAAATAACAATAAAGAAAGCGAAGAATTGACAGTAAATGCCAAAATTATTGCATTTTTTGTCAATCTACCAATATTTTTTGCTATGGCTATTACATTACCATGTTTTCTAATCATTTGGTGTTCATGTATTGAACAACTTATCCCTCCTTTTTCAACCAAATTTACTGCATCAGGTATTTCATATAATCAAATATTTCTAATGGCGCTTTGTGCAGCTGTAATGTTTCCATTTTCTCTCAAAAAGGAGCTTCAAACGACTAGGCATATTAGCTGGCTATCATTGATTGCAGGTTTATTATTTGCAATAACAGTTATTCAATATTATTTTTATTTTGGGGCGTCTTTGGATCGCGGAAAGATTGTTTGGTGGAATGCAGATATTAAATTATTACCATGCATAAAGATGCTAACTGTTTCTTGCTTTACGTTTTCTAATCATGAAAACTCACCCGCTTCTGCATATGAACTTTTAAACCCCACAACAAGCAGAATACTTGCTCTTTCTAGCACTGTTTCGATATCAAGTTTCACATTATTTTCAATTATTACAGTATTCTCATATTTAACATTTGGAGAACTAACATTACAGAGTGTAGCACTAAATTACGGCAATGAAGGTAAATTGCTCGTTTTATCTAAGGTTTTTTTGAGTATATCTAACTTAGTAGCTTGTACTCTTTCACTACATGCTGCAATATCATCATTATCAAATATTATAATGGCACTTAAGGGGAACTATCATGATGTTTTTGGCAATAAGTTAACTATTCAGTCTATGAATGTAGTTGAGCATGTGGTATACAATCAGTTTTCAACTAGAGGATCTTCGTGTTCATCTACAAATAGCCGTTCTTCTCTTTCAAATACAGTTCATAATATTGAAAAACACGAATGTTTTCTAAGTCTTAATGAGAAAAGCAAGAACATGAATTCAAATACTTCAAATACATTTGACGCTTCTATATTAGATTCTTTAGAAAATGGCAAAAGTAAATTGAATGATTATAGTGATAAAGTCAAAGTCCCCATTAATTTTAATGAAAAGAGAGAGCACTCAGAGGTACAAACATCTGTGGATACGAAGGTAAGAGCAGTTATTGTATTCTTATTCCTAGTCTTTTCAATTTTTTTGGCAACTAATTTACAGGATTTGCTATTGCTTGTAGAAGTTGCAACTGGTTTATTTGAAACTATAATTTGCCTCATTTTTCCGGCTGTAGTATATTTGAAGTTGTTCAAACATATATTTGTTTGCGACAAGTACTTATCTAGGCCTATCTTTATACTTTTTACATTTATCTGCTCACTTGGTTGTTTTTCAGCTTCCATTTCAGCAATATTTACCATTCATAGAACTCACTAATTATATTTAAGTATCTAAAATTGCCTGTCTAATTAATTGTTTTTGCGCATCACTCAGTTCTGATGGCATTTTGAACTTTAGTGTTACATATAAGTCACCATATTCGTTTGTATTTCGAATAGGCATTCCTTTATTTTTAACTTTAAGTACATCTCCATACGAAGTTATGCCATTCTTCTCAATATTTATGTTTTTTCCGTCGATATATTTCAATGGAAGATTAAATCCCAGCAAAGCATCAGCAAGTGTAATTTCCATATTGGTGTGTAGGTCATTCCCTACCCTTTTAAATTGTTTATTTTCCACCTCAAAAATTACAACAATAAAATCGCCAGGCTCCTGATTGAGTTTCTGCTCCCCTGAACCTTCAAATCTAATTGTATCGCCAGAATACATTCCTGCATCAACGTATGCGGTTAATTTTGCAGTATCTAATTCGGTTGGTCCATTTGGGCACTGTTTGCAATTTTTATCCCATCCCTTTCTCCTTGCGACACATGTTGGGTCGTTAACTTGGTGTTGAACCATAAATCCAGGGCCCATCTGTTGAGTAAACAGTTTTGTCCCTGCACCTGCACAGTCATTCCTATTCTTCAAACAATCATTCGCATTTATGCACAAAACGGGCCTAATAAATGAAATAGTAATCATTTCTCCAAAATAAAGTTGCTCAAGAGTCATAAATAATTTGAATGTTGAGTCTGGAACCCTGTACCTTTCACCATCTCTTCTACCTGAACCCATTCCAAACAAATTTCCAAATCCCATAGAGAAAAGATCAAATGGATCATGAGATTGAAAGCCTTCAAGATGTTGCTTTAACCCATCTTCACCAAACTTATCATATATACCTCTTTTTTCAGAATCAGCTAGAACCTCGTAAGCCGTTGCAATCTCCTTAAATTTCTCTGACGCATCTGGAGACGAATTTCTGTCAGGGTGGTATTTTAAACTTTTTTGTCTATATGCTTTTTTAATTTCGGTATCGCTAGCACCTTTTTTTATCCCTAAAATATCGTAGTAAGACTTTCCAAGGGCCCCATTAAAGATTTTAAATACAAATAGTAACAATATTAATAAACCTCTCATTTCTTATCCTCAAAACTAAACTGATTTTTTTTTTGTAATTATGCGCTCATTATTCCATCTTGCCCCCACCAATCTCCCCTCATTTACAGCATAATTAACGATTGAGTATTTTCTGTCAACAAATAAATATTCCGATTTTCAATATGATATTCTTTTTTATATGGCTTAGGAGAATAATTTACTAAGCTACAAATATATTAATTTTTGAAAATTTCTGGCGAGTTAAAAAATTTGAACAATTGAAGCTAGATTTCATAATGACTAGTAGTTTACATAAAAACATAATTCATGTGGGTGTATTCGGGAGCTTTATAAGTGAGGCAGGGCTGAAAAATATCAAGGAATACAGATATAAAAGCGGTGGGGCTACATTTTTGGATTATGTTATGAATCCTTTTTGGGAGTTCTTTGCATGCCAAATTCCAGAATATATTTCACCAAACTTATTGACTATAGTTGGGTTTTTATGCTCTTTGCTTGCAATGTTATTAACAATGGTGACTTGCCCGATGCTAGATGATGCAATTCCCTTAAATATTTCATTATTTATATCCCTACTTTTATTCCTTTATCAGACTCTTGATGCAGCAGATGGAAAACATGCAAGGAGACTAAGAATTAGCTCACCCTTGGGACAGCTACTTGATCATGGGCTTGATTCATACACAACTATTTTTTTTTCAACAATATTTTGTGCATGTTGCAAGATAGGATGGGGTTATAAATTTTTCATTTTTTTGTCAATCGCTCAGTTTAAAATGTTTTCATTTATTTGGCTGGAATGCCACTGTAAGATTTTTCGATGTTCATCTTCAGATTATTTAGGGGTAACTGAAAGCCAATTTATTGTAATATTTTTTACCATTTTTTCTTCAACTGATGGTTTTAATATTTTATTTAAGCGTTTATTGTTCAATATTTCTACAATTGATATAATAATATTATCTATTATAGTTACAGGTATCATCACATTAATAAATGATATCCTATCGGGTCTGAGAGAGTGTAAAAGCAAAATTTCAAAAAAAATCGCATCTTTGGAAATTTGTGGCATATTATCTCATTTAATGTTCCAATTTCTATTTTTAAGCTCAAACACATACACAAGATTCCCAATAATTACTATGTTTATTTTGACCACAAGTAGTTCAATTATTGCTCTCAGAATGAACGTTTCATCATTTACACTCGAAGAATTACCATACGTACATTGGCCAGCGCTCCCCTTTTATACTTGTTCAGTGTTTCTTTTATTTGGCAAAAATATATTCGACAAATTTTTTGACTTCCAAATAATATTACTAATTTTAGCCTTATGGAACACAATATATACGATAGACTATGCATCCATAATTATTAATTCAATTTGTGATCATTTAAATATTTCTCTATTCTCTGCAAAAACTCCAAATGGCGATAGAATAGAAAAAATTACTTTTCATGAAGTTACAGCTCATAATGATTTCTCACACTATCGAACAGAAGAGAAAAGTTCAAAACTTAAACTGTCTATATCGCGTTCATTTAAGAAGATTCATTGTAATTAAATAAAAATTACTAACTCATAAGAATTTTGTTTTTTATTCCCGATAATCACCTTTATTTATATCTAAATTTGAACTTTCTAACGACAAACGACTAGAATGATAATACAACACTTAAGTAATTATCTTAACCCTAACATTTTCTATGATATTTTCTTAATTTTTAAAGAGTTTTTATTAATATAGTTTTCCAGTAAAGTAACAATAATTTGTTTATTCCAAAATTTGGTATTGAACTATAGAATGAAATTTTAAAAAATGCACAGATTATTTGTCAATCTTTTCAGACTCCTCTATCGAGCTGGAACTTGAATCTGGTAACTTGTATGCTTCATCATGAAAGCTTTTCTCTATATCAAACTCTTTAATATCTTGTATATTTGGATTGAAAATACCTTCATGCTTACTCGATTGTTTGTCTGGGTCATCTGAACCTATAGGCTTTGAGAGCTGTTCTGATAATTGATTCATCATTTCAATAAGTGGTATCATGAGTAACAAACTCTTTTGTTTTGGTAGAAGAATATCTATCATATTGAACTCATCATCCAATTTTGTAAAATTCCACATTTGGCCGAAATGAGGGTGCCCACGTTTACCAAATTCTACCAAAGTAGCATTAAAATCTAATAGATCTCCAGGTTTTATTTTAGAAATTTGGGGTAATAAATCCTCATTAAACGTGAGCCCAAGATCTGGTATTGGATTTCCAGAATTGCTTACGATCTGTGGTGGGTTCATACCTATATAAATGAAATGTTTTTTCCAAAACCCTTCTTGAACCTTTATTACTCTTCCTGTCCAAGACACAGTTTTGTACTGGTAGTTATCCTCAAACTCTCTAACTGCACGAATAGGATTTCCCAAATATGATTTAACACCGCATGATTCTATGAACATCATCCATGAATTATCTATAGGAGGCCCATGTTCAATATCAGGTAAACCATATATTTTCAGCAATGTTCGAAGCGTGGTAAAAACAATTATTGTTGATAATATCAGAAATATAGTAATTACGTATCTCCTTGTTAATACGACTGCGCAACTCCCACATTTCAGTGTCATTATTTCAGATTTAATTGAAGGGCATTTAATACGTCTATTCCTGGATATTTTATTTAGGCATCTTGGGCAGGTATGAACTGAATCCTGAATTAGAGTCCAGATTAAAGGTAAAATCGGGCAGCTTATCCAACCAATTATTAAAAATAATGCAACTGAGGCAAAGTAAGTAAACCATGAGCTTTCTAGTTCCACTTGTGTAACGATATCTTCTTTACAGAATGGGCAAGTACACTCAACCGGGATGTCCTCAAACTTAACATTAGAATTATCCTCAATCTCTTCACCGTGTTTAACAGGTTCAACCTCGAAATGTATAAGCTTACCTTGAGCAACCATTAATTTACATAAGTTTCCAAAAATTGTCTATGGCGCAATAAATTACATTCGATGGTGAATAGATAATGAAAGTTCAGGAGATAATTGCAAATAAAATAAATCAAATGAATTTGTATACTACAAGTTAGCAATTAGTTTTATCTTTTAGTATTAATAAAAAACACTTTTATTTGATGTCTTTCATCAAATATATTCTAATTAAGAGATGAACTTCATTGATTAATAAGGAAATTCAGAAATAAAAATGATAATTTTTGACAAATAACAGAAAGTTTAATACTCTCTTTTTTTGAAAAAATTAAATCTAAAGATTTTGAAAATATGAATTAATTACCTTTATTCATCTGTCACATGCGTAGCAAAGTAACATTCGCAACTGTCAACAATTTTTCAAGTCTATTCCCGATTAGAATTAAAAAAAAAAAATAATCCATCAAATAATATATCAATAATAAGGAACCTCAATGATATGAGCTGATAAAAGTACTATAAAAAAAATCAGGCAAATCAATGATTCATGCATTCCAACGAACGATCTACAGTTTGTCATTAAAGCCTTAAAGTTAATTATTTTATGTTTGGCAAAGTTACATCAAAATAAATACCAATACCATAGTAGTAAAAATATAGGTTTAAAGCTGGAAACCAGAATCCCTGGCTTCACTGATGGATAAATTTCTAATATAAACGATACATTGTAATTATCTTCACAAATATATATTGTCGATATCAATAGTGTAGATTATCTGATTAGCAAAAGTGTAAACAAGTGAAATAATATCCAATCGTCGAACTTTTAAAACAAAAGTAGCAATTTTCAAAGCGAGATCTATATTACTAAACTATCAATAATTTTACAAATGCTCAAAAATGTAATATTGAAAGAATTATTATCAAACAACTTCGAGCATGTTTAGTATGCAAGAATTAGAAATACGCAGTTTTCTTCATTTTCCTTACGTTATTTACTTTACACAGCTGTTCATCTATTTTAATGTTTTGGTTCGAAAGTTAGAGTATCTAATTAATAACTGCTTAATCATGTATTTGTAAAGCAGTATTCAATATATTATTAGCTCCATTTTTTTTCAAAGTCTCTAAACTTAACTGATAATTTATCCTAAGAAGAGTCTAATATTCGAATGAAAAAGCATTAGCTTACCTGGTTTAAAGTAATTTGTTTAATTATTAAATTGGCTGCATTCCTTATTTCCAAATTTTGTATAAATAAAGGCTTTGAAAGAGTAACTAGAATTCTTGTAAATAAAGCTAAACTTACCAAAATTAAATACAACTGTCCAAGAAGTGAATCTTGGACTATATTTAATTGTTTCATAAATTCATTCCATTCTTCTTTTACCTCTGTTGGAAAATGTTTCTCAAGGTTTCCAACCATTATTGTATTTTTTAATGTTGAATAAATACAATGTATGTATAAATAAAAAAGTTTTCTTATTCTTTCTTGAGATTCAGCCTTTATAAAACGCAACTTTTCAACATTTAAATTGAAAGAAATATCTATATTTATCACGTATGGCTCAAGTGAAAACAATATTTTACTGAACTTAGCAACTTCCTTTACAATAATATTTTTTTCTCTATTTTTTATTCTTTCACTTTTAATGAATAATCTTCTTACTGCGTTTGCAATATTTTTAAAGAATGTCCTTGGTCCCTTTGAACTTGTAATAAATGGAAATTCTTTAACAGTGCTTTCGAAATTGCTTATGCTACCTAATAAAAAGTCGTACAAGCACTCAGAATTTTTCATATCATTTATATAGGGTACTAAAGAGTTTCTTGCAATACCACTGAAAATCAACATATTTTCTAATAAACTCTTCAAAGTGTAAAGTTTTGAAGACAGATTTTTAAACAAAATTTTGTTTCCATTTAAGTTGTGACTCGTCCAAATTTCATCAAACAGTAAGCTAATCTCGTAATATATTTTTCTTTCAGTGTTATCGACATTAAGGAACTGTTTCTGCAGTAAACTAAACAGCTCGTCGATTTGTATAATTTCAACCACCTTGTTGAACAATTTACATCCAATTAATTCAGTTTCCTTCAAAGATAAGATGCTACTCTTCAAGTTACATCTATCATCCTTACCAAAATCAAAGCGGTAGTTTTCGTCTATTAGTTCATTTGCAACAACAGGCTTTATCGATGCTCTCCCAAGGTTTTTCAGAGTCTTATACAAAAAAATAATAAAAGTATTAATTACAATCAACTCATTTCTGTTATTGTAAATTCTAAGTGCAGTTGAAAATAAAATTTTGTTCTTTTGATGATAATTTGAACCATCAATAGTATATCTTCTTTTAATAAATATATTTCTCGAGAATGAAATCAGTTTATTTAATAATGATATCTTTGAACGCAGCTTATTTACTGTCATTTTTAAATTATTGCCAACAATGTCAAATAAATATGGGCCCAAAGAAACTGTAATGGGTACCAGTGGGTAAGATGCGTCATTTAGCTCTCCAACCATAGATTTCTCCAAAAAAAAGTATCTATTATTAAAAATAAAACTTATAAGTTTTATTTTGAACTTTTCAAGATTTAAAATATAATATTCTGTTAGCTTTAATAATTCATTTAATTTAACATTGATCTCGTCCATCTTTATTCTAATTATCTTTACTAATCCCAATATTACTTGAAACTGTGATAAAAATTTAGTAAAAGAATTTTTAAAGTTAATTTTTGTATTCAATTTGGATGTACTAATTCTCTCCCTTATTCTTTCAAACAATGAATTTCTTGTAGAAATCAATATTTTTCTCAAAAATTTCTTTGTTAGTTCAAACCTATACTGAAGTGAAACTTGCTTATTTATTTGTAAACCTAGATTATTTTTACAGTAAATATATTGTACAAAAATGTTTGTGAATGTGTTTTGATCAAAATAATCGTCAATTATCACTCCTCTATGAAGTTTTTTACATGTTTCACTCGGAATATCATTGTGTTTTTCTTTCAAACTTTGTAGTGTTAAATTAATAAAATTTTTATCTCCATATGTTCCCAATATTATTGCTACTGACATTAACGAATTACTTAGTTTTGTCATAGATCCTAACAAAATTTCGTTTTGTGAAAAATTCATCGAGTCAATAATAAGATTATACATTCTAATAGTTTCTTCAATTATATCCATTTCATTTGGATGTAATTCTAATGTATTTGAAATAGAATCCATGAATTTTAATTCAATAGAGTTGTTAATATCCGATTCTTTTTTAGAGTATCGGTTAAAAAAAATATTATCGCTTAAATCCAACTCAGAGTTGAGCCTTATTTTCTGTTGGAAATTAAGCCCTATTCTAAACTCTTCATAAAGTTTTAATTTAAAAGCTTTCCAAGAAATGCTAGGTTTTGGAGGAATGTAATGAGAACTGTTGGGGTATTTCTCAATGGCGAAATGATTCCATACTGATAATAAAAACTTATTTAGTTGGGTAATATGCGAATGAATTTCCTCCAACCATCTAACACCAAGTATTGATTCTCGTGAAATTCCAACTTCTACATATTGGCATTGAATTCGAGAATATAGAGTTAGAAAAATAGAGAAACAGAAAATACACGAACTGTTAACATTTTTGTCCACAAAAAAATCTATACATTCATAATTTTCTTTCTCTTCAAACCGATTTTCGTTTAGTTTATTTATTAATTCATGTGGATGTTTGATTATTGAGTAAAAATTGATGTCAGAAAAAATAGATGGTTGTTTTTTAGAATCTGGAGAGATCAATACTAATGAGACTGCTAAAGAAACTGATTCAAGTATATATCGTGAATAACCCCTTGCAAACGAAGCCATTTGTAATGCTTCCCATTGTACATGTTTAATATCAGGATTATTTGAATAGAATCTTAATAGTTCAATGTTATTACTTATTGAAGTACAAATTAAGGCAAACTCATACGATATCTTTCGAATCTCAGGAACCAAATTTAAGATAGTGTTATCAATAACTTTCCAAGGAATAACGGAAATAGTTCTATTAATTTGATCAAAATCAGGAATTAGTTTAGAAATCAAATGATTATATGTTGATATATTAATATCTTCATTGCTAGTTTCAAATATTACATCAGAATTACAATTTGTCACGTGTATGGGAATTGAATGTATTGTCACACCATTTGTCGAAAATGGTGCAGTAATGTTGGATTGCGTAGAGAATGATGAAATAAACGACTCCATAAACAATACATCATCATCAATCAGGCTTTTGCTAAAATTTTTTAAATTAGTTAAATTTTCAGCTGAATCGTATGATTGATCATTATAACTTTCAAGTAGGTTAATATGTTCTCTTATACTTTTTATTGTATTTAGTTCCGTATTTGAAGTAACGCTAACCTCAAAGTGCTTAACATCAGAGTCATCGTATAAATTCTTTTCAGATGAGTATTTTATTTTTCTATTTATTTTGCAATAACCAGCTGCTACATTTAAATATGTTATTAATACCGAAAAGATGAGCTGTTTGATTTTAAACATAATAAAATTCTATATACTGAAAAAAAATTTGATGGCGCATTTGGCAAAGGATTTAACTTAAAAATTTTTTTTAGAGAACAGTATTATTTAACGAAAGAATTGAAAGTGAAACGTATATCTCATTCGGTTCTTCTATTTGAGATATGTCGATAAACTTATTTTCTAACTGCTAAACATTTAATTTTTTTTCCTACTTGCATTTCCAGTGTGAACATGTGTGAATCAACGACTATAGTATAAATATTTTATAAAATTAATCTTTGAAGTTAGATCATTGTATTTAAGTGTTAAGCATATAAATTTTATTATTTCCCCTATATTTGCATTATTACAATGTATTCAAATGCAAGTATTGAAAGAAAGAATGTAGATTTTAATTTTGCAAATAATAATTTACCAAAATATAGCTCTTCAATCAAAGATTCGACTAAACCTCAAGATCAGAATAATCAAGATGAATTTTTTACAGAAAGCATTACCATTTCTGATTCGGAAGATAATATTTCATTTGAATCCAATTTTTCTGAAAATACGAATCACCAACTTGATTCTGTCGAAAAAACAAGAATTTTTGTGCCACTTTCAATTGAAACTAAAGATGTCAATGTATTTTTATTAAATAAAAGTAAAAACTTGAAGGCTCCCAAAAAACAAACTGAAGTTTTACTCAAGCAAAACTCTGATGGGATACAAAGTTCTGAGAAAAAAAAACCAAAAAAGAAAAACAAACAAATGATAAAAGATGTTAAAAACATAGAATTTGAAAATAAGCATAACAGAAAGTCGTCATTATGTTGTTGTCTGAGGACAGAAGACAACAAAAGAAATGTTCGCTTTACCGAGGATCAAACTCCAAAATCGAATGATTTTACTGAGGTTAAATCAAAAAATACGTTAAAAGAATCCCCCAAAAAAAAATCGCTGGAAGAAATACCTGGGAATGCAAAAAACAATGATTATAAGATCTATAAAATTCACCCAGAAAAGAAACTTGATAAGAACTCTCACCATGATGAGACTAAACTTAATATTGTTAATGAAAAAAATCCAATAAGTAAAAGTCTGGAAAATATTTACAAAATATTCGAATATAAAATAAATGCTGAAATTCCGAAATTTAATAATTCAATGGATTTGGGTTTTTTGTCCAAAAAATTTGAAGAGAAAGAAACTAATCAAAACAAACCATTATCTATAAAATTGCCAAATTTCAATGAAAAGGCAATTTCTGAAATTATATCAGATACCCTAAGCTGGTATGAAATATACAAATTAAATAAAATAAGAAAGCTAGAAGATGTGTTAAGCGATTAAATTAGGCTGCAAATTTGACTTTTAACTCATATTTACCGTGAAGTCAGTATGTACAATGAATTTGTTATTCTGTTGTATTTTGTTGTAACCCATAAATATCAATCATTGCCGCAAAAAAGACATTCCCAAAACAATTTACACAAAATGAAATCAATCGAGGTAAGTTAAAACTAACAAATAAATAAATTAACTTTTACAATGTTAAAGAAGTACATTAATATCATAACCAAAAACGGAGTGAGAATTGGCAGGGAAATCATTTGGATGGGAATTACGACTACTATTACTCTGTGTGTCCCCGTTTTCTATTATTATGAAAAAGAATGTCAAATGTATGAAATTCACGCAAGGATGCTACAGGGATAAGGTAGCATCTACACTTAAATAAAAGTTAATATACTCCTAGCAATTCTTCCATTTCACCGCAAATTTTCGTGCAGCAGATGTACGAAGGCATACTAATATCAGATAATGATATATAATGAGTGAATTTCGAGGTAAATTGATTGCAGCTATTATTAATTGCTGAAGCCCCTATAACAAAACTAATGCTCTCTGTTCCACTATATACTTTACTTGCTACCTCATCTCTTAAAAACTGTTGAAGGCTTACCTTTTTTGCCGTTCTGGAAAGTCCAACAACAATTTCACTATTGGAAAGATAATCATCTATCGAAATATTTAATAAAGAGATAAGAACCGTATTTTCTTCATCTGGAAGCTTCAATTCACCATTTGGAGATGATAAAAATTCAGAAAAAACTTTGCTGAATACCTTAAAAGATCTTGGAACACGGAATTTAGGGTTTACCCTAATCAATTTACCATCTGAATTTAAAATCAAAATGTCCGAAAGACAACCCGACTTACATAATGGGCTATCAAGTAGCATTAAAAGCGAGTTATGGATGATGTCAGGTCGAAACTCATTATTATCAATTAATTTCACATCTCCTTCAAGTACTTTTTCTTCTGTTAGAAGCTCTTTTTTCCCATTTTTTTTATTTACGAACAATGAACTATTTTAACAGAAAGTCAGTAAATTCGTACAGCAGATCTAATAACTTACGCATCTATTAGAATAATATTTGTCCTAATACTCGTTAACTTAGAACTTGTTGATGGCTGCTTCCTAACTTTATTACGCTTTATAAGTATGTCCATTTAATTTACTAAAAAAAAAAAAATAGCAAATTATTTATCCGTTAGAAGCGCCCTCGACTTTGTTAGAAAATGAATTCAAATGTAATTTATGTTCCAAAAGATCTTTCTCAATGGAAGGATAAAGAAATGGTGTTTATTTTGCTGGATCGAGCGTAAGTTGTTTCAATATAGTTTTTAAGTAATAATTTGACTTTGTTAGATGTTTGGAACTGTATGAGAAAAAAGATAAATCTCTCGAGCTGCTGAACGGCATTGACCATCCGAAAAAAAAAATAGAAGAATACTGTTCATCACATTCATCCGAGATATTTTCGAAGGAGGAAATGATTTTGAATATTAGGCCAGATATATTGCATCAATGTCTACTTTCGCTATTGGATTCTCCACTGAATAAGAGTGGAAGATTATTGGTATATATTCGCACTATGAGTAATATATTAATTGAAGTGAACCCACAGCTTTCTGTTCCAAGAAGCTTTAAAGAATTTTCCTCATTAATGATAAACTTACTAGTTAAGCGTAAAGTTATAGCGGTTAATGAAAATACTACTTTGATGAGAATCATCAAAAATGATATTAACAAAATTCTACCTGTAGGAGGAAAAAAATATGGACTTTCAGTTAATGGTACTCAGAAGAGTATTAGAGCTCTGATAAATGATGTGTATTTAAGTAAAGACTCTAATATGCGTAACAATCCAGTAACATTTGTGGTTGGTGCGGTCGCATACGGTGATCCAGTACGGAGTTGTGACTTTATAGAAGAAATAATTAGTATTAGTTCATATCCGTTATCTGCAGCGCTTTGTTGTTCGAAAATTTGCAATGAATTCGAATATTTATGGAAAATTTGATAACCGCACTTGATAACTTAAGAAAAATTAAACCTTCATGACGAATATTATTGCAAATTCATTGCTTTAAGTTTTTTTTTTTTAATTTTCAAATAAGTTAGCTGTTAGAATTTTCTTTAACATTTTTTCGATTTAATTAAATGCGGTATGTTGTGGGTAACTGCAATTTTTTATTATTAACAGAACTTGAAGTGATGATAAGTGGTTAATTAAGGAATATGAATAAAGGATCACACTTAGACTCAAATAAATATTCTTCCAATATAAAAATCTTGAGTCCCCACTTTAAGAAACTTAAAACTTTTAATAGCTTGCAAAATCAAGAAAAAAAAGTATATCACATTATTTCCAGATTTTTAAGCAACAATGAAGTTGTTTATCCATTATCTCAGTTGACTGAGTTTTTTGAAAATTACAATGCAGAAGAATTATCATGGAAGAAATGTTTCACGGTGCTTTGCCTTTTTCTCGACCATCAAACAATCAAAAGGTTTACTCAGCAAATTGAGCATAAACAGCGAGATGCTGGCCATTTTTCTGATTTTTTTTGTAAAAAAGGTGAACAAGAACCTGTAAAAACGGCAATGGATAAAGAAAGTTTCCAATTAAACAAAAAAAGATCTTATAATACCGTAGAAGATAAAGAAAATGTATACCCAAAAAAGAAAATAAAAAGAAATGAGCAACCCGAAGAATTTCTATTTGAAAATCATCATGAATTGCTCTATATATATCTACTGAATAAGCTTGAAAACATCAAAAACCTATATAACCAAACATTCAAAAGCATCTCAAATGAAACCGAAATATCTGATGATGCTATAACAATGGAAAAATCATTTTATGATTTAATTGGACTAAAATATACGTATTACACAACTTCATTTTTTAACAGCTCATCATTGAACGTTAAAAAAATCATACTAAATAAAAACTTGAGTGATAATATTGAAGTTTTTGATAATGTTAATTTGTGGTGTATTCAGAGAATTAACAAAAGGGAATATATTTCAAATAAAATTAATTCTAATATTGATGACAATAATTTGAGATCAATTTTGAGCTTATCTTCAGATATCTCTTATGCAGAAACAATTAATAGATGTGATGTTTTGCTTAAATGGTTATTTCTTCCAAATGAGAAAATTTCAGATTCTGAACATGTTTTCAAGTCATATAATAAACTTAAAAAGGCAAGAATAAAATGGGAGTCTGAAAATGGTATTAAGAATAATGACAGCATTGATTTAAATACAAGAAATGAACATCTGCTCACAGCGAAGTCCAATTATCAAAAATTGGTAATTGAATTTGTGTTAGATAGGCATAATGAACAACAAACTAAATTTTATAATCCTTTTTGGACATTAGGAATAGATCCAAAGAAGTTTAAAATTGATCATCTGTCATCAATTAAAAGAAAACTATTGTTATTTACCCATCCTGACAAGATTTTAGAAAAAAAAATGAAAGGAAAGGCAAATGAAGCCTATATTATAATTCGAGAATCATTAGAGCTCATAATCAAATTATGTAAAACAAATAGCAACATAATTGAATCTCTCCCTAAAGGGCCAGAATTATCATATGACTTTAATTCATATTTTGAAAAATATCTAAATGGGCAAAATAAACCTCCAGAAATAATTGAAATAAGTGCGTCGATAATAGAAGTAAATGGTAAAGAAACGCTTAAGCTCCCTCCAGGAATTAGAGTGTGTGCAAAGTTGAACGAATTAACTCCAAATGCCAAATTCAAGGTCCATTTGACATTACCATTCATAGGATCAAATACAATGATCGAAAAAAACCAACTATTGGAGTATGTTTTTAATACTTATTTTTTAGAAGCGAATAATGAATCAAATAAAGAAGATATTCCAATTAAACTATCCGAAGATTGTGTCTATTTTGAAATTTCAGATCTAATATTTTCAGGATTTCCCGGCGTTACAGAATTATCGTATTATATTGGTGTTCAAGTGGCTTTTCACAGCTCATTTTCAAAGGTAATATGGAAAAGAGTTAAGACTAAGCTACCTACTGAATCTGAGATAATTAAGGGATTTTCAAAGAATGGAATTAAGAGATACTTGGAATTATATTGTAGAACTTGGGGTAACGAAAGAAAATGTGTGCAAAATATATTCTCTGCGGCTAAATTGTGGAATATAATCGATAATACACCACGTAAAGCTGAGCTCGTAAAGGTTTTAATTGCATTAATGGAAAACTCATATAAAACATCATTACTTCATTTGCAAAATTTCTAGTAATTAATTATTTTCATTATTCATTTACGTCATTTATTTTACGTTTATTATTAGATCCATAAATTAATTATTTCAATATTAAAAAAAATCAAACCAAATGAATAGAACATCGTTTAGATTTTTATCAATTATTTATATATTTTTTTCATTTATATTTAAGAAAATTTTTGTATTGAATACGCACGTAACGAGAAATGTAAATACTATAAATATTTTGGAAAAAATTTTAATTGGGCAAGGACTTCAATTTCCGGTTACGTCATCTTGGCAATTACTTCTTATTTTACTATCGGATAATTACTCTGGTTTATCTATAGCTCAGAATATTAATGAATTCATTAAAAGCAGAGGCCAAATCGAGGAAGGTCTTGCAAAATCGTACAAATTCTATTCTCACCCTGCAATGAATATATCATCAAGTATATTAACCCACCCAAAATCTGAATTCCTGGACTTTATATTCAAATTCATTGATACCATTAAGTTCATGGAAAATTCCAGATATATTAATGTTTCCTTGCTCATAAACGACAAAAGAAATCTGGCTGCATGCAACTCCATGGTTAAACAAATGTTAAAAGATGGATTTGTACTTGAAAGTCTTAATTATAAAACCGCGATACAAAACCAGCCCAAAACTGTCGAAAATTCAGGGAAAGGTACACAAAAGAGTTTAGAATATTCGATTGACAACTTTTGCAAATCGTACTTAATGGTGATGGTCAAATTGTTTGATAAAATATCAGACATAAAAAAAAATTCAATCAAGAACTTAAAATCTAAGGCATTATTATATAACAAAATCTGTCAATTATTAGACTAAACAAAATTGAGTAGCATTTAATTTATTCAACTTTTCCATCGAACGCTTTTTCTTTCTTTTTCGGTTACTTGAATAAATTCCCGCCTTATCCCACGTTTGGTTCGACCCGCAAATTAGAGTGGACAGCCCCCACAAATAAAACGTTAAGCATGCCTGTGAATGAACTGCCATTCGAATCGTCTTTGTTCTCTGAAGTTTGACCTCCTCGTTGGTTTCTTCTCAGGATATTCTTAATTATATAATACCTTGTGCTGAAGTTATTCATTAATCATGCGTGAAGTTATTTCGATACACGTAGGGCAAGCAGGAATACAAATTGGTAATGCTTGTTGGGAATTATTTTGCCTGGAACATGGAATAAATCCGGATGGTACAATGCCTATGTCTGAACAAAATATGGGAATTTCAGATGACGCATTCAATACATTCTTCAGTGAGACTGGTGCTGGAAAGCATGTACCTAGAGCAGTTTTTGTGGATTTGGAGCCTACTGTTGTTGATGAAATTCGTAGTGGAACATATAGACAGCTGTTTCATCCAGAACAGCTTATTAATGGGAAGGAAGATGCAGCTAATAATTTTGCTAGAGGACATTATACAGTAGGGAAAGAGATATTGGAAGTTTGTTTAGATCGAATCCGTAAGCTTGCTGATAATTGTACTGGATTGCAAGGCTTTCTGATGTTTAATGCAGTTGGAGGTGGAACAGGAGCTGGCCTTGGAACACTATTGCTTGAAAGACTCTCTGTTGACTATGGTAAAAAATCTAAATTGAACTTTTGTACATGGCCATCTCCGCAATTAAGCACTGCTGTAGTAGAGCCGTATAACGCCGTTCTTTCCACTCATTCTCTCCTTGAACATGCAGATGTTGCTGTTATGCTGGACAATGAAGCTATTTATGATATCTGCAGACGAAATTTGAACATTGAGCAGCCTGCATATACAAACCTGAATAGGTTAATTGCGCAAGTAATCTCCTCTTTGACCGCATCCTTGCGATTCGATGGTGCATTGAATGTTGACATCACTGAATTTCAAACCAACTTGGTTCCTTATCCAAGAATTCACTTTATGCTTTCATCATACGCTCCAATTATTTCCGCTGAAAAGGCTTTTCATGAACAGCTTAGTGTTGCTGAGATTACTAATGCAGTGTTTGAGCCTCAAAATCAAATGGCTAAGTGTGACCCTAGGCATGGTAAATATATGGCATGCTGTCTGATGTACAGGGGCGATGTTGTCCCAAAAGATACAAATGCGGCAGTTGCAACAATTAAAACTAAAAGAACTATTCAGTTTGTTGATTGGTGTCCGACGGGCTTCAAATGTGGAATTAATTATCAACCGCCGACTGTCGTACCAGGTGGAGATCTAGCTAAGGTTATGCGTGCATGTTGCATGATTTCAAATTCAACTGCAATAGCTGAGGTATTCAATAGAATGGATCATAAGTTTGATTTAATGTATTCGAAGAGGGCATTTGTGCATTGGTATGTCGGCGAGGGTATGGAAGAAGGTGAATTTAGTGAGGCCAGAGAAGATCTAGCTGCGTTAGAGAAAGACTATGAGGAGGTTGGAATTGAAATTGCAGATGGGGAAGATGAAGAAGTACATTACGAAGGAGATTTCTAACCATTCTTATTCGATGTTTCCTAGATTTAGGTTCACTATGCCGCTCGGCGGGCTTGCGTAAATTAGTATCTTAATCTATGGAATTTTCTCTATTTAGTTATAGTCAAAAGCGGATTCTTGCTGCAGGTGTGTTGTCTTTATTATCCGGATATGTGCTCGGTGTGACTAACATACCGAGGAGTGTTTTGGTCAATTATTTGTCCTCTTCATGGATGAGCTGGTGTATTCATGTCAGTGCCTATCAAATTACTAGCAGCTGTATAGATTTTGAGAGTTTTATCATGGTTCTCGTCAATTCCTCTGTCCTACTTGGTGCTTCTATAGGGTCTATTACTTCTGTTTTTGTGGAAAGGTATTTTGGCAAAGTTAAGGGCATTCTCTTTGCATATTTTTTGTTTGGAATTGGCTCTGTATCTTGTTTGAACAAGGATGTGCTAATTTTTTTAATTGGAAGGATTCTATGTGGTGCTGGGGTCGGATTTTCATGTAATTTAGTGCCATCTTATATTTTTGAACTTACTAACAAACAAAATCAAACATTATTTTCGACTTTACACAACGTATTATTTTCTTGTGGAATATTACTTAGCTATCTACTTTCAATTGGAGCTACATATATAGCTGAATATATTGTAAAATTTAGAAACTCTATTAAGAGTATCAATGAAATGAATCAAATTACAACCACCATTATTGATCATGATTCCGTGAGTCCAATTATTCAGAACAATTTGGGAAAATTCAAAAGAGCTAACATTGAGTTTTCAATTAATGACCTTTCATACTCTATCTTGTCTATTAGAATCTTATTTATGATTCCTGTGATATTTTCTTTGATTCTCTCTTTAATTTGGATTTTAAAGCTAAACGGTGATACCCCATCTCGCTATTTAAAATTAAATGATATCCACGCTGCAGAAGAAACTATCAGGCAAATATATGGAGTATTTGACACTACAAGAATTATCAGTCAATTAAGAGAAGAAAATGAAAGAGAAAGTATATCAATTTTTAAACTTTTCAAAGCTATCTCTAAGTCATCAATGCGGAATGTATTTATTTTCATTCCCATAGTAATATGTACTGAAGTTTTTACTGGATATATTACATTGATTATGAACAGTAAATTGATAATATCACATTTTGGTATCATTGACCAAGTATCATCAAATTATATAGTATTAACTGGTTGTTTTTTAGTGAACTTTACTTTATCTGGTGTTTTCTTTGAATTATATATAGGAAGCAAAAGGCTCTATATATTGGGATTAATTTTAGTGATATTTTCATATATTCCAATTTGTTCAATATTATTCTTTTCAAATAATTTAAGTGCAATGATTCAACCTTTTATCATTTCATTGGTTTCTGTATTCGCATCATTTGGACTCGGTATAGTACCTACTACATGGAAGCTTGTATCTAATTACATGGCAAAACAGTTTTATTTTTCAATTACGCCTTATATGTCTGCGCTTTTCTGGATTACCGCAGTGCTCTCAACTATATTAATCGAGCTACTCCCAATACTTGTATTTATATTCATCAATTCATGCTTTACATTGTTCGTGTTAATTTCATTTTCGATAATGAATTATCAGAATTCTTAAGGACTTGTATTTCTCTGGTTCCTAAGTATTGAAAATGCTTTAGTCAAAATTCCCACTCTTTTTTGATTAATTATTTTTGTAAATGATGTTAATTGTGCATAGTTTTGTCCATTAATC
The DNA here is from genome assembly GCA_004337795.1 of Cryptosporidium viatorum. Taxonomy (NCBI): domain Eukaryota; phylum Apicomplexa; class Conoidasida; order Eucoccidiorida; family Cryptosporidiidae; genus Cryptosporidium; species Cryptosporidium viatorum. The sequence goes on from QZWW01000033.1 coordinate 399,236, forward strand.
ATGCTCAACAATGCATTAATTAAATTTTGTTCCTTTTCTTGTTCCTCAATGCGTTTTTCAACATCTAAAAGACCAAATAAGTTGCTTTCATTTATCTTAATTGGTAATTGAGTACTTGTATTGTATTTTATTGAATCTCTATATGTTATTGCTAAATTTTCATTCATTTTTGAATTGAAAGAGCTGAACTCGGAGTTGTATTTTAGAATATTGAATACTTCCTTACGCCTTGAAGAAATCATTTTTTCTAGCGTTCCATGTAGAAATTCAACCCCAAGAAATAAATATTTATTCTTTAATAAGCAATATTTTTTTGAATAACTTGTCGTGATTTCTTGATTTTTATTGAACAAAATGGTATTTTTATCCCTTAACTCTTTACTTTCATCTTTTAATTGATTGATTTGTGAATTTAAAAAGTTTATTTTTAGATCTTTTTCTTCAAGTATCAAAACAGCTTCCTTAGCATCATTATCCATTGACTTAATTTCTTCATATAACTTTTTCTCACGAATTTGTTTAGATTCTATATCACGTTCTAAAAACATGATTCTCCTTCTCAAATCTCGAATAATTAGCTCGTATTGTTTTTGTATAATATTTAGTTGAGAAAAATAAATCGACTTTTCTTTTTCATCATTTTCTCTAATGAATTTGCAGACCTCTTGTGAAATCTTACTTTCCCTTTTGTTAATAGTACTAATCAATTCTTTTAATGAATCATTTATATTATCTTTGCTTTCAAGAAACAAATTGACTAGTGATTCACTTAAATTATTCAAATCGTTGCTCTTGATGATATTTGACAGTAATTTCTCAATTATTTCCGTTGAATTTATTTTTATTGCTTCATTGCTAGCCTCTATACTTTTTTCAATATTGATATTTATGCATTTTTCATTTTTTTCATTTAAATCCAACATTTTTGCCTCAATCAAGTCAGCAACTTTACGAAAATATACGTGATTTTCTTTAACTACCTCTTTTTTGATATTACTGATTAATGATTGTTCACTAGATGTTGAAATTAAATTACAAATTTCTTCATTCCTTCTTTTTTTTTCTAATAATGTCCTGACTTTGGCTGCTTTTTCTGTAATTTCAAATAAAGCACTACCAAATTGGGTACTGTGAGTATCATAGTTAGCAACCCACCCATTATTATTCGTATTTTCCTTATGAAAAACCATTTTATTTTAAATGCATTGGTCCACAAATGACATTAGATTATTAATATTTTTATGTCATGTCGATCAGTGGCATTTTACCGCCATGTTTGATCTTAAAATTATTAATAGCGCAAATCTATAACAAAGATAATAATAATTCTAATGAATCTTCAATTCCTCTATATAATCTAATAACCTCCTGTTCAAACACCGGATGAATATATGAAGAATCTAATAAGCCAACTTCACACGCAAAATATATACGGTTTTTTACTTCAATTGATAAGTTGATGTATTGATTCAATGTTTGAGCGTTCCATTCGCCTTTTAACCCATTAATAATTAAGTTCTTGGCAATAAATCTATGATAACAATAAATATATAGGTAACATAGATCAATAGTATAAAGTGTCATCTCTTGCATAAGGAAAATTAGCTGTGGTATCATTTCATTCTCGTTTAAGTTGAGAAATGCATCATCTGTACAGTTTGTTATATTTCGTTCAGCTTTTTTGCAGTAATTCTTAAATTTGTCAATTAATATGCAAAAAATCTCACTTCTGTGATACATAATTGAATCTGTAATGTCCCATCCCGGAATATTTTTTTTCCTATTTTTAATTTTAGGATTATTTAAATTATCTGAAAACAAAATGTTGTTATACCACCATTCATGAATACTTTTTGGAATATGATTTTTCTTTTCTAACCGATTATATAGTGAATGAATATTTAAAAACCAATCATCAACATTTATTTGAGAAAATGAAATCCGTCTGTCTAAACCTATCGTTGATTGAACAACAAATCGAAAATCGCCATTGTTTATCGTTGCAACCTTTGTATGAATAGACGAGTCAAGCAAGAGTACCATTGAAAATATATTATCTAGCTGTTTTTGTAATTTATCTAGTACAAAAAATAATCTATATTCATACACAAGCCATTCTTCAAAAATAATCTTCGAATTAATTGGAATTCTTGTGATCAAAATATTTATCAAAACTTTAATCTTTCGTAAATTAAGAAGAAATAATACTGGGAGAATTGTTAATAAAGTAAATATTGAGTAAAAGGAATAAATAACTTTCGTCAATATTTTTTGTGTAATATTTATGTTGCGTCCAATAAAAATAAATTTTTTCTGGAGATTTGTAATAAATCTTATATAATTATCACAAGGAACAACGCCTTCATGTAAATTGTTATCATTTATTATCCTGTCGTTTTTAAAAAATAATCCGTTAATCTCTATTGATGATAAGTTTCTAATATTAGTTGACTGTAGTTCAATACAATACCAATAAAATAAGACCACAATGAATGAAGTGAAATAAATAAACATAATATTAATAAATGAGTTAAATTCATTATCCAATTTGAAACCCACTTTTAACGAATAAAAGTTGTTTATAAGATAAAAAAAATTTGAAATTCCAGGAATATTTATTCCAAAGTAATAAATAGGTATTGTTATCAATAAAGTTAGTATCGTAAAAATAAATGAATTCTTCATATTCCCTGAGCAACTATTAAAAATAAAATAATCAGTTATTTCAAAAAATTGTAACCATAAGTTGTTCCGTTCTTTTAAATTAAATTTTATTATTATTGGCTTTATAGATATTTGAGATGACAACAAAAAGATATTTTGATTCTTTCCAAAAAAGCGAATAAATGATAATCCGCCAGCAACGAAAAAAAATGTCGAGAAAAAAATGGGAAGTTTTAATAAAAAAAGTGTACAAATATTCCAAAGCATAAAAATTGAATATGTTGCAGAGAAAAAATGTAGTGATAGCCATATCCATCTTGATGTAAAAATCAATTCCCAAAGAACATATCTTGGAAAAGTAATTATTAAATCGTTAAACAATGTTAAGGATGCTGTTAAGTAGTGTTCAGTCGTAATACTCATCACTCTGCTAAATAGTAGCAAGAGAAAAACAAGCTGACACACTATATTTGAAAATATTGATAAAGATACTGTAGCTAAAATTCCTTTATGAAATTTATAATATAAGAATAAAATACCAATTAAAGACAACATCGAACTCGTTGTGCACCATAAAATAAGAGGTTTAATGGTTGAAAGCAATGCCAAATACTTTAGTTGGCTATTAAATGTAGAATTTGTGTGCTTATTTTCGGTGTTGCCTTTACAATTTATTTCACGAGTATACAGTTTCATTTTTTATTGAAGAAAAAAATTGTTTAAAAAAAAAAAATATTTATTTCGCGGGGCATATTGTTTTTTCTTTAATGTTTTCAAAATGAAATTGACAAAAACGTAAATATACAATCATTAAGTACCAATGCTTAACAGTGAATTCTAGAAATAATTATTTATATTAAAATAAGTTGAATAATTTCTTTAATTTTAGAACATTATTTATCACTACATTTTCGAAAATCCCAGGTCAATTATTAGAATTTAGATCTCAAATTATTAATTTAATTTAAACTTAGCTTCGAGTTATCAAGTTACCGCACAAAGTGTGTCATTCTTACAAGTAAAAGGCACATTTGCAAAAGTAATTGCACTTTTTTTAGAATAATACCTTAACAAACAAAAATAAGAATAAATTGTTCATATTACGTAATGAATAGTAGTAAACTTAATTATGACACAATCATCAACCAAATTGAGCTATTTTCAAACACGATACCTGATAGTAATGCATTTGTTTGGTTGAATGATAATGGAAACGAAGAGTCAACAATTACCTATAAGAATCTTTGGAAATCGATTAGAATTATCTCACATTTTTTGTTAAATGAATTGTCATTAAAAAAAGGTGATAGAATCATTTTGTGTTACACACCAGGGATTGATTTCATATACTCTTTTTATGGCTGTCTTGCAAGTGGAATTGTTGCAATTCCTGTTTACCCTGCAGATCCAAATAATTCATCTCAAGTTGATAGGCTTCGTAAGATTGTTGATGCAAGCCAAGCTAGCGTTTGTCTTACTAACTCGTCGTACAATCGAATTATTTCACTATTCAAATTTAAATTTTTCAACGAACCCCTTTGGAATGTAATTAGTTGGTATTCGACTGATAAAATATTAAGAGACTATAGTGAAATTGAATTAGTAACAGATAATGATTCTTATATACCGGAAAATGAAATATCGAGTTCGTTTCAAACTGTTTTAAAGAATGAAATTATTTATTTTAAAAAGCCAAAATGCGAGCCTCATGATTGTGCATTCATACAATTTACATCTGGATCAACAGGTAATCCTAAAGGAGTAATTGTTACACATGGAACACTATATTATAATTCGTTATTGTGCATGAAATGTTTTAACTTGTCTCCAGAACCCAAATATGAATCACCAGAAACAGAATTAAAAGAAAATGATATCGAAACGAATGATGAAGCTAATGAAATACTAAAAAGAATCATTGAAATTAAGAATCAATTTATTAAAACTTTTGGACATAACATTAGAGGATTTTCTTGGCTCCCGATGTATCATGATATGGGTTTAGTAGGATTTATAGTAAGCACAGTAATCGTCGGAACTGAGACGTTTTTACTTTCACCATTTTCATTTATTAAGAATCCCCACATATGGCTTAAAGTTATTTCAAAATACAGAATTGCAGCAACTGCTGCACCAAATTTTGCATTTGATTATGTTTCCAGAAAAATAACAAATGATCAATTAGAAGAAATAAAAAACTTGGGTGGGTTGGGTTGTCTGAAACACGGTGGTATATTAAGTGGGTCTGAACCTATTAGAGCTGCAACACTTGTTAGGTTTGTAAAAAAATTCTCTTCTGTGGGTTTTTGTTCATCCACTTTCCTTCCTGCATATGGAATGGCTGAAAATACACTTATTATTTCCGGGCTTAAAAAAAAAAGTAAACTATTTCCTAAAGTTTTAACATTAAAAAGTGATAAAATAATTCCAGGAAAAAAGGTTGAGATAGTTAATCATGGATTTATTTCTTGTTATTGCAACTGTTGTAAACATGAAAATAGCATTGAATTCAATGATAAAGATTGCATGAAAAGAAATTTGGTGTGTTGCGGAGAAAAAAACTCGGTAAACGATAAAATTATAATAGTTTGCCCAGAAAAAAATACTATCCTTCCAGAAAATCATGTTGGCGAGATTTGGGTTTCTTCTAAAAGTAAAGGTGCGGGATATTGGCTTTTAAATGATCTAACTGACGAAATTTTCTTTGCAAAAGTAAAAGAATGTGATTCTAACTTATCTGATATTGAATTTTTAAGAACAGGAGATTTGGGTTTTATAAATGATAATCAATTATATATAGTCGGAAGGCAAAAAGATTTAATTATTATTAGAGGAAAAAATTATTACCCACAGGATATTGAGGAGGTCATAGATACTTGTCATGAAGTAATTCGTCCCGGTTGTTGTGTGGCATTTTCAATCGATATTGGTGGGGAAGAGAAGCTTGCAATTGCAACGGAAGTAAGAAGCGAGTCTGTTGAATCTTCAAACATTCCAGGAATTAAATCATACATTAAAAGTTTAATTAATAAAAAAGAAAAATTTCAAACTAAAGATATTATTGATAAGCTATCAACTGAAATTCGAAAGTACTTGGGAATTGAGGTCTATCGAATAATATTAATAAAAGAGAAAAAAATGCCAAAAACTTCAAGTGGTAAAGTTCAGAGATCAAAAATTAAACAAATGATTATGAATGGAGATTTCGGTGCAGGTGTTATAGTTGACTTTATTAACAATCATTTAGATAATACACAAATGGATGAAATGCTTGACGAAGATGAAAAAAATATCGATTCCGATTATTTTTCAGTTTACAGTGAAAGTGAATTACCTGATAAAATATATGAGAGAATAAAGAATGTATTTGAGTCAGTAGTAGGAAATAAATACTTTCCAGAGTTAGATGACCCACTTCTTTCATGCGGAATTGAATCAATAAAAGCTGTCGAGATTTGCAATGCGCTTTCAAAGGAATTTAATATAGATTTCCCTGCGACTCTAATATTTGATTTTCCAACCTTAAGACTTTTAATAGAGCACATTGACCTACTTACAAATGGAAATAAAGAATACTTACCCAATGAAATCACTAATGTCCCTGGAAACGTTACTGGTGACTTTGTCATTTCAGGAATAAATGCGTATCTGCCCGGTTTTAGCTCAAATAACCCATTTTTAAAGCTTTGGGAAGTAATTACAAATAATATAAATGTATTTTCTCCTGTTCCACACGAAAGATGGGACACATATTGCTTTAATGAAAAGAAGTCAGTTTCTGCTATTTCAAAAACTAAAAACTATTATACTGATACAGGAGCATATATTATTGGATCAGAATTTTTCGATTTAGAAAGATTCAAAATACTTCCAATAGAAGTTGAGCATATGGATCCACAACAGAGATTGTTATTGAGAAGCACTGAAAAGATTTTAAAAAACGTTAAAGTACCAACAAATAATTTAATTGGTGTTTATGTAGGATGTTGTTCGAATGATTGGAGCCAAATAATTTCCAATTCTGCACATATTTCTGTTTACTCTGGAACTGGTGCATCTCCTTCTATATTAGCAAATAGAATCTCATTTTATAATGGGTTTACGGGACCATCCATTACAATTGATACTGCATGCTCTTCGAGTTTAGTTGCTTTAGATATAGCGCTTCATCATCTTCAACAAAACATAACCAATACTGCTTTTGTAGCAGGAGTCAATTCAATACTAAACCCAAATATATTTGTTTCGCTATGTAAAGCAAAAATGCTCTCTGATACAGGGAAATGCTCACCTTTTGATGAAAGCGCAAATGGTTTTGTTAGAGGTGAAGGATGTATAATTATATGTATACAACATATATCAATAGTAAAGAGAAAAATTGCAACAATTCTCGGTACATATGTTAATCAGGATGGGAAAACATCAACTTTAACTGCCCCAAAAGGACCATCACAAGTATCTGCAATAAGGAGTTGTCTAGGAATTGCAAGATTACATCCATCAGCTATTAATTATATTGAATGTCACGGTACAGGTACCCCATTGGGTGACCCTATTGAGGCAGGAGCATTAATATCTGTTTTTAAAGCTTATGATGAATATCAATATAATAAAATTCGAATGAATTCTAATATTGTAATAGGTGCATTCAAATCAAATATTGGTCATTTAGAAGGCGCAGCAGGTTTAGCTGGTCTTCTCAAAGTATTGTTAGTAATGTCAAAAAGATTTTTTCCAGGAATTGGTAATTTAATAAATATCAACACTCATATTAAAAAAATATTAAATGACCAAATAAATAATAATCAAATTATTTTTCCCAATATGAATGAAGGAAAATATTTTTCAGATATAGGAATCCAAGAAACACAAGTTTTGCGATGTGGAATATCATCTTTTGGATTTGGAGGTACTAATTCTCATGTCATTATCGAAGAAGGGTCAAATATTGATTTAATTTGGGATATTGAAACTGAAGAACACTCTGACTTACAAGAAGGTAATTATTTTCCATGGACAGCAAGATTTCATCCTTTCATTTCAACAATTAATAACAAGGATGAAATTTTCTCGTATGTTATTTCAAAATTAAAATGTAAAAAATATGTTATTGAACACATTATTAATGGATTAAGTATATTCCCTGCATCAGGATATATTGAACTTGCTATAATAACTTGCAGGCTCGCAGCACTAGATATTTCTAGTAATGAAGAAGTTATTTATATTCAAAAAAAAAATTCTAGAGATGAAATTATAAACGAGTTCAAGAAGAGTAACTTTGATATACTAACTAGGGAATCAAATATATACTTAATCAAAACCTCTCCAGTCATAATGAAAAACCTGGAAATTACTTCTGCATTCAATTTAGATAATTTGGAAAGTGAAGAATTAAATGCAAGCATAAATATTAATGAAGGAAAAGTTTCTATTTATTCAGAAAATAGGGACTATTTTAACTGTAATGTAAATATCATTTTAGATTTTGAGTCAAACAACAAAATGGAAATTCTTGATAATTCTTTCACAATTTCTGAATTTAAAAAATTATGCTTAATTAGAACAATTATTCATGATGAATTATATGATTTGTTAAATAATTCAGGATATAATTACTTAGGTAGATATCGCTCACTGGAGTACGTTTCAATTGGAGATTTAATTGGATTTGGAAAAATCAAAGCAAATGAATTTGACTCTAGTCCTTTTTGTATTGCACCATGGATATTAGATTCAGCGTTTCAAGTTTTAGGAGGATTTCTAATCACTAACGGCAATATTAATGGGCAATTTGTTCCAGTTAGAATTGAAGAAATGCTAATCAACTCCGAAATGTCATACTCAGAACTATATTCTTTGGTAAAAATCACAAATATTGAAGAAAAACAAATAGTTTGTAATATTTGCTTAATAAATGAAAAAGGTTCTAAATTGATTGAAATTGTAAAAATGTGCTTTATTAAAAATGAAATAAACAATAAAAAAACAATAGTAAATTTGGATCATAACATAAAAATAGATAATTTCAAATCCAAAATAAACTATGAAAGCAATTATTTTGGTGTAAAATTAGATTGGAGGCCAGTTGCAGCCTCAGAATTATTTGAGAAGAACAATAATGCATTTAGCTATATTATTATTACATCTGATAAACAATTTTCTAGAATAAATTCAAGCCTCGAAGGGACAAGAAACAAAATATTAAAATTTAATGAGAATCTTATTAATTTAAATGGGAATATTGTTTTCTTTAATTGTAAATTAGAAGAAATATTAATTTCCATTAGACAAGCAAAAAGTGGATCAAAGTTCTACATATTAACGAAAAACGCAGTACCAATTGAAAAAATAATTAAAACTGATAGTTTTTCACTAAATAACTTATATTGGGATTCAATTAATGAGTTTATTTTAGAAAACAATATTATTATTTCCGTTATCGATATTGAGTCATTTGATGAATTAAATAGCCAAATTAAATTTGGAATTAATTATCTTGGAAAAAACAATAATAAAAACAAGATAACAAACATTTTGTTTGATCATTTAGTTGTTAGAAATGTTCAAATGGCAAGGGAGAGAAATTTAACCTTGATTGGTTATTCTGCTACTCAAATCAGAATAGGAAATTGTATTGGTATGGATAACTTTAGATATGAACTAGCCTCTAGAGGAGAACTTAAAAACTTTAAAATTGAATATTTGGAGAGATTTAGTATACAAGAATTGGGAGATAATGAGGTTAAAGTACAAGTTAAGGCAGTTGGGTTGAATTTTAGAGATGTGTTAAATATAATGAATTTGTATCCTGGAGAACCTGGGGAGCCTGGTAGTGATTTCTCGGGAACTGTAATAGGTGTCGGTAATAATGTTAAATCGTTCGATATAGGTGACCACGTTTGGGGATTTGCAAGAAGTTGTTTCAAATCCCAGCTAATTACATTATCTACATTAATTTCTAAAAAACCAAAAAATTTAGCATTTGAAGAGGCTGCTGCTCTACCTGTAATATTTTGCACAGTAGAAGCTTCATTCAACGATTTATATAAAGTAAAAAAAGGAGATTTTGTATTGATACATGCTGCAACTGGTGGAGTTGGTATTGCAGGTGTTCAGTATTGTATTAATAAAGGTGCAATTGTATTTGCAACATGTTCTTCTAAATCAAAAAAAAAGTGGTTGGGTGGATTGGGAGTTCATTATGTTTCAAGTTCAAGAGATCCCAAAATATTTAATAAAGAAATGAGTGTTTTCTTAAATATTGCATCAAAAAGATACAGAGGTGGTAAAAATGCAGAGTTGGATTTAGTACTCAATTGTCTTTCTGGCGAATTTATTCATGAGTCCTTTAAGAAAATACGTTCAGGTGGAACATTTATTGAATTGGGAAAAAGAGAAACTTGGGACTATTCTCAGGCAAAGTCAAATTATCCAGAGATAAATTATTTGAAACTTGCAATTGATGAGTTGGTTGTGGACAATCCTAAATACATCCAGTCATTACTTTCAAGATTTGAAGTCAATCATCTAAATAATACAAATCCTATTTTGCCTGTTAAAGTTTTTAAAATGGAATCTTGTACTCTCGAAGCATTAAGATTTATGCAAAAAGCCTCCCATATTGGTAAAATAGTCTTAACATTGCCACCTCCTCAAACATTAATGTTTGAAGCTTTTAATTATAAGGCATTGAATATAGATCATCTTAACAAATTTTCTATTGAATTATTTGAAAGTTATGAATGCAGTGAATTAATAGACTTATTAGATAAGCAATCCAAAAATTTTGAGTTATATAAAGATTGTGAATCAAAGTTCATTAGTGAAATGGTTACTAAAGGAAATATTGTCGGTCCATTTGAAATATTTTCTAAATATAAAGATATATTAGAACCTTTGTTCTCATTCAGTCAATCAATCCCATTAAACGTAATTAGATATACTATTGATAATGAAATTTTTGAAGAATTACACATTCTTATTATTTCTCCAATATTTCCAGAAATACTATTAAATGGGATTTTGTCACTAAATTCAGGTAAGCTTATCTATTTGACAATTTTTGATGAAAACAATAAGGAGAAATGTAATAAGGTGGGAAACAATATTGTAAATTACGTTAATAATATTACTGATCTTAATTCTGAACAATTTGACTTCATAATTGTCACTTCAACATTTTTTGGTAAACTTGCATTTATCTCATTATTGGAAAACGTCAAATTGATGCTCAAAAAAGGAGGAGCTCTTTTTATTATCAACCCATTTGGTGAAGGTTTAACATCAAGTATCATCAAACAGCAATATTGTAGTTATGTATCAAAAATAATTGTTCCAGTCAAATTTAAAGTTGATTTTAATATAGAAAATGTTATTGATGAATTTAAGTTAATAACTCATGATAAAAGTAAAACCGTTAAATTTTATTCTTATAAAACAAATTACTGGGATTCAGAATTTGTAAAGCAAAATAAGATTGATGAAATTGGGTTCAAAAATAATTATCACATAATTTTATCTCATAAAGAGGATGAAATATCTTTATTTGCTGCTACTAAATTATTAAGTGAAGCAGGGGCAAAAAATTTTGTGTATGTTTCTATGGAAAAAATTACAATTAATTACCCATTCAAATACAAATTCGAGATTGGGAAAGAAAACTTTCTTCAAGCTCTTAAAGAAATCTTAATTAATAATGGAATTGACAAAATTTCGGGCATAATATGTTTACCTTTAAATCATCTAAAATGTGAAGAAATTTCAGATATCCTTTGGGATATTCATTCAATTTCATTCATTTCTAATACATCCATTCAATATTTCCTGCTTTGTTCTTGTAATGAGAAAAATAATATAATTCTAGAAACATTTTGTAAATACAGACGTGATATTGGTCTGCCTGGGCAAGTTGCTATTTGGAATTATAATTCAGAACAAGTTTCCAATGTCAATCATGGGTCTTTTGTACAGGCTGCAATCAAACTTGCAATAGTAAATAATTGTGTTTGTATTTATAAGCCAATGAAAAATCAAATTATAAATAATGAACCTTTGGAAACTGTCAATAAGATTGTGATTGACAAACAACATATAACAAACATAATAGTAAACACAATAAATGATATTGCAGGAATTGAAAAAATTGACCTTAACACTCCATTAATTGAATTAGGACTCGATTCTTTATCTTCAGTTGAAGTTAGAAATGCAATTTCTAACAAATTGAATATTAATTTACCAATTACTACACTATTTGATTATCCAACCATAAATTCATTATCGGATTATATTTTAAATATTTCTAATAAATCAACAAATGTTTTATTTCCAAAAACAAATACAGAAAATATTGGATTAATTGTTTCTCAAAACATTCCATCATTAAAACATAATATTTTCTCTCAAAATAAGACATCTAAAAATCAAACATTTAGACTATCAATTACTGGAATTGGTTGCAGGTTACCTGGAAATACATATTCTCCCTTTGAATTTTGGGAAAAAACTCTACTTTCTATGCAAACATGGTCATCTGAAGTTCCATTAAGTAGATTCGATATTGATGAATTTTATTTAAATATAGAAGATTATAAGAATATTAACTACTTATCAAAAAATTTAACTTATTCAAGGCATGGCACATTTATAGAAAGTGTTGATTTCTTTGATAATGATTATTTTAATATTACTACTTATGAATCTTCATCCATGGATCCACAGCAAAGGATATTATTAGAAACTACAAGCGATGCATTACATAGTTCTGGATATGATCCAAAAAATATTTCTAACTTTAATATTGGTGTATTTGTAGGTTGTTGTGGAACTGACTGGAACTATCTCTCAACAAAGTTAAATATGACTGCAACATCATTTACAGCAACAGGCGCAGCTGCTTCAATAATTTCGAATAGACTTTCATTTATATATGGTATTAAAGGTCCATCTGTAACAATTGATACAGCATGTTCATCTTCATTAGTTGCATTAGATATTGCAAAGAAAGATATTAATTTTGGTAATATAGAAACTGCAATAGTAGCAGGTGTGCAGCTATTACTATCTCCATTGTATTATATAGTTTTTTCCAAGGCCAATATGCTCAGTCCTACTGGGAAATGTAGAGCATTTGATGACTTATCTGACGGATTCTTAAGAGGAGAGGGTTGTATATCGTTAATAATAGAAAACCATTCAAAATCAATTGGAAAAAAAATATATGGTAGAATTTGTGGTACAGCTGTAAATCAGGATGGAAAAAGTGCGAGTTTAACGGCTCCGAATGGACCTTCTCAAAGGCGTGTAATTATTAATGCAATTGAAGATTCTTGCATTTCGAATAATGATATATTTTATATAGAATCTCATGGAACAGGAACACCCCTGGGAGATCCAATAGAATTCGGTGCAATATCAGATGTTTTTAAAAATAGAGTAAATAAGCTTTACATCGGAACTCTGAAATCTAACATTGGTCACCTGGAAGGTGCTTCTGGAGTTGCTGGAATTTTGAAAGCAATATTAGTAGTTAACAATAGAATAATTCCTCCAAACATTTTAATAAAAAAGTTAAATTCTGGTTTACATTTTGATGATTCTAATGCGAATATAATATTCCCTACTAATAAAATAGAAATCAATTCAAAAAATCTAATTGCAGGAGTATCTTCATTTGGATTTGGTGGAACAAACTCTCATGTAATAGTGGAAGCTGGTAATGATGTACATATTTGGGAATTACCTAGACTAGATTTCAAAAAGAAAAAATTCCCATGGATTTCACCAGCACATTCATATATTGGACCAAAAATCTCAGGACCTGATAATCTGTCCCATCCATCAGAATTAGGTCTCATCATTGACCAAATAAATGATAATATAAATGTTAAGAAACCTAACTTAAATATAACCAGATATGTAAGAAATATTGGTGAAAATGTTTTCTCATCGATAGTTGGACATGTAATACAAGGAAAAATTGTTTTTCCTGCGTCTGCATTTATTGAAATGTCAATTGGTGGATTCATTAATTATTCAATTCGCAGTGGAATTAAAGATTTAAGCTCACTCACTATTAATAATATTCAATTTATCAAGCCTCTCGTTTTTCCAAGTGAATTCGAATGGAATTGTCAGGGAAAATTAATTTGTGACGTTTTTCCAAATGAAAATGATACCACTGCACTAAATATACATATTTCAACATCAGGAATTGAAAGTGGTATTGATGAAATGATCTATCATTCAACATCTACTGTAAAAATTAATATAGTTGACGACAGTTTGACATTTTCTGATGACACAAGAAACTTTGATAAATGCTCAAATTTTAATTTTGATCAATTTTATTCCAAATTAGATAAAATAGGGTTAAATTATTCTGAAAAATATAAATCTATTAGAAAAATATACAAAAACGAGACTGAGATATTTGGAATAATTGAAATTGATTCTTTAAATAGAGAAATAGAAACATTTTTCGTACATCCTTCATTATTAGATGGATGTTTTCAATTATTCGCTTTATTTATTGAAAATGATGAAAATAAAATCAATAAACCATTTATTCCAATAAGTATCCAAGAAATTATATTTAAACCAATTTTTAATAATAATTATATTATTCCCTATAACTCGTCAACTAACTTAAAATTTATTCGACCAATAAATAAATTATTTGCTTGTGTTAAAAACAAAAAAATACTAAACAACAAAGAAATAAAAGTAGACATAAATATATATGTTAAAGACGAAGAAGCTAATGGGTTAATAAAACTCTTTGAAATAAAAAGTTTGCACTTCAGAGAATTAATTCCATTGAAAACATTAAATTACCTTCCAATAAAAGATCATTACTCATGGATAACTATTTATAGAGAATTAGAATACAATTTTGAGAATATTGAAGAATTAAATAAGATTAAGTTTCTTTTCACATCTTCAGAAGTAAATAAACTGTCATTGGAACAATTTGAATATTTTGATAATAATAGAATTCTAAATTTGATTCAAGAAAAAGTTTTTTCTTCAAGCACTATACCTGTATACATTACAAATACAAATGAAAAAAATTCATATAAAGAACTGATTTTAATACAAAGAACTCTTCAGAACATTTACAAAAATATTGATTCAAATAATAAGTTAACAATGATTTTTGTCACAATTGGTGCAAATTTATTATGTGGTGAATATACTGAAACGTCTCATTTTCAATCATCTATACTTGCATATTTGAGGTCTGCAAGCAACGAATTCAATCAACTAGGAAAAATAAGTCTAATTATTGTTGATTGGAACAGTATTTCAAAGCTAAAAATTAACAAAAACTTTTGTCAAATATTGAAATTGATATATAATAACATTATGAATAAAAAATGGCTTGAAAAAGAATATCAGTTATTAGAATACAATAATGAAATTAAAATTAAAACTATTAAAGTAAAAGAGTCAAGAAATTCTTACAATAATTATATGGCTTTAAAACTCACCAATAGAGGGGCAATATCAAATATTCTAACGAATTTACAAAACTTTAGGGTTTTACCTATGGAAGGGGAGGTGGAAATAAGGATAAGATCAATTGGTCTCAATTTCAGAGATGTTTTGAATGTTATGGGGCTATATCCTGGTGACCCTGGCAAACCAGGCAGTGATTTTTCTGGTACGGTAGTATCTGTAGGCCCCGGAGTGAAAAATATTCAAGTTGGTGATGATGTATTTGGTATTTCTCAAGGTTGTATTGAAACATATCATACGACAAATGCTTTGTTGGTAGTGAAAAAACCTAAATCATTAACATTCGAAGAGGCCGCATCAATTCCAACTATTTTTTCAACTGTAAAAGTTTCTTTAAATCAATATTCAAAATTAAAAAAAGGTAATTGCGTTCTGATTCACGTTGCTTCCGGTGGAGTTGGATTGGCTGCAATACAAATGTGTTCTAGAATTGGTGCAAACGTCATTGCTACTGTTGGAAATATTAAAAAGGTTAAATATCTTAAATCAATTGGGATTAAATTTGTTTCAAGTAGTAGAGATTATGTAAAATTTTCTCAAGACATGAAAAATTTTATGAGTGAATTGAATATAGATGGTGTCGATGTTGTGATAAATAGCTTGGTAGGAGAATTTATTCCATTGTCAATGAAATTTTTAAAGACAAATGGAACTTTTATTGAACTTGGAAAACGTGAAATACTAAATGAAAATCAAGTCAAAGAAATTAGAACTGACATCAATTATTACACAGTTGAATTTGACAAGATGGTTGAAAATGATACCGTTTGGTTTCAACATTTATTACAAGACATAATGAAAGATATAATTGAAGGAAAAATCCAACCAATTCCAACTAAAGTATTTAACATTCAAGATAAATCAGGAATAATTGACGGATTTAGATACATACAGCATGCTAACCACATAGGGAAAGTTATATTATCAAATCCAAGTACTTCAATTTGCTCATATAATGACGATGCATACATTATTACTGGTGGGATGGGATCTCTTGGTTTGGTTGTTTCAAAATGGCTAGTTGAAGAAGGAACGAAAAATATTATACTAATAGGTAGGAGTTCAATAGATTTTGAAAATGAACTCGCAATCAAATTATTAGAATTAAATGAACAGAAAAAAATAAACTTGGAAATGCTTAAATGTAACATTTGTGATTTAACTTCACTATTTAATATTATTAATAAAATTAGAAAAAAATATAATATTAAGGCAATCATTCATGCTGCGGGAGTGCTTAATGATGGCAATATAATATCGCAAACTGATTCAACTTTCCTAAGTACATTTCTTCCCAAATCTATTGGTGCTTGGAATATTCACTATACTACAACCTCTCTATTAGAGTATGTCCCACTTTTAATTATGTTTTCATCTATATCAACACTAATAGGAAACAATGGTCAGACTAACTATTCTGCAGCTAATAGCAATGTTGATTATTTGTCAGAGCTACGTTCTCATCTTGGAATGAAATCAATTAGTATTCAATGGGGCCCTTGGGCTGAACAAGGCATGGCAAAAGAAAACCTAAATTTAACAATGTTAAAAGCAATTGGTCTAGTTCCAATAAAAAATTCTTTAGGTCTTATTTCATTGGGTGGAATAATTTCTAAGTCTATGATAAGCGAAGTTAATAAGTATATTGTACAACCATTAGATCCTTCAGTTGTAAAGAATAATACATTCACTCGTATCTTTAGTGAAATTAAATCGGAAGTCCAAGAAAAAATAAATAGACAATTTTTTTCAACAATGAACTCCGAACAATTACATTTTTTCGTACTTTCAAGTATTAAACAAGCAATTTCAGACGCTATTGGAATCGATGTTAATCTTATTGATTCAGAATTGCCGTTTAAAGATCTTGGAATTGATTCTTTATCTGCAGTAGAACTAAGAAATACTTTAACTACAAAATTTGAAATTAATCTTCCTCCAACTATTATAATTGACTATCCAACAATTACTGAACTTTGTAAATATATAGAAATGGTCATTATTGGAAACAATAATATTAATGAATTTGATAATATTAATATAGAAATACATTCAAACTTGGAGAAAAGTAATATTTTTGTCTCGGGAATTGGAATTAGAGTGCCTGGGGATGCAAGTTCAGTTGTTAAATTCTGGAAAAATATGACTAGTTTGGTAACCTGTATATCAGAAATTCCTTATGAAAGATGGGATGTAGATCAATTATTTGGAGATTACAATGACAAAAATGCGACATATTATACAAGAAAGGGAGGGTTTATTTCTATTGTTGATATTTTCGACTACTCTAAATATCAAATATCGAAGGAAGAAGCAGTTCAAATGGATCCTAATCAAAGGATAGCTTTAGATACATGTTTTTCTGCATTATCGGATGCAAAAATTCAAATTAAAGATTTATTCAACACAAATATTGGCGTATTTGCAGGAATGTGTAATGATGAATGGGCAATACTTTCATCTAAGAGAAATTATTGTAATGCATTTTCAGGAACAGGTAATGCAAAATCAATCATTTCAAATAGAATCTCTTATGTATTTGGCCTAAAAGGTCCATCAATAACTATTGATGCAGCATGTGCCTCTTCATTAATTGCAATTGATCAGGCCATAAAGTCATTGAAAAATAAAGAATGTAATATGGCTATAGCATTTGGAGTTCAATTGAATTTATCTCCAAACAATTTTATTGTATTTAGCAAAGCAAAAATGCTATCGAAAAATTCTGAATGTAAGAGTTTTGACAAAGATGCAGATGGATTTGTAAGAGGAGAGGGATGTGGAGCTATTATACTATCGAGTAATAATACTGAAATTAAAAAAAATTGGGGAAGAATCTTAGGATCATCTACAAACCACAGCGGAAGATCAATTTCTTTAACAGCCCCAAATGGAGTTGCACAACAAAAAGTTCTTTCTACTGCACTTAATATTGCACGTAAAGAAAATAAATTCAATATCAAGCCTGGATATATAGAATGTCATGGTACTGGAACATTACTTGGAGATGCAGTCGAATTTGGTGCAATTAAAGAAGTGTATAAAGATATGTACAAAATTATCGATAGTAATATTGACTCTCCACTTATTTTAAGTACAGTAAAGCCACAAATAGGACATTTGGAGGGTGCTGCAGGAATTGTTGGATTTATCAGACTTTTAATTGTTTTATCATTTGGAGCAGTTCCTTCACTGTTCAATTATAAAAACATCAACCCACATATTGAAATCGAAGATTTAAATATTGTTTTTCCCAATAATTCAACGTGGAAATTAAATAACAACGTAGGAGGAGTTTCTTCATTTGGATTTGGTGGTGCAAACTGTCACATATTAGTAGAAGGAGTTAGACAGAAGAATCCTCTAATCACAGAAAATGAGAAGTTGATATTTATGTTTACAGGACAAGGATCTCATTACGATAAGATGGGTATTGAATATTACAATTCTAATGAAGTATTTAGAGAATCAATCGATAAATGTTCAGATTCACTTGATAGATTTCTCAATATTCCATTAAAAGAAGTTATGTTTGTGGAAGGTGCCAAAGAGAAAGTTAATATTGATATTGAAATTTATAATCAACTTTCAATAGTTTCAATTGAATATGCTGAAATGATGGTATTAAGAAATAACGGAATTTTTCCAGATATCATTTTTGGTCATTCATTGGGAGAATATTTAGTAGCTGTTGCAGCTGGGGTAATGACAATTGAAGTTGCATTAGAAATAATATATCAAAGAGGCATGATTATTTCTAAATTTGGAAGAAAAGGGATTATGGTTGCAGTCAGACGTTCAGAAGACCAAATTAAGAAAGCTATAAATCAATTTGAAAATACTCTTTCCCAAGAACAAAAATTACAAGTTAGTCTTGGACTAATAAATGCTCCAAAAAATTGTGTTATTAGTGGGGAAGAAAATCAAGTAATGTCAGTATTAGAATTATTGGACTCCAGTAAGTCTTATAAAAAGCTCCCAGTTTCATATGCATTTCATTCAGTAATGTTTTCTGAAATAAGTGACACTGTATATGAAGAAATAAAAAATAAAAGCCTTAATAATGTAAAAGAGAAAATCATTATCTTTTCATCAATTTCTGGTTTAATGGTTAAAGATGAGATGTCAAATATAAAATATTGGTCAAACCAGCTATTTAAAACTGTCAACTTTTATTCAACGATTGGAAATCTAGAAGAATTCATAGTCAAAAATGGACTTAAAGTAAAGAATATAATAGAGATTGGCCCAACTTCATTGTTAACTCCACTTTTAAAAGCTTCTTCAAAAGGGATATTAAACAACGCAAAGTTTTATTCTTTGATGAAAAAGGATTCTAATTTTAATCTGATTGAAATTCTAGAGAATATTAGTTCCAGAGTTAATTTAAAAATCACTAATACATTTTCAGATAAAAATAATTCACTGAAAATCGACAATCACCTCAAATGGAATGAAATATCACATCCATTTTTGTTAAAAAGAATATTTTCGTCAATAATTGATTCAAATAAAATGGCTAAAGGCTTAAGCTTTGTTTATGCAACTCCCTTGACAGAAAAAATATCTCAATTTTTCCATGGATATAAAAGAAATGGCGTATTTGTTATGCCAGAGATGGGTTTAATAGAAGTAATTTCAGCAGCAATAAATGATATTAATTCTCAAATTAGTATTATTGATAATAAATTTGTATCAGTTGAATCAATTGTTCCTAGTTTCCAACTTGAAAAAGTTCATTTTGGCACTCCATGGAAATTTAGTACTTACGAAACTGAGAAAGAGAGACCTACGTTGATTTTTACATTAGATTCTCATAGAAATATTTCAATTAATTCAACTAAAGGAGGTAAAATTAATGAAGATTTTAAAAATTATTCAATACATCACCTAGATGCAAAATTAAACTTTTATCCGGCTGACGATAAAAAAGAATTAATTAAATTCCCAATACATGCTTTAGAAAATTCTAAAGCTTTGTCATTTGAAGAAATTTATGGGCCAATAATTGATGAATCTTATCCAGTTATTAATTCAAGTAAATGCATTAAAAAGATAGTATTCCGAGAAAATGAATCGTTTTCTATGTTAAAATTAAATTTTAATACAGAAATAGACTTAGAACCATCTGGAATTAATATGGGGTTATTTTATTCTATTGACAGATTTATGAATATTCATCCAATGATACTTGAATCATCACTTCACACAATTATATTGGCTGCAATGAAAAATAATAACAAACATTTTGATTTATATTTCCCTACTAAAATTGATTTACTTAATATATCTAGTATTGATTTTACAAAGAATTTTTACGTTCACTCTATTCTCAAAGAACACAATGAAGAATATATATTAGGGGATATATTGATTTATTATGAAAACCAATTTGATTTTCCTATTGTTGAAATAAGAAAAATTAGACTCGAAAAACTTAATTTCGAAAATAAGCTAATTTCACTTCCAAATGAAGAATATGCATTTTTAAAAGAAGAATGGGAATTACAGAATAATAATAAGCAAAATTGTTATGATAAAATTATTGTATTTGGTTGTTCCAAAACATTTGATTTATTTAAAGAAAATTCGTTGAAGAATGTTTATTTTGTTGAAAATGCAGAAAATCTTTTAATTCATCTTAATTCAATTTCATTCTCGAAAATTTTAATTATAAACACATTTTTCCAAAGTGAGAATAAATTTGAAACTGTTAACAACGAAATTGAACTAATTAAAGAGGTAATTATTTCAAACGATAATTTACAAAAAAAACAATCTAATTTAATTACCTGGTGGATAATAACTAATGGTGCAGTATTATTTAAAAATAATAAAATTATTAATAATTCAATGCTAATCTGGAAAAAAATCAAAGATATAAAAAACAAAATGAGAGATTATTGCAAGGTATTTATAACAGATACAGATAATATTTACTCAATTTATAATATAATTAGTTATCAAAAAACGGACGAATGTTGTTGTAGGAATGGAGCTATTTACTTTTTAACATTAGATTGTATGCAATTAATTAATCATAGGGTTTTTGATTTACGAAAAAATAAAAATCAGTCAATGGAAATAATTATGGTTGAAAATATAATAAAAGAAAATTCCAAATGCAGTGGGAAAATTATTCACTCTAATAATAAAAATATGTTGGGTCGGTACATAATTATTGGGGATTATAAAGATATTAAACATAAAATAAAAATAGGTGATTTAGTTATCACTAACATTGATGATAAATATATTATTGGAATAGATGATTATAACTATTTTGGTCTAAGAAGTATTATTGCGATTCCAAAGATTCAATATATTTTTGATAAGATTCCCTTTAATTCGTTTGAAAATATAGTTATTGAGATTTGTAATAAAAATAAATTAACAAAAATATATGAAATGTGTTTCAGTATAATAATTAATATTATAAAACTAAATTCAGCAAACAAATCAAAAAAAATAACAGTAATTGGTAATTATGATTATAAATTTTCTGAAATAATATTATCTTTGGGATGCAAGTTGAATATAGATAATTCATATAGCCCAGATTGTTTAATTAAAATAGGTGAAGAGACTAAATTATTTAATATTAATCTAAATCAGATTCCTGAATTTAGAATTGGACTAAATCACGAGGTGACAGAAGAATGTAATCATGAAACTATTTTTTACTCTAATCATCAAGAATCTAATGGAATCAAATTAGAAATATTAAATCCCTTTATAAATAAAATTGAAAAAATTAATTTTAACAACAAGTTTGGATTAATACTTATTACAGGAGAAATGAGAAATATTATTTTAATAATAAACTGTTTATTTACTTTAGGTTATAAAAAAATTGCAATACTCAAAATAAATAACGATGTTATTCCTGAAGAAATTTCTGAATTTGGAGAAAGTGTTAAAATATTTAATTATACTACTGACACAGTTTCACTAAACAATTGTTTTAATAAGATTATGTCTGAATATCATAACTCAGAATTGGCCGGATATATCCACTTAAGTTTTAATGAGATGTTTGAAACAACAAATCAAAAGAAAATATATGATTATTCACTAATTCCTTGGAATATTCACAAACTTGTTTCAAAAAAAGGATGTAGTCTAACATTTTTTGTAATAATTTCAGGTATTCTTGGAAAATTTGATAAATTAAATTTTGGAATTGCTGAAAATTTATTTGAAAATCTAACATACCATAGAAACGAATTATTAAAATTGCCTTCAACTTATATTCTGGATAACAAAATTGTAAATTATATAGAAAGCAATAAAAGTTCATTGTTTTCTATTGAAAGTAATATTAATAAAATACTGTTATTCACAACTATATTCAGTAAAATAATTAATAGTGGATTAAATGGAACAATAGTTCCCATTGAAATTAATGAAGAAATCATTAACCAATTATCTAAAAATGATATTGAACAATCCAAAAAAGTTCTTTATTTTAAAATTGTTGAAAAAATAACTAGGAAAAACTTTATTAATAAAGAGTATATTAAATTTTCAAATAATATGTGTAATAGAAAAAAGTTGATTGAAGAAATTGTAGTAAAATCGGTAAATTCATTAATTCCAGAAAAAAAGGAGTATAGCATGGATGATTCATTGTTATCGATTGGTATTTCTTCATTGAGTGCTATCGAACTTGTAAATAAATTATCTTCACAATTCAACTATGAAATATCACCGTCTTTACTTTATGAATACCCTTCTATTAATTCGATTGTTAATTACTTGTTAAGTTTAAGTTATCATTTTGAAGAAAATATTGAATATTTAGACGAAAAAATAAATAGTGAAATTACTGGGAAGAATAATTTATTAAATATTATTAACTATTTTAAAAATCCGGGAATTTTAACTTCATCAATCGATAACGATTCAGATTTAAATTCTAGAATGTGTATTGTTGGCGTTGCAAGCAACATCCCTGTTGCAGGTACTTCAGTAGGGTTGTTTTGGCACCTACTGAAAGAAAATAAAGATTTTGTGATAGAGGCACCTATAAATAGAATTGATTGGGGCGACTCTTTAAGTGCCGACGAATCAATTGTTGGAAAAAGTTATTGTAATCATGGAACATTTATCGAAAATGCGCATCTATTTGACAACGAACTATTTAAAATAAATGAATATGAAGTTCTACAGATGGACCCACAACAAAGATTAATATTGGAAGTTTGTTTCGATGCTTTACACGTTTCTGGATATAAAAATTTAAATCAATTGATAAATTTAAATCTTGGGGTTTTTATTGGTAGTTGTACGAGTGATTGGTTGGAAAAATTGTCTGATTTGGACTCTATAAATGCATATTCAGGTACTGGATCTTCATCATCTCTAATATCTAACAGAGTTTCTTATTCTTTTGGTTTAATTGGGCCATCATTAACTATAGATACTGCATGTTCATCTTCACTTGTTGCTCTCAACGTTGCAATCCAAAATATAGAAAAAAAACAATGTATTGGTGCAATTGTCGCAGGGGTACAAATGACATTAAATAAAACGACATTTATTGTTTTTTCCAAATCAATGATGTTATCTAAAGATGGAAGATGCAAATCATTTGATTATTCTGCAGATGGCTTTGGAATTGGAGAAGGAGTCGCTGCAATAGTGATTTTACCTGAAAAAGAATGTGATAAGAAAAATAAAAAAATACTTGGATATATTTCAGGTTCATCTGTAAATCAAGATGGGAAGTCTGCAACACTAACTGCTCCAAGCAAGAATTCCCAAGTTAAATGTATTAACTCAGCTCTTTCTAGTATGGAAAATATTCATCCTTCAATGATAACGATAGTAGAAGCTCATGGAACTGGTACATTAATAGGAGATTCTATTGAAGTGAGTGCGTTGTATGAAGCATATTGTTCTTTTGAAAGAAAATCAAAATTAATGATAGGCAGTGGCAAATCAAATTTTGCACATGCTTTTGCAGCTTCTGGGATAATTGGATTAATTAAACTAGTTTTAAGTCTTCACAATTCAATAATTACTGGAAATATACATTTAAAAAAACTAAATCCATATATTGATCATGATTATGACAAACTAATAATTCCAAAAACAAACACGTTAATTCCCATTGAAGATGAAATAGTTTTTGGATCAGTTTCATCATTTGGATTCGGTGGTACGAATTCTCACGCAATAGTTGGAGTAGAAAAAAATGATTTTGACATTGTTTCATATATTCAAAGATCCAAATTTAATAATTATAAAAGAAAATCATTCATCTGGAAAAAATTTGCAATTTGCGATTCAAATAAACTGATCAATGTATATACAAAAAACACTTCAGGAATTTTTGAAAAATGTGATTCAATATTGTTAAATAATTTTAATCCAAGTATTGAAAACATATTTAAAGAGTTCATTAATCTTGCTAATAAGCTGCAGAATAATAATGAATTTGGAGTCAGAATAACTAGTTTTAGGCATTATGGTCTTGAAAAGAATGATTTATATTTATTAACTTATGAAAATTGTGGAAACAAGTATTTTGTATCATTGTGGTCCATTGAATATAAATTTGTAAGAGAAAAAGAAATATTTTTAGATATTTTCTCTCGAGGAATATCAATAATTTCAGAATGTATTATAGAAAATGACTATAGATTCGAATGCGATTTGTTGGAACAAAATATTTATGATATTGATGGTTACAAAAGTAATTTAGCTATTTCTTCTGATAATATGAACATGAATAGTATTAAACAGGAGAAATTCTCAATAAAATCATCAAACGATATTATTAATCAAATTCTCAAATTCATTTCGGACTTTATTGATATTAACCATCATAGTATATGCGAAGTAATATCGTTTGTTAATATTTTGGGTTCTTTAAATAGTAAGAATATTGAATTATTATGCCAGGCAAATTTAAAATCTATTAACAATAAAGTTTCCATCCGTCTATTTTCGCAATATTTAAAAGAACAACTAATTGAAGGTGTTTATTCCGTTAAAACATCATGGAGATGCATACTAGAAATAAATTTAATACAACATTCTTCGCTTTTTAGTCCATTTTTCAACTTGATAGATGAAACTTTAAGAAAAATTCCGGGTAGAAAAGAAATTGAAATAATGGTTAATGCATTTTCTAGTATAGAATGTTTTGGAAAAAAAATATTTGGGATCTCTGGAACTATAGTATCAAAAGGAAACGAAGTTTGTGACTGGAAAGTTGGAGATAGTATTATTGGAATTGTGGAAAATAAAATAAATCCATTCATTACAACTTCAAACTTAGTTTTCAAAAAACCATCATTTTTATCGCATGAAGAGTCAGCTGTATTATTGTTGCATGTTCCCTTAACTGAAGAAATTATTAGAAAAATTTCAAAATTGAGAAGAAAAAATTGTATATTATTATTTTCGAAATTGAATGGAATTTTTTTAACATTAATTAACTACTTATTACATTCTGAGTTAAACTTTACTGTATTTATAAGTGAGAAGAATGAATACAACTTTTTATTATCTATTGGAGTCAAAAAAATTGTTATGAAAGATAATATTGTTAATTTTTTAACTGACAATTCTTATCTAGATTTATTGATTACTGATGAAATTTTAAATTCAGACCTAATAAATATGATGAATACTAATGGAAAAATAATATCTATAAATTCAAAAGAAATAAATTATTGGAGTGGGATTGAAAGAAAAGATATTAAATATGAAAATATTTCGATTATTGACCTATTTAATGATAAGAATATGAATCAAAATTTCGATATTAATCGATTAGGCAAAGAAATTATTTTAAATTTTCCTATTTCAATTCAAGAACAAGATTTAAACAATTTAATAATGGATAATTGTACAAACTTAAATTATTTGGGTGAAGTTGTATATTCATTTAGATCTAATTTATCAGAAAATATATTTTCTTTCAGTAAGGAATTATTTACGTTATTTGAAAATAATAAATTAAAACCATTGCAAAATAAATTACGTGATTTCATAACCAATGAATTATTAAACAATAATTCTAATATATTAATAATTGATGGTGATTATTTTTCAATTGAAGATGCATGGGAAATTTATTATTTAATTACATTATTTCAACAAAATTTCACAGAAATCTTTATCGTATTTTCTCAAAATAATAAGAAGATAGAATATAAATATTTAGCAAAGAAAATTTTAGAAAATGGATTTAAAGCAATAATTGAGTTAAAGAATTTTGACAAAATTGACAAATTTAATTCAATGAATATTTCTATATTCAGAAACTTTAAATTGAGAAACTTTAATAGGATATTGAATAATGATCTAGCCTATTCAAAAAATGAAAATGGATCTGGTAAATATAACATAATTGCAGAAAGAATCAAAAATATAATATTAAATATCGTTAAAATTGATAATAAAAACCCTATTGATGAAAAAAAATTATTCGAGACTCCAATTCGTGAACTCGGTATTGATTCACTTGAAATTACCGAATTAAGAAGTATTTTATCTAAAGAGTTTGAAATTAAACTACCAATCTCAGTATTATTTGATTATCCAACAGTTAACGAATTAATTAGATATATTGAGGATACTTCATCAAAATCTATTAAAATAGAAAAAACTAATTCAAAAATAAATTTCAATGGAATAAAGAAATTTAAAATAGGAATAATTGGTGCTAGTTGTACACTTCCTACAGGAGTTGATAGCCTTTCTTCTTTCTGGGAATCACTTATATTAGGTAAATGTGGTGTTAATATAATTCCTTATAGCAGATGGAACTGTGAATTACAGAATGATAGCGTTACAAAAAATATGTCAACTATTTTAGGGCTAGAGCTGTTTGATAATAATTTATTTGGGATATCCAACATAGAAACTCGCACAATGGATCCACAACAGAGACATCTTTTAAATTCGACGTTAAATGCATTAATTTCTTCAGGAAATTCTATTGAATCAATAAAAAATACAGACACAGGAGTATTTGTTGGATTATGCAATATTGAATGGTCTTTGTACCTATTGAATGAAAGATCATGTAATTCTGCGTACATTGGTACTGGGACTGCAAGCTCTATTGCTTCAAATAGACTTTCATATTTTTATGGTATTAAAGGCCCTTCAATTACAATTGATACTGCATGTTCCTCATCACTCGTTGCAATCGATGCTGCATATAAAAATATTTCCCTTGGAATATGTGAAATGGCAATAGTATCCGGTTCTCAATTAATAACGACCCCAAATTTATTTTCTGTATTTTCTAGGGCAAATATGTTAAGTAAAGATGGTCTTTGTAAATCATTTGACGAATCTGCAGATGGTTTTGGTAGGGGTGAAGGCGTCGCAACGATAGTTTTGAAAAAATTTAACTTAGGAAATGAATCTAATAGAAAAGTTTTAGGGATTATAAGGGGGACAGCTGTTAATCAAGATGGTAGAACTGCATCTCTTACTGCTCCTAGTAGTAAATCCCAGTCTGATGTAATTTCTCATGCATTATTAAGATCAGAAGTTCAATCTTACGAAGTATCAATGATTGAGTCACATGGTACTGGCACACAACTGGGTGATCCAATAGAAATAGATGCTATAAAAACTGTTTATCAACTATCACCCAAGAAATTAGTAATTGGAGCAGTAAAAACAAATATTGGACATCTGGAAGCTTCAGCAGGAATTGCAGGTTTAATTAAATTATTGTTGTCATTAAGGAACGGAATTTCACCACCTAATTTACACCTAAAAAATTTAAATAAATACATTAATGTTGATAAAACTAATATTGTTTTTCCGAGTTCCAAAACTAAGCTTTCTGTGTCAAGTAATGGGTCTTTTATCGGTGGTGTTTCTTCATTTGGGTTTGGAGGAACGAATGCTCATGCAATATTGGAGGTTAACAATGATAATAAAAGTCCGATAATAAATAATATGGTAATTGCAATATTAAATGAAGAATTAGAAAATGGATATACAATAAATAATACTCATTTAACTCAGCTTCGTGAATTTATTATTAATAACTCAGTTTTTGAATCTTATTTTAGATATTGTTCAAAAATAATTCTAAAGATTTCAAATATAAATTTTTATGAAATTATTACTGAAAATAATGAAAAATTACTTAGAGTAAAAGAAATTTATCTTTTATTATTTGCATTTTATTACTCAGTGTATAAAACTTTAAATTATTACAAAATTCTTGTCGACGCTTTAATTTCTGATGAATTTGGTTCAATATTATTTTACACTATTACAAACAAAATTGATTTAATAAATGCAATAGAACTTGTTAAAGAATATTGTAATAATAATACATCATATTCTGCAAATTCAAATTTAAATATTTATTGTTTAAATGAAAAAGAAAATCATCCATTTAAACTTGAAGAAATTGAATTGTTTGATCTCAATATTATGATCATTAACCCTTTCAAATTCAATATTAAACAAAAAAATCAATTAAGAAACATGTCAAAATCGATAATAAATAATGAAAATAACTATTTACATTTTATTGAAAATTTGATAAATACCTTTGGGAAAATTAATAAAGTTTCAAAAATTGAAAGATTTGTATTAAAAAATTCTATTCACCCACTTGTTGCTTCAGATGTTGATTCAAGTTACAATATTGAAATTTCTAAATTATTTATGGAAAGATATTGTGATCCTTCTCATGGAAATGAAACGATTCATCAAGAATCTATTATTATTATTTCTTTATTATTTGAATCTTTAATATCAATAATAAATGAAAAAAGCAACTTTATTTTAGAATTAAAAATTGAATCAATTGAAGGAATATACGAAACTGCAAATAGAGTGCAAAAACTTGATGAATATTCAAAATTGAGATTAATTAAAAATAAAGATCATTTTATGTTATGCGCTTTCAATGGACTCCCACTTTCATCATTATCAATAGAAGAGATTTTTGAGAAAAAACCACAAATTTATGTTCCAGAAATAGAATCAGTAAAATATGAAGAATTTAAACTGACAAAAATTCCGAAAAATATTTTAAAGTTGATTAGTTCTATCAAAGTTTATGAGTCTTCGATACGTATTAAATTTGAACTTCCTATCTTTGAATTATCAGTTGAATCTATATTTTGTATTCATCCAGGTATATTTAATTTGATGGTATATTCATCCATAGAAATATTAAGTAAAAAAACAAATCCATTAAAAATAACAATCGAGAAACTTTCAAATATTATTATCTCTGATGTTTTTGATATTGAGAAAATATATTGTAATTCAAGATACACACTAGAATTGGTATCTAGAATTAATCAAGGAAAAAATGTTAATATAAACTTGTGGGTAATCGATAATTATGGAATTCAACCAACAGAATTATTTTTAAAATGTGACTTGATTTTTACCGAAAACAAAATTAATACAATTAATTCTTCAACTGGACTAGCTTGGAATACTATTTGGAGAGAAACCAAACATAGTTTTATTTTTGAACAAAAACCATTAAATAAATTACTAATTAACTTCAATAAAAATACTATAATTTCGAGAACAGAATTAATGGTTAATGATATAGTAAATTATTCAGAATTTTTAGAAGATAATTTTGATATAAAAGACATAGATAATATAATTTTTGATATGTGCATTCCTATTTCAACCAATTATCAAATGAAAGAAATGGATCAAAGTTATTTCGTCATGTCCGAAAATTGGGAAATATATTTTATTCAAATATTGAAAAAAATAATAAATAAAAACAATAGGAATGACTCAGTAAATATTTTTATATTGGTTAACAATACTATTATAACTGGAGAAAATGATTTAATTAATATGAATATGGCCTGGGTATGGGGATTTATGAGATCTTTAAGAATAGAATTAAATTCTAAACTAAAAATTTTACTGATTGATGTTGATGGTAGTCAATTTGATGAGAAAAACAATCACATAAACATTGAGAAATCAATCCAAATAACAAATATTATATCAAGTGTTAATAATTTGTATGAAGATGGAGAATTTGAATTTGCAATTAGAGGAAATAAAATATTTGTTCCTAGGTTAACGCAGTACGACTTTGGAAATTGTATCCGAGAACAGTCTCAAATTGATTTGGAAATTTGTAACATTATTACCGGTGGTTTAGGTGGAATTGGATTGGCTATTGCGGAGTGGTTAATAGAAGTTGTTGGAATGAAAAATATATTATTATTAAGTAGAAACCCAAGTGAATCAACAAATAAATCTAAAAAATGGAAACAATTAAGTGAAAAAACTAAAAAAATAATATTAATTGAAAAATGTGATGTTTCAAATAAAGAAGAAATTGTAAATATAATTGAAAAGTATAGTAAAATATATAAAAAAATTGGCATAATGCATATCGCTGGTTCTTTAATTGATTCAAATATTCATAACCTAACCGATGATATTGTTTCTAATGTTAACTTACCTAAAATTAAAGGAATTATTAATTTACATAATGCAACTTTAAGCAAGAATTGTGAATATTTTATTGCATTTTCTTCCATAACTTCACTTATTGGCAATATTGGTCAATCTGCTTATGCTGCTGCAAACTCGATATTGGATTCTATTATTGAATTTAGAAGAAAATTGGGTATAACAGGAAATAGTTTACAATGGGGTGCTTGGGCTGAACAAGGAATGGCAGCAGAGAATGAATTACTACATAAAAATTTATTACATGTTGGACTTTCATTAGTAAATAATAATACGGCATTTGAAATCATTAAATATATAATTTCTGATTCAAAAAAACTCCCTTCTGTTTTAGCAATTCAACCTGCAAACTGGGATAAATTTATAGATAAAACTGGAATTAATTATGGAATTCTCAAAGAAATAACAAATAAAATAATTAAAGATAAAAGTACCATTCTTAATTCAATATCTATTGAAAAAAGAATAGATTTTATTTCAAATAAAATTATTACAATTTGTAGAGAAGTTGTTGGAATTGAAATTGATTTAAATTTTGAACAGTCTTTGATGGAGTTTGGTATTGACTCTATTATGGCAATTGAAATTAGAAATTCTTTATGCGATAATTTTGGAGTTTTCCTTCCACATACTATACTATTTGATTGTCCCACAATATCCAGTCTTGCAAATTATATTAATCAAAAATCTATTTCGAAGTGCAAAATAGAAAAAAGTCAAGAAAAAATTAATATAAACAAAAATTTATTTGACTGCAATATTGCCATAATAGGAGCAGCTTGTCGTTTACCAAAAAATATTACGAACTTAAATGGACTTTGGGAACTATTAACAGAATCTAAATGTAGTGTGGGAAAAATACCTTATAATAGGTGGGACAGTGGCTCATTTTTTTCTGAGAACATCAATTCTGGAAAAATGTATACTGAGTATGCAAATTTTGTTGATGGAATCGAATTTTTTGATAATTCAGAATTTAAAATATCTTCAAGTGAAGTCAATTACATTGATCCTCAACAAAGAATAATTATGGAAACAACATTATCAGCTATAAAAAGCTCAAATATTAAATTAGAAACATTGCTAAATTCTTATACGGGTGTTTTTATTGGTTGTTCTTCAAGTGATTGGACCATTTTGACTAATACAGCATCAATTCCTCCTGGACCTTATACAGGTACGGGGATATCTTCATCAATATTATCGAACAGAATTTCTTATATATTCGGATTTCAAGGACCTTCTTTTACAATAGATTCTGCTTGTTCGTCATCTCTCGTGGCCTTAGACGCTGCCTATGACAAATTTAAAAGTAATAATATTCAATTTGCTATAGTAGGAGGAGTAAATCTTCTTCTATCTCCTCAACCATTTTTGGCGTGTTGCGCCGCAAATATGCTTTCTTTAGACGGTATTTGTAGAAGTTTTGATGAAAAAGCAAATGGATATGGAAGAGGAGAAGGATCTGTTTCATTATTATTAACATATTTATCTAAAGCAAAAGAAAATAATGAAAAAATACTTGGTATAATTAAATCCACATCTGTTAATCAAGATGGAAAAAGTGCTACTATTACTGCTCCGAATGGCCCTTCTCAACAATTTGTGATAAAAAATGCGATAGAAAAAGCTAATTTATCTCCCTCAAAAATTACTTATGTTGAAACTCATGGAACTGGAACTAAGTTAGGTGACCCAATTGAATATAATGCTATCAAATCTGTCTTTAATTTAGAAGATAATATATTTGATAATAATATATGTCTATTGAGATATTCCCCATTATATTTAGGTGCAATAAAGGCTAATATTGGACATTTGGAAGGTGCTGCTGGAATTGCAGGATTAATTAAATTGATTTTGGTTCTGAATTACAAAGTTGCCGTTCCAATCCCGAATCTCAAAAAAATTAATCCATTAATTGAATTAAATAATTTTAACGCAGTTTTACCTATGGATAAAGAACCAGTAAAAATTAAGAGTGACTCAAACATTATCTATGGAGGGATTTCATCCTTTGGCTTTGGAGGAACAAATGCTCATGTGATAATTGAGTGTAATTCAGATAATTTAATGGAGAACAGTAATTTGTTTGATTCAAACAATTCAGTTTTAAAACGTAAAAATTATTCTTGGTCAGATACTAAACATCCTTTAATTAGTGAAAAAATATTGGAAAAGTCTGATAACAAAAACTCAGAACAAATTGGAATTAAATTATTCAGAAATATTAATAGTAAAATATTTAGTTCCGTAAAATTTGCAATTAATATCAATAATGATATTAAAAATATGCTTTCTGATCACGTAATTGGCAATAAAATAATATGGCCTGCTGCTGCATATATTGAAACGATTTTAGCAGTTGCAAAACATATATATATTTGTAATAATGAACAAATTTCATTTTCAAAAAGAATTTTAAAAATTAATCTAAGAAATTTATTATTTGAACAACCATTAATATTAGAAGAAAACAGAGAAGATAGATTAGTTTGTGATTTTGATTTAAAAACCAATAGAATAAAAATATTATCTGAATTAAAAGATGAAGGTAATAATAAATTGATCCATGTATCTTCTGAGATGGGAAATACGAATAAAACAGAAATGGTAAATGAAGGGTCTTTGCTGAATAACCTAGAAATGTTAATAGAAAAAGAATGGGATATTTCATTAATTTACGATAAATTTAAGGAGTTAGGAATTCAATATGGTAAAAAATTTAAGACAATAAAAAAGGCTTGGAAGTTAAAATCAGAAAATGAAGCTTTAACAAAAATAAAATTAAATAGTGAAGAATATGTTATAAAGTCAGATAATTTAAATATCCAAGAACCTATTCTTTCTTTAACAGAGTTAGGGTTTGGAATTCACCCGGCTTTATTAGATGGAGCATTACAATCATGCTTTATTTGTATTAGTGATCTAAAAAGTCATTTAGAAAAAATGATTTGGGTTCCATTTTCAATATCTGAAATAGAATATTATAATAATCAAGAGTCAATATTAGAAGCATGGGTATATTGCAAGGTTTCACCCACAAAGAACAAAAATGAAGTTATTTCGGATATAAAAATATATTCAATGAAAAAAGATTTATTATTTAACATAAAAAATATTAGATATAGAAGTACTGCTGATATAAACAATAAAATTATTAAACACTCAAGACAAAATAATTTAGAAAATATCGAAAATTGTTGGGGCTTAACCTGGAAAAAAACAAGTAATTTTTTAGATAAAATTGAAAATAGAAAGTGGATGGTGTATTTGGGCGATGAGACTGAGAAGAGGAGTAGCCTGAATAATTTATTTAAATATTATTACAATAAAAATGGTATTTTAGAAGATTTAATTGATTATTCTGGTCAAGTGAATATTGCATTGGTAATAAATTCTGGAATAAAGGATGAACTACATAATTATGGTATTGAAATAATAATGTGGCTCGAAAATTTAATTAATCTTAGCTCTAAAATTTCTCGTTCTTCTATCATTCTATTTATAACAGAAAATGTAATTCCTTATAATAACAACAATTATAAATTTATTGGGTCGGATATTTGGGGTCTTGTGAGATCAGCTAGATATGAACTTAATAAATATTCTCTTAATTTGCTTGATTTAGATTGCAGAGCAAAAGATTTAAATGAAGAAAGTTTATTCAAAATATTCTCATATATTTTATGTTCTAATGAGTCAGAATTTATTTTAAGGAATGGAGAACTATTATTTCCTCGTTTATCAAGAATTTCAATCCCAATAAATGGACCTTTTAATATTGAGTTAACCGAAAGGGGTGCATTAACCAATTTGTTAACAGAAATGCAAACTAACATTCCATATATAAATTCAGAGAAAAAATTGGATTTAATTGATTACTTTGATAATTTGGAGAATTATTCTATAATAAAAAATGAACCAATTTTAAAAGATAATGAGGTATTACTAAGAATATGTTCGGTAGGATTAAATTTCAGAGATGTACTAAACGTTATGGATTTATATCCAGGAGATCCTGGACCTCCTTGTTCTGACTGTTCAGGAATAGTAGTTTCTGTAGGTAAAGGTGTGAAACATCTAAAATGTGGTGATGAGGTATATGCAATGGTTCCTGGCTGCTTAAATACATTCATGGTTGCAATTGGTGATACTTGTTGCTTGATGCCAAACAATTGTGACTTTTCTTTGGCTTCATCAATTCCAACGATTTATTCCACTGTTGATATTTGTTTGAAAAAATTTTATAATATTAAAAAAGGAGATCGTGTATTAATTCATGCGGCTTCAGGAGGAGTTGGGTTGGTTGCAGTAAATTATTGTAATTCTATTGGTGCTAAAGTATTTGCAACGGTTGGAAATAATAAAAAAGAAAAATATCTGAAGCACTTGGGAGTAAGGAATATTTCAACTAGTAGAAATCCTGAATTATTCAAATTAGAAATGGAGCGTTTCTTAAAAGGAGAAAAGTTAGATATTGTCATAAATTGTCTATCTGGGAAATACATTGAATATAGTTTGGAGTTACTTTCGAATAATGGTGTCTTTATCGAACTAGGGAAAATAAATATTTTATCAAGGGAAAATGTATCTTTATTAAAACCCGGAATTAGATACGAAATTGTAGCTCTAGACGATTTAATAATAAATGATCCTGTATGGTTTGGAACTATTTTAACTGATATTAAGACAAGAATTGAAGAATGTAAGGAATCTGTTATACCTTTAATAGATTTCTCAATAGAGAGCCCTAAAGAAGAGTCTAATGATTTAATTGATAAATCTGGATGTATTTCCGGATTTAGATTTATGCAAAGAGCAAGTCATATTGGCAAAGTAATAATAAAAAATCCAACTCTTAATGATGCTTTATATATAAAAAACGGGTTAGTAATAGTTATAGGAGGAAATGGATCACTAGGGAAATTTACAACAAAATGGCTTTATTTTAATGGATTAAAAAATATAATTATATTATCTAGGAATTCAAATAATATTACTTCAGATCTACCTGGTGTTAAACACATTAAGTGTGATATTTCAAATATTAATTCCACTATTTCAGCAATAAATTTTGTAATTAATAATTCAGAAAATAGACCAATTATAGGGATAATTCATACTGCAGGAGTATTAGATGATCGAAAATTATTTGAACATTCAAAAGAATCATTTAAACATGTGTACAGTTCTAAAGTCCAAGGTTTATGGAACATTCATTATATAACTCAATATCTTTGTATTGAATCAGAATTTTTAATTGCTTACTCTTCAATCGCAAGTTTATTGGGGAATATTGGACAAGCAAATTATTCTGCAGCAAACTCTTTTATAGACTCTTTTATGAGTTATAGATCAAGTCTTGGAATTAATAGTTTTAGCATTCAATGGGGCCCTTGGATAGGGGAAGGAATGGCATCAAATGATTTAAGTTTGAAATTCGAGTCTACAGGATTAATTGGTGTAGATAAATTTACTGCGATGAAAGTATTAAATACAGTAATAAAATCAGGAAAAAAATCGCTTCCAAATGTGATTTGTGTGCTAGATGCTAATTGGGAGAAATTAATTTCGAATATTCCTCCTGAAACTTCTAATATCTTTACAGATATAATTAATAAAAAAATAGTAAATGAAGATTACAGCAAATCAAAAATTATGGAAATATTGGAAAAAAAGAGTTCGACTGAAATCGAAGATTACATAATTAATTTACTAAAGGATATTATAAAAACAGTTGTCATTGATGATATAATAGATATTAATGATCCCAAATTATTAGATAAACCACTTCATGAGTTTGGTATTGATTCACTTTCTGCTGTTGAATTCAGAAATATTTTATCTAAACATACAGGAATATTACTTCCGACAACATTGATGTTCGACTATCCAACGATAACAAATATAAAAGATTACATTGTCAGTGAAATGGAAGGTATTAGAGTTGAGGAAAGATCGTATGATGCCCTAGTTAACGATAATGAAAATAAGATAACAGATATTGCTATAATTGGTTTGTCATGCAAATTACCTGGATCAACTGAAGATATTGACTCATTTTGGGAGGTGTTAATTAATGGTATTAATTGTATTTCTAATATACCTGTGGTTAGATGGGATCATAAAAAATATTTTAGTTCAAATCCAGAAAATTTCGGTCCATATTATTATGCAAATTATGGTTCATTCATTGACGATATTGATACATTTGATGCACAATATTTTGGAATTTCTCCTTCAGAAGCAACAATTATTGATCCTCAACAGAGGCTTTCTCTTATGCTTGCAGTAAAATCAATTGAGGATGCAAAATTAAACTTATCTAAATTGAAAGGAACAAAAACTGGTGTCTATGTTGGATGTGGAAATAGCGATTGGGCATTAATGCAAGGAAATCGAATATCTGACTCCGAATATATTTCTCCTTATACTGGTACTAGCGTTGCACTTTCTCTTATTTCTAATAGAATTTCTTATAACTTAGGTTTGAATGGACCTTCTATGACGGTTGATACTGCATGCTCATCATCTCTTGTTGCACTAGATATAGCTGTACAAAACCTTAGATCGAAAAAATGTGATATTTCCATCGTGATTGGAGTGAATTTATTACTCTCTCCGCAGGCATATATTGTATTTTCGAAATCAAAGATGCTATCAATAACTGGAAGCTGTAAAGCTTTTGATAAAGATGCTGATGGATATGTTAGAGGGGAGGGATGCTGCTCATTGGTGCTTTGTAGATTTGATGAAAGAGAAAATGTAGATTTTGATAAAAAAACTTTGAATGTTGAACATGATGCTATTATTTACGGCTTCATTAAAGGGTCTGCAGTAAATCAAGATGGAAGAAGTGCTTCTTTGACAGCTCCAAACGGTCCTGCACAACAAAAAGTAATAAAATCCGCTATTGAAGATTCATCTCTAAAGTTAGATGAAATTTCAATTATTGAAGCGCATGGAACAGGAACACAGCTAGGAGATCCTATTGAATTTGGAGCAATAAAAAATGTTTTCAGTTCTAGAAATAGGGGTCCCATATATATTACGGCGTTAAAAACAAATATTGGACATTTAGAAGGAGCATCAGGAATTGCAGGAGTTATAAAGATGATATTAATGCTAAATAATTCAAATATTCCAAAAAACCTTCATTTTAAAACACTAAATCCATTAATTGATATTTCTAATTTTAATGCAATTATTCCAGATAAAAATTTAATAATTTCAGCTAGTATAGGAGGAGTTTCATCGTTTGGATTTGGAGGAACAAATGCTCACGTAATAATTGAAAGAAACATCTCAAAAATTCCATTAGAAAATCAAAAATATTCAATAATTGATAAAACTAATAAAGAACTTTCGAATGGGTTAATATTTATATTTACTGGACAAGGAAGTCAATTCGAGAATATGGGTCAAGAGTTTTTCGAAAATGAACTTATATTTAGAAAATCAATGTTAGAATGCGCAAAATATGCTGATGAGTATTTACCAGAACCATTAATTGACATTTTATACCCAGAAATTTCAACACCAAAGACAAAAGCTGGATCAAAAGATGCCGGTTTTTATAGTATTAATGATATCTTATATTCGCAGGTCGCAATTTTTTCAATCGAGTATTCTCTTACAAAGTTATTAGAAAGTAGAGGAATAACTCCAGATTTAGTAATTGGACATTCTTTAGGTGAATATTGTGCTGCAGTTATAGTAGGTGCAATTGAACTGAATCAAGCATTAAAAATGATAATAAATCGATCGAAAATATTGGAAAAATCGAATGTCAAAGATGGAGGAATGCTTGCATTGAGAAAGTCGGCAAGCAGTATTGTGGAGTTACTTAAAGAGTTCGATGAAAATAACGTATCGTTAGCAGCTATTAACGGACCAAATAGCGTTGTGATTTCGGGAAGAAAATACATATTAAAATCAATATTGCATAGATTAGGTGGTAGTGGTAAATTCCTTAATATCGAAAATGCATTCCACTCATCGTTAATGCAAGATGTATCAGATAAATACAAAGATTTTATTGAAGAAGAAATAATTTTTGGTAATGAAAATATAAAGAAAATCAAGTTTGTTTCTACATTGAAAGGGAGACTAATAAATTATTCTGAATTAATGAGTTCTAATTATTGGTCCGAACATATAGTTTATCCTGTATTGTTTTATAACTCAATAAATCATGCACTGAACGAATTGGATTGTGCAGCATTACTAGAGATTGGACCTCAACCAATACTTACAAAATTATCCACACAATGTATTCCAAAGGAACTTAGAACAAAAATTAAGAGTTTTTGTACGATGCTTGGAAAGCCTTCAACAGAAATTGAGCATTTTAACTTAGTTACTCATCAGATTAATCAAATAATTTGTCCATACATAAATGACACGACATTAAATTCAAAAATAAGCAATAAAAATATTTTCAATAATTTGAGACGTTTCCCATGGACGAATATCAATTCACATCCTTTGCTTAAATTTGAAGCTAATACAAAAATTTCGTTACAAAATTTGAACAAAATGTTTGATATCTCAAAGGAGGGAATAATAATTGAGTTAATTAATGGAGGAGTTAGGGAAATTTTCAAGGATGAAATATTTAACTCAATGAAAATGGGTAGATATGATCATTGCGAGGTTATTTTAGAAAATCTGACTTTTAATAGGATGGAAAGTAATCAACATTGCTGGCTTGAAGTTGAGAAGAAATATATAAATGATTTTAAAATAAATATTTTTTCACAAAATGATATGATTTATACTTTAAATGCAAAAATAATATTTAGGGAAGATGCGGAACTAGAGTTTCAAGATATCGATGTTAAAAATTCAGTTATTTCCATTGAAAAGTTCATTTCTTTTGATATAAAAAAAAATATAATATTCCAGAAAATCATGAATTCAATAAATGAATTAACTATTATATTAAAATCCGAAATATCTTTTATAGAAAACATTCAAAAAAACGTTATTTGTTTAATTCTAACTACGGATGACTATTGCAAGTCATTATCAAAATCATTTAGTGGTTACAGCAT
Organism: Cryptosporidium viatorum; assembly: GCA_004337795.1. NCBI lineage: Eukaryota > Apicomplexa > Conoidasida > Eucoccidiorida > Cryptosporidiidae > Cryptosporidium > Cryptosporidium viatorum. The sequence continues at coordinate 438,940 of QZWW01000033.1, forward strand.
CCATCCATTCCTATTGCAATTATTATTTGATTTTATAAAACTTTACAATATCGAGGAAATAATTAATGAGAATAACGATATCAATTTTTATGAAACAATTATCAGTGAACTATTGGATTCTTCTATTTCTCAGAAATATTTAATTTTTGAAGTTAGCAATAATTCCGCAATAATTAAAGATAAATTTGGGAAGGTATTCTTCAAAACTAGTTATTTTTTAACTTATCCAAATTCTAAGAACACTGGGAGTGTTGAATATGAAATGGAACAATTTTCAAAGTTTGATAATGTGGATAATTTGTTTTGGAATGCAGAGAACCAAAAAATATTCGAGGTTGAAATGAGTATAGACGAAATTCAAGTAAATGAATATAAATGTGGAGAAACTTTAATTATTGGATCTAACGATTTAGATCATAATTTTGAAAGTGAAGAAAACGTTTATTTTAATATTAGATCAGAATTTGAATTAATTAAAAACATCAAGCTTAGAAATTGGGGAAAAATTCTTTTTATAATTGACGAATTCAATGTAAGCGAAATTGAGTTAATGCACTATGCAGTTATTGCATGCAAAGAATGCGCATCTGATACTAATATATGGTTTATCAAAATTAATCAATTGAGTGATAATTCTTTAGAGTCATATAATAAGGGAGGAGGTATTTTGGGTTTGTGTAAAACCGCAAGAATTGAGTTGAGAAAGATGATAAATTACATGTCAATTGAGAAATTTGAAGATTTAAATACGAATGCTTTATTAATTTGCGATTTAGTTAGTCTTATATCAAAAAATACATTAATTCCTGAAGATATTTTTGTAAATTTGTATAGAAGAAAAATTCAGGTTTATACAAAAGTCATAAAAACCCAATACTCGATTCAAATGAAAAACGATGAATTGAATAAAGATAAATTGGTTAATGACATGATATTAATTAGTGGAGGTACTGGTGCACTTGGACTGATAATTACAGAATGGTTAATTAAATACAAAAATATAAAGAATATTATATTACTTTCTAGGTCAGGATTACCTTCCAAAAGGTGCAAATCGATATGGGAGAGGATATTAATTTTAAATTCTAATGTTCGAATTATCAAATGTGATGTTACAAATTATTGTTCAGTGTTGTCAACATTAAAAGATATCATTTCTCAAGTAATGGAATCAAATTCCAAAATTGTTGGATTAATTCATGCATCTGGAGTTTTGAATGATTCATTAATAAAAAATCATTCAATAGAGAGTTTAGAAAATGTTTTTGGACCTAAAGTTTTTGGAGCAATTAATTTACACAACGCAATAAAAAATACACTTCCATACAAATTAAAATTTTTTATTGGTTTTTCCTCGATTTCTTCATTATTTGGAAGTTTTGGACAATACAGCTATTCTTCAGCAAACTCATATCTAGATTCATTGATCAGTTATCGAAGAAAGTCGGGTGAATCTAGTATTCTAGATTTAAGCATACAGTGGGGACCATGGGCAGAACAAGGAATGGCAGCAGATTTATTCCAACATCATTCATCATCAGGTATCAAACCAATTTATAACTCAGAAGGATTAAAATGTTTATCAACGATTTTTGATATTATTGAAAGTGGAAATAAAGACCTCATCCTACCTTCTGAAATCGCAATTGCAAATATTAATTGGAATGAGTTCTTAACTATTTTTGAAGATAAGCTACCATTCTTTTTCAATGAAATTAACAGCAAATTGTTAAAAAATGCACCAAAACTCGATAGTGATTCAAAAATTAAGGATAAATTTGAGGGAATTGCTAACATCCGAAAATACATAGAAGAGAATTTATTAATTATCGCATATGAAATATTTGGGATGGAGAAAAATAACTGCGATTTAACAGAAATTGATTCCTTAATGGCAGTTGAGTTTAGAAATTCGATATTTAAGAATTTTGGAATAAAATTACCAATATCTTTAATGCTTGATAACCCAACTTTGGATGAAATTATTTCATTTTTAGAAGGAGAAGTTAGGAAGGAGTTATTTGGACATAGTACTGAAGAATTGGTTTCTTCAAAGTCGAGGAGATGGAAAGAAATTAGCCAAGATATAAATTTAAATGAGAAGATTTCTTTACAATTAAATTCTTCCGATGCGATTCGTGGCTTTAGATTACCATCTGGAGAAAAAAACAAATTGCGTGAAGTATTTTTGACAGGAGGAACTGGGTTTATGGGAACTTGTATGATTGAAAACCTTGTAAAATTGAATAATGATATTAAGATATGGTGTTTGGTGAGATGTTCTGACAAAAATAGTGGTAAAGAAAAGTTATTGGATGCACTTTTTAAATACTCAATCCAGGATGCAGAATTAATTATAAAAAATAATATAAAAATTGTTGTAGGAGACACTTCAATCCCATCATTTGGCATAAGTAAAACGGAATATGAAGAGATAGTAAATTCAGTAGACTCTATTATTCATATTGGTGCTGTGGTAAACTTTACATCTTCTTATTCAAATATTAAAAGTGTTAATGTATTAAGCATATTAGAGTTGCTAAAACTTTCTTCTGCTCCTAAATATTGTGGCAAAAATTGTACTGAAAAAGGAAAATGTAATTCTTGCATTATTCCAATACATCATGTATCTACTTTGGGAATATTTTATGATCACATTGAAAACCCTCCAGTAAAACCGTATTTATCTGGTTTAGAAGATACTGAATTTATGGAAAGAAGTTACTTTTTAGATGACGGAAGGAGAATATTTTACGAGGATGATCCAGTGATTATAAATGACAATGAAGGAGTTCATCACAAATCACTGCTATTAGGTTATTCACAATCTAAATGGGCAGCAGAAAGAATTCTTAGGTCAGCACGAAAAAGAGGATTCCCTATAGCTATATATAGACCGGGACGAATAGGAGGAAATAGTATTACAGGCGCATCAAATATTTCAGACCTCCCAAATGCATTTGTAAAGGGTTGTATTAAAATGGGGACTTTACCTAAAACAAAAATGGCAATTCATTTAGTTTCGGTTGATTTCTGCTGCCAAGTTTGTTGTTTTGGAATGAATAATCCAACTTTGTCAATTAATAATGATTTTAATCTAGACTCTGAAGGATGGGCAAGCATGAATGATATAAAAACAGCATTACAATTGTTAGGTATCGAGCTGGAAATGGTAGAGTTTGAAGATTGGGTTGAGCAGTTATTGAGTGAAACATCTAAAGATAAAAATCATCCACTTACACCACTACAACACATGTTTGTTAAAGAAAGACCTGCAGACTCAATTATGCCATATTTTGATATGAAAAACACAAATAATCTAATATCTAATTCCGGAAATATTAATCATATACCTTGCGATTCAAATTATCTACTTACTTGTTTCAAGTATTTACTTGAACAAGATTGGATTTATTCAATTGATTCTATTAATAAGAGAATAATGAATACGCACATTCATGCAAAAGAATATATTTTTGAATTGGTAAATGACGAGTTGAGAGTTGGCAATTTAGAAATTACTAACTTTATGATATTTATTTGCGATAAATTATTTATTATAAATATTCAAGAATTTTGTAATAAAATACAGTCAAAATATAATTGCAAATGTCTTATAGTTACAATTCCAAATTCTAAAGTTGAAAATATTTTAAGTTCATTATCCCACATTATTCATGAAGCAATTAAAGAATATATTCCAAATATAATTGATAAAGTAAATTCAAAAATAATAATAGGAAGTTGGTCAATATCAAGTAGCCTTGCATTGCAAATATTTAAAAACTTAAAAAATGATAAAATCTTGAATTATGATATAAAACTATTATTAATTGATCCAGTAGTTCCAGTTAAGATAAATGATAGCAACGACTCGAAAATAGATGAGATTTCATTCAAAGTTTTGAAGAAGTTAGTAAGCTCCTCGAGCTTATTATATAACTCACTCACAGAACCGATTATGGATATGTTGAACAATTCTGATTCAATTGCAAATGTATACAATAAAATAACTAGTTCCACAACAAATGAATCAAAAACCGAGTTTGAAGAATTAAAAAACGTATTAGAGAGATTGAGAATTACATTCTTAATAAGCTTAAATATCTCTAGATCTGTATTAGAAGTTGATGAAAAGGTATATTTTGTTTTGTCACGCTCTTCAATAATGGGGGACGTATTTGAAAAGAATGGGTCATATGCAATAGTGAATGCTCAGAATATTTACAAAATGAATAATTTAGAACTATTGTATTTATCTGATGAAAACCATTTCACAATTTTTAATTTTTCAAATATTGAAAGCCTGGTTAATGGACTTTCAAAAATTTTTAATTAGGATAGAACGATATTAGATGAATTTAGATTTTTAATATTTTATTTGTAAATGCGCAAAAAAAAAAAAAAAAAATCTACACTCCCGCAATAAATTTATGGAAAAGAGTGTATTGATATTATAAGCTTCACAATTAACGCAAATTACTTTACCAATTATGTCAAATATTTCAAGATTAGAAAAATTAAAAGAACTTAGAAATATTATGAGTCAACATAATGTTGACGCATATATCATTAGTTCAAGCGACCCACATATGTCGGAATATACTCCAAATAAATACAAGCGAAGAGAATTTATGACAGATTTCTTTGGGTCTCAGGGAATTTGTCTCGTTACACAATCAAATGCGCATTTAATTGTTGATGGTAGATATATTGTTGAAGCAAAGAAAACTGCAACTCCTGAGTATCAGGTCCATTTATTAAAGAGAGGATTTTATGCTGATATTGTAGATGTTTTAAAGGAAGAGAATTTTTGTGGTACATTAGGAATTGATATTGAGGTTACTTCTTGGATGTCATTTAAAGCTTTAGCTAAATATATTGGAGATTCTGGTCTAAATGTTAATACAAACTTCAGAATAAAATTGTTAGATTTAAATTTAGTCGATATTATACGACCACAAGAGGAGATTAAACCAACTAGAAGTGAGATTTTTATTCATGAAATTGAGTATGCTGGAGAATCATCTAAATCAAAGGTTAATAAAGTTTTATTGGAGATGAAAAAGCAGAATGCAAAAATATTATTTTTAAGTAGTCTTACTCAAATTTCATGGCTGCTAAATTTAAGAGGTTCAGATGTGCATTGCACACCTGTATTCCTTGGATATGTAATTGTCGAGATTCTTGATAAGATGGATGAAATAGATACGAAAGAAATATTATTTAGGCTCAAGGTTTTTGTTAATGTTGACTGTATTAAGAGTTGCGAAGAAGTGTTGAAAAATGAATTTCAGGACAAAATTTCGATAATTCAAATTGAAAATATAATGGATGAACTTCATAATTCATTTAGCGAATTGAATTCAAGTCCTGAAAGCAATTTGAATAGAATATGGTTGCCTGAGAATTTTTGCAACTTAGCAACAATGGACGCATTATTAAAAGTATTGAATCCACAGGAAAATCGCAACAGCTCAAATTATTATAAATATCTAATCGACTACTTTAACTCTTCAAAATTACTAATAACATCCGAATCCCCTATCATTATGCTACGTGCAGTAAAGAACGAAATCGAATTAAAGGGAATGCGCAATTGCCATATTTACGATGGTTTGGCACTTACTAAATTCTTATATTATTTATACAAGGCTGGAAGGGATGGGACTCTATTTAATGGAAAAATATCTGAGTGGGATCTTTCTCAAAAACTACTTGAATTTAGAAAACAACAACCGAAATTTGTTTATCCAAGTTTCGATACAATTTCTTCTATAGGAGAAAATGGTGCAATAATTCATTATCGCCCTGAAAAAGAAAATTCTTCAATCATTAAGCCCGATCTTTACCTTTGTGATTCAGGTGGCCAGTACTATACTGGTACAACAGATGTAACAAGAACTTTGTTTTTGTTTGGAAATGGAGAAGAGAGGCCAACAATTGAGCAAATTGAATCATTTACTCGAGTGTTGGTAGGTTTTATTCGCTTACATAAGTTAGTGTTCCCAATTGGAACAAATGCTTCTGTAGTTGATGTTATTGCAAGGGCCAGCTTGTGGGAGGCTGGATTAGATTATTTACATGGGACTGGACATGGTGTCGGCTCATTTTTGTCTGTTCATGAGGAACCGTGGTCAATCTGTTATAAAGTTGGAAGGGATGGCGCTTACAATCAAAATTTAACTGTAGGTGCTGTCGTATCAATTGAGCCTGGATATTATGAGGAAGGAAAGTATGGAATAAGAACTGAAAACTTAGCTGAGATTGTTGAAGCTAATATCGATAATGGCTATAAAAAGATGAATAAATTTCTTAAGTTCTCACCGCTTACGTTTGTGCCAATTCAGAGAGAGATGATTGACATTTCAATTCTTTCAGATGATGAATTGGATTGGTTAAATTGGTATCATTCAAAAACTCTCGAGAATTTGGAGCCACTGGTAGATGATGACCCCGAATTTTTGAAATGGCTAGTTCAAGTATGTTCACCAATAAATAGATATATTCCCCAAAGTAATTTTCCAAGAACATTATACCAGTAAAGAAATTAATTATTATTCTCCAACAAGAATTCCTTCGTTTATTAATTTCTCTCTTAATATAATCAATTCTTTATCAAGATTCACCTCTTCCTTACTTGGCTGATCGTTAATATCAACATTAATCTCCTCGAAAGATGCAACTGTAGAATTATATGCACTGGAGCGTCTGGATTCAGATTTATCTTTACAAGTTTTAATACTGCTGCATCTTTGTTCGAGTTCATCTATCTCATTAACAACTGATGTTAACCATTTAATACCACTAAAAACTAATTCTTCTTGCTGAGTTTCGTTTATAAGGTCAGTTTGTTTTGAATCCATACGGTTTAAACAATTCATTTTAGCATGATCCTTTGCTCGATTATTAATTCTCTTCATTAAGAAAAGATCCTGTTTTAATTTCTGATTTTCCTTTTTTAATTTGTTATTTTCACTTCTTAACGATATTAATTCGCTTCTAGATGAAATAATACCTATTTCTGAATGATCTATTGTTGATCCATTCAGTAAGGGAAAGCCTACCTGAATGGATGCATTCTTTTTAATAAACGATTTTTTTAGTTTTTCATCTGGCTTGGAGCCATTATCAAGATTAATAACTATTTCTTCTGCAATTTCATACGCAAGTCTTGGAATAATTGATTGACATATTTCAAATGCAAGTAAAGACGCTCCATTATTATCATTGGAATTCTGATCTTCCATAAAATCTTTTATTGCATCATTTAATTCTCCTTCTATATTAGGTAAAACCGTTTCGTCATTGATCTCTCTATAGTGAGTTTTAATTCTATTAATTACAGATTTTGTTAGTTTCAACCCTTCATTTTCCTTCATTACTATGTGCATTTCTCTAAAAAGGGTGTTCTTTGCCTCAGTAAGAGAAAGTATCTCACTATCTGCAATTCTAAGTTGTTCAGTTTGAAATATTTCTAATTCATTAAATTCTTTTGTGATCCTTTCTAATTCATTTTCAAGGAATAATACCTTTTCTTTCAAACAATTAGTTTCTTCTAATTCCTTTTCATATTCTCTAACTTGTAACTCGAAAGTTCTTACTTTGTTCCTTAAAAAGTACAATTCTTCTTTATCTTCTTCCTTAAATGACTTACTTTTTAGAAAAGGAAGTTGCGCATTAAGAGCCAAAGAGTTAAGCTTGTATTGAGATAAAAGCAATTCATTATTTTTTAATAAAATATTTAAACGCGAAATTTCTTCTTTATAATTTTCATTCTCTATTAATAACCCATCTAATTCAGCGTGAACTTCTTCTTGGTGTTTATTAGATGCTTCAAGCAAAGACTTGACTTCTGATTGTAAGTCTTTATATGAAATTTCATCTTGATCGTTAGGATTAAAATTTTTCTCATTAATATTTTTTTTTTTCTCATTCAAATTGGTTTTAGATAAAACAGGTTGAATATATTCAGATTCAGTTTCCAAAATCTTTTCATCAATCTCATGATCATTATCTAATTGTTCCTTTTGATATATGTCTGATTTAATGTATTGATTAATAAGACTATTAGGTTTTTGAATACTATGAGTGACATAATTTTCATTAATTTTCTCATTTTCCATTATTAAATATTCTTTTGTATCTTTGTCAAAATCTTCAACTAATTCCTCTTTATCAGAATAAAATTGTAAATCATCATCGTCGTAAATGACTAGATCTTCTCCTTTATCTGTTTCACTATTGGAATTTTCTTCAGAGAAGTTTATATCACCAAATCTTGGCGAACAAAATTCCATACTTTTTTCTTCATAACTTTCATCTAAATGTTCAGAGGGATTTTCTTCAATATAAGCATCATATTCTTCATTGAATTCATCTATATGGTTCATGTTAATGATATATTAATTAATTCATAAATATATAATTTTCATTTACTAGAAATCTTTTCAATAAAGTCCCAATTGACCTCTTTAAAAGACATGACATCTCTAATAAATATTAATGATTGATCTAAAAACAAACTTGAAAGTAAAGAAAAAATGTAAATAAATTTATATTAAACATAAAAACTCAATTTATGCTAGATAATGATAAATAATTCACCATTGATATATTTTAATTGAATTTTCTTATAATGTAGTTATTTTTTTAAAATTATTTAAATCTAATGTGGGGTAAAAATAAAATTACTTGCGCGGAAATGGGTAAAATATATGTTGCAGTATTAATTAAACGATGAGTAAAAGAACTGCAATATTAGAATTATCTAGTGATTGGTTTTTGAATAAATATGAAAGTTCAAAAGATGACTTAAAATATAAAACATTGATTTGTGACAAAAATTCTATAACAGATTCAGCTAAACATATTGGGGAAGAAATTTATTGTCAAAATTTCAATAATACAGTAATAGAATTGGGAAATAATGTTGTTGAATTTAATAATAATAATTCAACATTTTGCTATTCTATCAAATTAGTTCATGATTTGTTTTCATCATTACAAAATGAAATATCAATGCATTCTATTAAAGTTGAGGCTATCAAAGATAAGTTCATTATGCTACAAAATAGTTTAAAAGCAATGGAATTTTTGCACGAAAAGATTCAAAATTTCATTGATAGAACAGTTGTTAGTTATGATTTAATAGATAAAATAAAGAATTTTGAGCTCGATAAGGACTATTATATTACTTTAAAATGCTTATTAGACAAATTAAAGACTATAAAAAATACGGACATTAGAAAAACAAAAATTGGAGAGGAGCTTTATTTATTATATAGTTCATTGTTTAATATTGTTGTTGATAGGATTAAGTACAGTCTAAATTCAATATTTTCTAATAATGAATCTGTATTAATAATAATGCAAACAGAATATTCAAGCTCCAGCACATTTTTTGAATTAATTAAATTGAGTAAAGTCATAAAGTCATTAACCTTAAATACAAATGAACTCCATTTTTTTAGAGAAAGATATATTAGTTTTGCATCAAGGTTGTTTTCACAAGTTGTTAAAGAAATAGAAGGGCTATCTAAGAATAAATATGAACAAGGTGTTTTGATTACTTCCAAAGATTATGATAAATATCACTCAGTATTGTTTGAGAGAGAACAAATTTTAAACAGCTTTTATTTGTTGATTGACGAGCCTATTGAAGAATCATTTTTTTCAAAGCCAAAAAAGGTCTTTAAAATAGAAGAAATTTTTTTTAAATCACAGAAGATGATATATAAGGCGTTCATATCAATCTTCGAATACACCAGGCAACTTTTTGATAATTCTTTGAAAGATATTCTACTTCAAATTTTTGACGGCCATTTGAAAAAGATTTTGGAATTATTTCAATTTTCAATATTGAAAACAAATGATACTACCGGGTTATCAATATTGTACAACATAATACTAAAATTTAAACGTCTTACTGAGTCAAAGTTGAAAGTCTTCGTAAATGCCATAACAGATTCTAACACATTGTTTGAATATTATAACATGCAAAGTAAAGCAATTTACGTTTCATTGGAATCCTCAATTATCTACCAAATTTATTCGTTATCTTTACTCTCAAACCGCGACTTTATCAAATCATTCATTTTAGACAAACCATCGCATCTAAATCCCATTACTCGCAGAGTTTCAGAATTATTAATTGTTTTAACAAAATTATTAGACGAGCCAGATAGTCACAGCGATCAAATCAACAAATTAATTAGCAGAATTCAATCGTCCCTAATTAATTGGCTATTGTCATCAAATGAATTTTTGCAAAACGAAAAGTACATTGGACCAGAAGAAGGTTGCATATTTATAATTAACAATGTTGATGCAGTCATTTCAGTGTTACGAGGGAAAAACGGAGTTTTCTTGGATGATTTTCAGCATTTATTCCGTGAATACACACAAAAATATATAGAATATCGTTTGGTTAACTCATATTCTGGAATAATGCAAGTTATTGATTCAAAATTTTGCACGAACGAAGTTAATATAGAATATATTAATGAGATCCTTAAACATTTTAGTAAGAGCTGGAAAAAAAATATTGATATTGAATTACAAACTACATTAACGTCATTTTCAAACTTTCATACGAGTGAAGAGATATTAAGACTACTTGGAACTACCACAGCAATGAAGTATTCTCAGTTCATAAATATCGTCAAAAGTGAATACGAAGTAAATGAATTTCTAGAAAAAAATAAAGTAGATATTGAGGTGATACTAGAATATATTCAAAATTGTATATATCCTGCTAATTCAAGAACTAGTTGAGCCGTGGTTTAGATTTTAATAATATTTCTATTTTTCTAATACGGTTGCGTGTCAGCGGGCTTGGTCTAGGTGGTTATGACGCTTGCCTTACACGCAAGAGATCACGAGTTCGAGTCTCGTAGCCCGTATTTTTCGAGATTTTTAATGTTTGTTTATATCTATCATTTGAAGTTAGAAAAAAAAAAACTAACAAAAGGGTCGTATTAATCTATAATAAAACAATTTTCCTAGAAATGAGGTAGAAGTTCTATTGCAATATTTTTCAAACATTTTATTAAAATCAACTATTTAACGACTGTATTCACTACTTTTATCGGACAAATTTTTGAGATGATATTGATAAATTTCTTTCCAACTTTAGAATTAAAAAATAAATCAAAGCACTTCATTAATGCCTTTATTAAATATTGCTTTGGTTTTCTAATCGATTGTTCATCTGATTCAAAGTTTTTGAATAGCGCTTCGCTCTATTGAAAGTTTTTTTTTTTTTTTCAAAATAAATATTGCAACTTACAATTTTTTTGCTTTTCGAAATGTATTGTTTTTGTTTGAGTAAAGCATTGTGTTTGACTTTTTTGAATACAATATTGTTGGGTTCAACTTTCAAAGCAATATCTGCACATTCAACGCATTGTTTGTATTCGCTCAATTCAAACAATGCTCTAGATTTGTGGTGTAATGCTTTTAAATTATTTGGTTCATATTCCAGAGCCTTATTTGCATAGTGTATAGCATTTGAATAGTCCTGGAGTTTCAAGTATGCAATAGAAAGATTAGAGTCTAATTGCATTTTTAAGACCCTAATTTCCTTGTCTTTGTCTGGCATTTCAGAATAGACATTTTTCGACAAAATATAACAACATGACCTGTATGCTCTAAGCCAGTGCTCAATAGCTTTCTCATATTCCTTATTATTGTACTCCTTAAATTTCAAATATGAAAATAATCAGATGTATTTTCTGAAACCTACCTCATTTCCTTTCTCTTTTGCCGTTGGAGTTAAATTTTCATTAGGTTCAGATTCAGAAGTTTCACTACAATTTATATCATGGTTAATTCCGTCGACTTGCTGATCTATCATATTTATCACTGCAATATCAATTAACAAAATTTCATAAAATATTCAGCATGATTTAAAAAAGGCCAGTGCGCGATTAATACTCACAAGACGGCGCTAATGTCAAATTGCTGCACAAAAAAAAAGCATGCATTTTGTCATTAAATTAAAGAATGAGTAGATCAGTCAATATATATCTCAAATTCAATATTTTTAATAGTAAATAAGATATTAAATTGATAAATTTTTAATTGGTGTGAATAAAGATATCCTTATTACGAATTTGCAAGATTTTCAGCAATTAACATTCTTATATCCAGAAAAAAATAAAAATTGCAGTACAGTCTTAAAGCGTAATGTCGTAATTCCTCATCTATTATTACAGGTACCCAGATTGATACCTATGTATACATGTTTAGATGATATTGATTGACGTACTATTTTAACATTGTATTTGTGAATTATTTCAATAAAAAAAAAATTATTGGGCTCGAGCGTTTGGCTAATTATTAAATTGAATTTATGTAGAGAAAATCCGGATAATTATTGGTAGTGGGATTTACTATATTTGTAAATCAATCAAGTATATGCTTCCAATATTTAATTGTATAAACCGCTGAGTGAAGAGGTTTTATCAGTAAAATCGATGTACAATTCTTACTCTGAATGGAATTCATGCATAAATAATTATGAAGAATTAGATGGTTATGAAGATATATACAATCCTGGAGTAGGTTCAGTTTTTACTACGAATCAATTTCATGAACTTACATTACCTTCAAGAGCAACAATTGGAGATGAATATATTTGGGTTGCTCCAGAAGTAGACGATAATATCCATTCGACTCAAAGATCATTCGAAGGTTTAAATACCTCTCAAGTATGTAATGAATTGGAATATTCTGAGGCTTCTAACTATTGGAGTAACAATTATAGAGAGTATTTAACTAATTTTCAAGTACCTAATCAAAACATATATTCAAATATAAATCAAGCTTCATTAAATATAGATGATACATTTTCTATAAGTAATAATTGCGCTAGATCATCATCCGATAATTCATCAGTCTCTCACACATCCACTTTACATGGAGTTTGGGTCGTTCCAAATAGAGATGACGATACAAATTTGGTTATAGACAAAAGTAAATTCGATCATTCATCATCAGATGATGTTTCTTCATCCATGGAAACGAGCAATTCAGAAATACGCAGGAGATTTCATTTTTCACGTCAAAAGTCGGATATAATGATTGATGGAACAAGAATTAAAACTGATAATAACCGTAAATATAAAAATAACGATGAGATTTCCATGTTAGTTGCTTCCGGGGGAGCTCCTTTGGGAAGACTTGATGAAATTGGGGGTGTAGAATGGTATCCAGAAAGACAGTCTTGGAAAGTTGTCGGGCACACAGGAATCTCTTGGTGTGTGAGAAGGAAAACATGGCGTGTTTGGTTTATTACATCGGGAGGAACTAGGGCAACCAGATCATTTAACCCCAAAGAACATGGAACAGTTGCTGCTGCACTCAAGGTAGCGATCGAATTTCTTGAGCAGAAACGTGCAGAGAAGTCACCAACTCAGAAGAATTTAAGGGGCAGAGCGCGACGTTCAAATTTATATTCAAACAGTTTTGTTGATAGTTTTTCAAAGTCGAATAACTTATCATTGAATGAAAGTGCTTATGAACATACTAACGATTTAATCAATTAACAATTATTTCAAGCTTATATTTTCTGAGTAGTTCTCTTGCAATGCTCTGAAAAGAGATGTTCCATATGAAGTCCCTAAGTAGTAAATTAACTTTTCCAATGGCGCATTGACTATTTCTTTAATTGAGCGAAAGTTAGAGGTAAGAACTTTAATATTTTTGGCATTTATCCCAGGTAGATACCTTAGAAATGCAGTTGCATAATAATTGGATTTAGTAGAATCTGACAAAACTTTTCTTTTTTTACCTTTTTCTCTAAATTTTTCATTTTTTTCAGTTATAATATCATTATTTGTTTTGAGAATTCCAGTGTTAAAGGTACTAGCATCATTTATATTTGGTTGTTCTCTGTCTTTCTTGATATGAAGAATAATTAATGAAGAGAATGACGAATTGCTACTCCAAATGAATTTAATATTGGGAAAATGCCTTGTTAGAAGAATTAATCTCAAATAAATTTCGTTAGAGTTGGACTTCATTGGTGAAAAGTTTTGTTGCATTCCTTGATGATTTAACAATTCTGTTAAATTGTTTAATTCAATTAATATTACAGGGATGGGATAATGTTTTGAAATCCATTGCAATTGGGTGAATAACCTTCCATTACTAAGTGAGTTGGCTAAGTCAGGCAGTGACTTTCGTTCAATACATACATCACGAGATATCACATAATCGCCTATTTCTAAATTCATGGGAATTATTTTAACACCTTTGCAAAAAAGCTGATATGGAAGAGAGGATCTAAATTCTCTTACATCGACGATTATTTTTTGAATATTATTTTCATCTTTAAGTCGATTTTGATATATAGAGGAAAAGCTGAGCTTTGCTAATATTTCACCTTCAGTTATGTCACTTAACGGTACAACTAGAGTTTTTTTGTGCCTTTCAAGGCTTATCCATGAAAGTTCCTCATTTTTTATTGTGTGAATGAGCTTTTCCTATAAAAGTATTGTGGATTCAAACATATTTAAATGTCACAACTTACGTGCCTAAATGAATTTTGAATTGTAATCATAATCACTTGAATACTCAATTTTATATTTTTTTCTGAAATTGCAGCAAACAGTTCAATTTCTCTAAGCAATGAAATGTTTGGATCCAACATTATAACTAAGTGCGGCGAGTGTAATGAAAGTATGTTCCAGAATTTTCCTAAATTTATTAGATTTAAAAGGAAAAAAATTGTTTTACTTACCTTGTACGTTAACACTCGGATAAGTAATAATTATTTTTGGATTTATTCTATTGTTTTTGATAATTTTGTCTAAATCATTATTTTCAGATATACTCAAATTTGGGATAGAATTAATAATCGTATCTTTCGAAGAGTATGAGTAATGTAAATCACTACTATTTTTAATTAATTTTGATAATACAAGTCTAAGCTGATTAAAAGAATGAATTTTTTCGCTAGAATTAGTATTACTCGAAGTCCCAAAAGAAGATATTATTTTTGTAATTATATTCGAAGTTGTGGACGCTAAATCCAATTCAATGTTTTGATAAGTTTCAATGAATTTCATAGCAGAAAAATTTTGTGGACCATTTAGTACCAAAAATTCGATTTCAGCAGTTGTAAGGTAAAATTCATCGGGAATAATAAGTAGAGCTCTATATTCTGGAAGTTGATGTGCAAGATTGTTATTTTTCAATATTTTAGAACACATTTCCACATTTTTTTCGTTAACCTGTGAATATTCGGTATTATTGTGGTCATATTCTGTACCATCTGTTTCTAAAAAAATTGTTCCGTCGTAGATTTTTGTATCAGTATTTTTTTCTAACGAATTTAAATTAGAGTTGGATTCAACTTGGTTTTTTTTGATTGATGATGTGTCATATGAATTATTTTCTTGTAACAAAATAGAAATATCATCATCAGTGAGTTCATTGCCAATATTTAAGATTATATCAATTAATTGAATATATATGGGGTTTACTTCGAGACAAAGAGTAAAAAGATTTTCAGATCCGCTACTATTAATATTAGTTTCATTGCTGACTCTAAATATTCTAGATCTTGATACCTTGTATAATGTTTCAAATTCTGTAGTTAGCATCCAAGATGGATCAATAAGTTTTGATGATCGTATATACTCTAAACAAAAAAAAAATTCAGATGCATCTGATAAATATAAAAATTCAAGCAAATTTCTTAAGGATACAATATCTTTTGTAATTTGTTTGTGTTTAGGCGTCATTTTACACCATAAATCTTGTGTTAATGACTCGATTTTATTTTTTAATTTTTTTGATGAGCTATATAGCAATTCGCACACAGTTACTTCGATATTTGGGTTCAATTTTAAAATTTCATGAAGTCCTTTTTCCAATAATAATTTAATACATTTTTGAATAGTATAAAAGCATTCAGTTGCTTTTACTGACTTTTCTATCACTTTTATTTCCCGAGAGAGTTTAAACGATTCTTCAACAATAATATTACTTCTTGGGTACAAAAATAAATCAGTTGCTCCTAAATACCGCATTGCAATTCCTGGCCCAAAATATCCATGATTTAGAATTTCTGGGCGTTGTGAAATTCCTTTAATGAATCCATTTGGATTTTTACTTTTAAATAGTTGTAGGATAAATGCGTCATTCCAATTATTAATATTTAAGCTTTCTGCATTAAATAATATAATACCATCTATATGTGAAAAGTCTAGTCTTTCTGACAAAAGATCAGTTAATAAGATCCTTGAGGTGATAATATGTATCCCACCTTTATTATAAAACACCTTTCTTTTATTTAAATTCATTTCTGAATTAATAATCACAAGTTTATTAGAAATAAGGGAGTCATTTCTTGTAAATTTATCAACATTTTTATCACGTTGTCTTTGATCCATATTTTGTACAAACAGCTTAAAACAATCTACTTCAGGTATCGACAGGTTTAGGATAAAAATAGAATTCCCAGCGTTGATTTCCGTATTAGTTAAGTAGTTATATACGACATTAAAAATACCAAGGCCTTTACTTAGGATAATTAGGCAAGACTTGTGATTATTAATGTCACTTAATATAGATTTTTGAAAAGGTAATAGCTGCATTTTTCGTTAATAAATATATTACAGAAATGAGTAAATCTTATATCTGTGATTTAACATAATACGGTTCCTGTGAAAATATTTATTAAATAATGGCAATAAATTACAAAAATGAAAGTTAATTCATAAAATTATTAAAAATTAGCCCACGCAGGGGATTGAACCCTGGATATTTCGCTTACGAAGCGAACGCATTACCACTATGCTACGGAGGCTAACTAGGCGTGCATACGACATTAAAAGCCAGTTGATGAAAATAAATATTGGCATTCAACAGACTTTATGTTCATATCTATTAGATTTAATTTGATAAAATATTTTTTTGAAGGCAGCGGCACTAACAGAAATGCCGATCTATCATTAATAACTTATTGGCTTTTAAAAAAAGTTTGATTTGTATCAAACTATTTACATTGTGTATCTCAATATTTGAATAACTTTAATTTGGAGCAGTCGCACCGTGAGTTTCTCCTGTAGCTCAGCTCGGTTAGAGCGTCGGTCTTATGAGCCGAAGGTCGCGAGTTCGATCCTCGCCGGGAGAACTTTTTTCCTGAGGTTTCTGCAAATGAAGTTTTTTTAAAAAAATGAACATTAACTTCTTAGTAAATAAACAAGTAATGAAACTATGACAATTAACAAGAATAGATATGCTGGTTATAAGTGAGAGGTACTATCAATTATTTTCTTCACTTTCAACTTCATCTTTATCCCCGGGTTCTAATTCTTGTTCTTCTTCTTCTTGTTCTTCTTCTTGTTCTCCCTCTTGTTCTTCTTCTACTTCCTCTTCCTCTCCCTCTTCTCCTTCTTCAGCTTCAAGTTGCTTCTTTCTAAGGTTCTCTTTTACTTCACGCAAGTGATCAAACAAATTAATTTCAGGTAAAATATTGCTAAAAATACTGTGACAATCTGAAATAAGTACCGTGATACATTCAACACATGGTGGAATGGATTGATACATCGTGATATTTTTCATACTATTAGGTCTACAAAATGCAGGGGATAAAATTTCAGCGATTTTATGTGCCGTCATATTATTAATGCTTGACTTAGATGAAACAAAATTCAAGAAATCAACTAAGAATTTTATGACCAATTTTGAATTATCTGGTAACTTTGAGATAGTTTCTTTGAGAAAATTAATATAGAAGCTGTGCGCTAATTCATGGGTGCCCGAGCTTTTACATTGATTTACAATTGAATAAAACGTTTCTGAGCCTAATAAGGGTTCATCCATAGAATTTAATATCAATTTAAATGCAGAAACTAGGGCAGATGGCTCTGAATCACCAGATCTAAATGGAACTCCGCTATCAACTTCTCCAATTATTGAGGTAAGTTTATCGGCAGATGTTTGCAGACTAAACAGGTTTGGGATTATAACGATATCAGGTTTAGATAGCTTTTGAACGAAGTCAACAATAATTGTTGGTATTTTACCATATCCTGGAACATTATAACCATTACAAATACATTGTTCCATTAAGTTCATGGATAATAAGGTCGGAACCTCTAATCCTAAAAGTTCAGCATCATCGTGCTTAATAATAAAAGGAAGCCTATTTAGTAACTCTTCTTCTGAAATGCCAGGAAGAAAACGGTATAGCTCTTTTATTGAATCCGCATACTCGAGTTTCCTCATAAACCTCGGAGACATGTAAGAACTTGTAATCGTTAATAATGCACGATTACTTACACCATAATGAAACATTATCACTTTTTTAAGATTTTTTTTATATTCCGTAGGTAATAAAGAATAAAACTGTTGTAGAAAGTTTGAGCTGCCATCACTTAAAATGTTTGTTCTAGTCAAACATTGAATGATAACAAATTCAGTTTTCACAAATTCTTTAGTGTAATAAACTGTATATCTCATTGCCTTGTCAAGTTCATCTACTGTGGGAGGAAGAAAACAAGATACCAACATTAACACCGGTCTTTGAAGCACATCATCTCCTAGATAGAAGATAAACCTAGTTTCTTCGTAACTTAATATAAATTATGAGGAAGTTAATTTACTTGTTTAAACGATGTAATAATGCATTGTTTTTGTTGCTTACCTATTAAATACTTTATCTTGGGTTGCTTCTATTATTGCTTCGTAATAGCTGGGATCAACTTCAGCATCAGAATCCATATAATATCCTGTATTACGTTGAAGCATAATAATTGGTTACCAATATATGAGAGTGTTTGCTTTGTTTTTGCCGAATGATTTTTTATTCCATATAATTGCATTACTAATTAGATATTAACATGTTTCTACATTCCCGTCATGTCTTTGGCATATTGCTTCGATTTTATGTATTTGAAAGCCTTGCGATATTAGAGCCAAAAAAACTTTTTTGCACTTTTCACACATAATTCGTTCTCAATATTCTCATTTGATTTATTTCGTTTTCTTTTTATAGATGACTAATTTTCAAGCGGTATAACAAAAATCTTTACTGGGCTTATAATAAAATATAGTTAATTAAATTAGCACGTATATTTTGCATTTTGTATGTTAAAACCTTAAATTAAACATGATTTTTAATTCTTTCAAAATTTGGAAGGAAGAGAGAAAAAGCACAATTGGGTTTTTTCATCCACAGTGTAGTAACTTTGGTGGGGGCGAAAAGGTATTATGGTGTATTATATATGAAGTTTTAAATGATAATTTGAAAAACAGGGTTGTCATATATTCAAGTTGTAAACTTGATAAGACTGAAATTGTGAAGAAAGTAGAGAATTTATTTAGAATTCCTTTAAACCGTCCCGAGTTTGTCGACAGGATTACAATTGTCGAATTAAAGTTAGGATTTCTCTTAAAACCTGCATTTTTTAGACTTTGGAGTGCGAACATAGCAGCTTTAATCGTTTCTTTTGAAGGCTTACTATTCAGCTGGCCATTTCCGGAAGTTTTTGTAGAAACAGCGGGATTCCCGTTTGCATTAATACCAGCAAGCATTCTCCCAACAACTAAACATATTTCAACATACATTCATTATCCCCAAGTTAAAAAAGAGAATATCGAAAGTGAAAAGAAAAGAAATATTCTTAGATATTTATATTTAAAACTATTCTCATTTGTTTATAAATTGAGTATTGGTCTTGCGAACAAAGTTGTTGTAAATTCAAATTGGACATTTGATAAACTTAATGACCTCTGGGGAAAAAATGGTATCGAAATGAATGTTTGTTACCCACCTATAAATATGGATTATTCATTAAATAAGTTGGCAGATCCAAAGTTGAGAAAAAATGTGATTGTTTCACTTTCTCAATTCAGAATGGAAAAAAATCATTTCGTACAAATACAAATTTTCTCTCAAGTGCTTGAAAGAATAAAGGAAATTATTGACAAGGCGAGCAAAGAAGAGAGAATCAGATTTGAAAAAGTTTATCAAGAAATAAAATTTAAAATGTGTGGAACTTCACAAGATTCAAATCCTAAATATAATGAATATTTAAATTCTCTTAAACAAAAGATAGCAGATGAGAAGCTAGAAGATAAGTTAGAGCTAATTATTAATTCGAATTCAACAGAGTTGCAAAATATTATGAACACTTCAAGGTTTGCAATTCACACAATGGAAGACGAACATTTTGGTATCTGCGTTGCAGAATTCGTCTGCTCCGGCTTGCTAACGTTTGCACACAAGTCAGGAGGGCCTGAGAAAGATATCCTGATGAGATTCAAAGGCCATGACGTCGGGTTTTTGGCATCGAACATCCAGGAATTTGTGGAAAAACTCACATATGCGATTCTCCACTACGAAGACCCCGCCATTCAAGATATCTTAAACAAAGCCCTCGAGTCTACATTTGAAAGGTATCAAGATAATAATTCATTCGGAAAGACATGCTGGAAAGCTCTAAATATATAACTTAAAATATACATAAGCAAGATGTCCCTGACATCTTGCTCCATTATTAGTCGCTTAGAATACTATAAAAAAAATTAATTAAGTGATAGTAGTTCATATTGATAATGCTGACATCGAAAATTATACTATTCATTGTCGTCTACCATGCATCATCGTGATCAAAGTCTCTATTGGAAACTTTAGAGTGCGAAGCATTATTCCCGTTCCCAGCTAACCCATTGTAGGAGTGGTTCCCTGTACCCTTTCTGTTGTTTCTCCATTGTTCGCTATTAGAACCTTGATTTCCAGAACTCGAATCATTCCCAGAATAGGTATAACCAGAATTCACAGAGCTATAATTACCTCCTCCCTGATTACTTCTAATATCCACGCTTCCAAAGCTGTGTAGACCTCTACTCCCTCTTTGAGAACTAGATACCCCCCCTTTGTTAAATCTGCTACTATACCTTCCGAATGAGGCCGTACATGACTTAACCATGTCTTGGAACCATTCAGGGGCATCCTGACCACTTTCTTCTAATGCTGCGAGCAAGTCCCTCAATATAGGTTTATTACTTTCATTGACGAATGACGTAGCTAAGCCCGTATTTCCGGCTCTACCAGTTCTACCTATTCTGTGTACATAATCATCTATGTTGCAGGGCATATCCAAATTGATTACGTGTGTAATATTAGGGATATCAAGTCCACGAGCAGCAACATCGGTAGCTACAAGGATCGGTCTCTGCCCACTCCTAAAAAGCCTTAGTGCATGCTCACGTTCTTGTTGTGACCTATCCCCATGAATTGACACAGCAGGGAAGTTTTGGTCAATAAGAAAATCCTCTATCTGATCTGCTCTGCGCTTCATTTCTACAAAAACAACAGTTAATCCTTCACCCTGTTCTAATAGTAGTTTAACCAGTAAACGGGGTTTATGGTCTTCCTCTGCATATACAACACGTTGAACAATAGAACCACTAGTTGCACCAACCCTTCCAACAGTTAAGAAAATGTAGTTATGTAAGAAGTCCTTTGCAAGTTGTTGTATCTCACGTGGGAAAGTGGCACTGAACATAACAGTCTGTCTGCCATCAAGACTATGAGGCATATCAGAATCTTCTACAATTTCCCGTATCTGAGGAGCAAAACCCATATCAAGCATTCGGTCAGCTTCATCTAGAATTAAAAATTTAATCAATTTGAGATTAACTTTTCCTCTATCAATCAAATCTCTAAGTCTACCGGGAGTCGCTACTATAATATCCGAACCCCTGTCTAAGTCCATTATTTGACTCCTAACTTCACTTCCACCATATAGTACATTAGTTCGAATTCCAGTTCCAAAACAGAACTTCCTAGATTCCTCATAAGTTTGTATAGCAAGTTCACGTGTTGGAGATAGAACAAGGGCAACAGGGTAAGCCATTCTCTTTATTCTCAAAGAAGATTGTTGGGGGGTTGGAGGGGGCCCATCGTTAAGCATTTTCATTACAATCGGAAATAGAAATGCTGCCGTTTTACCAGAGCCAGTCTGAGCACATGCCATTAAATCTCTCCCATTTAAAACAGTGGGTATGGAGAACTTCTGAACTGGAGTAGGTCTCTCATATTTAACTCTTCTAATGTTATCTAACAATATCTCGTGTATTCCTTCAAGCTCCATGAAACTTTGCATTGGCTTGATTTTGTTTGTATCTGAGCCTGTCATTTCTACCGGAATATTATCATATGCATCAAAATTAATCCCCGCTCTGTGTTCTTTTGATTTTGAGAATATTTTGTCTTCATCATCTCGATAAAGCGATCTACCATCTCTTATGTCCCATCCAGTACCTGAAACACCAATACGATTTCTGTTGTAGTACTTGTTGTAGCCCCTTTCCTGAGATTTTTCATTCAGGTTCCCAAATCTATCGTTACTACCACCCGTAGCTCCATTATATTGGTACTTGGAGTTAGAGGCATTTGATTGTCTCTCCCCCAACGCACTAAATCGGTCCACGCTTACATTTGATTCATTAAAAGAATTGTTATGTTTTCTGAAACCTAAATTACCACCTTGATCATTACGTTTGCCATCAATGTTATTTCTAGTAGAATTATTTCTTTGGCTATTGTAAAAATTAGTTTGATTCCCTGAAAAACTTGCCAAATTAGAATTAGGATCTTCTCTTAACCCTTGTTGCCTTCTATGAGGAGGAATGTACGCTCCATCTTTCCGGCGTTCAACAATTTGCTGTTGATCACGAGTGCCTATCTCCTTTTCAGACATTTCTTTGAATTTGTTTAATGTTTATTTTAATTAAAAAGACGATACTAAAAGGAGCGAGCGGATAAATGCTACTTTAGAGCGGTGTCTTATTTATTTTTGTCAAATTTTTTAAAAAATGTGTAAAAATAGTCATTTATCAAAGTGAATAATGCTGGGAACTAAAATCGAATGCTTGATATCGTTAGTAGCATTTAAGATTTTTTGATCACTTTGAAGACTAGTTTTTTGATGTTTTATTGATTAATTAGTATCCCCGCCAATTCGCCACCTGTTATTTCCGCATGGAACAAGCAAGTATTAAGTTTGCAAAATTATTTAGGTAAGTTGAAGTTGTTTATATTGATTTAGTTATTAGTTTTATAGTGGGACATTCAAAAGGATCTACAGTTAAAGTTTTATTTAGGTTTCTGATAATTTATTATTTTTTGTTGAAAATATTAATAAAAAGGATAATTTGTTTCATTTTTTTAAGACACTAAACTCTAAATATAACCCTTGGTATTACTATAAATCAATCTTAATTTCACAAGTAATCTTCGATGAATCTGGTGATCACTGAGAATCCCACCCCGGATCCGCATCCTGAGAAGTTAGGGATTATTACGTCGATTCCCGACAATTTAACACCCATAAACTGGGAAAGACTAAGTAGAGAAGCATTTTTACTTAACAATCAAGTTCAACTAAATAAGGAAGGAAAAATTTGCACACATATATTATATACATGTATTCCAAAAGGAATGTTGGAGGAAAGGTACAGAGAAAAACAACAAAACAAATTGAGTTACATTAATAAATGAAATTTAGAAACTCATTACGGAACATGGAGGTTGAACACTCTGTATTGCATCGATAAACTTTTTAAGTAGTAGTGCAAGTTCATCTGTAGCACTATTTTCTTCAAAAGTACCTGCAGACCTTTTTATAAGATAGCCAACATCGCTACTTAATTTTTTAAAGATTTTACGGGAGTTTTCCCATGATTTAGTTTGGCTATCAAGTGTATTCATAAGTGAATCTGTTGATTTTGCAACGTTTTCCAATATTTGGAAATTTGTGATGAACTTTTCATCTAGGCAGTTGATTTTACTCTCCAAAACAGCAACCTTCTCTTCTAATGAATTGATTCTGTCTTTTTGACTCTCTATTAAATATGCTAAAGTTGTAATGTGTTCGGTGCTGACTTCTAGATTTTTCTCTAGAGAATAAATTTCGTTGCTTTTTAATGAGAAATTTTCCCTCCCATGAATGATGTAATCTTCTATTTCTTTAACTTTTGAATGCATTTCTGTTTGATTTTTAAAATGCTCATATATATATCTTTGCATGGTTTTCCATTCTCTATTTAAAAATTCTTCACTAGCACTATTGTTTTCACAGATAGAACCATCACTAACTTCAGAAGTTTTTCTTGAATTTGATTCCACACCAAATTTATTTAAAAGTGATTGCTGTATACCGTCAACACAATTTTTTAAAGTCTTAAGTTCATTTGATAGCTTTTTAATCTCTAAATCATAACTTTCCTGAATAACATTTTCATTTCCTTTAGAAGATGCAACTACAGCAGCAGCAAACGCTTCCGCAATTTGAGTGTTGCAGAATGCGGTTTTAACTGTTGCTGTAATATCATTTAAGTCCATTTTATAAGCTTATCATGAAAAACAAAGCGTATTATTAATTATGTGGCGCCACGACCTTCCGCCTGTATTTTGCCACATGCAATAAATTACGCATTACAAATTTATTCTTGTAAATGTTCGTCTGCTTTAAGTTTATACATGACATATCTGAACCAACGCACTTGTGAGAATGATTTGGGAATTTTATCATAATCTTCAGTTTTAATATATGTAATACTATATTCCTTGTTTAGCAGAACAGTAGCAATCATTCGAATGCTTGTATAGATATATGTATTAATAAGTTCTGCATGATCTGCATTTAGTTTGAAATACCTAACATAATCTGAATAGTTATATAAAAAATTTGAAAGTTTTTTGCCATGTCTCTTGTGGTGGAAGATTCTATCACGTTTTCCACTAAGTACAAAGTACTTTGTTGTTTTGTCTCTGATCAACGAATCTTCGATTACACCCTTAAGATAATTACCCCAAAAAAATGCTGGCGCATTAAGAACAACAACCTTCATATTTTCTTTAATTAATAACGAAGCAAGAGCAATGTTCAATGCTCCGATACATAATCCATATGCCCCTGTATCAGAAAATGAAGGAATTACACCTATACGAAACAACTTGTTGATAAAAGCAGCAGAGCTCACTGCAGGTATAATAACGTCTTTTTTTTTAGGTTTACTGATCCAATATCTGACCATTTTATTGGAAAAATAAAGTTCGTTGGATTCATGATATACGAGATAGAACCAGTTAAGAAAAATAAATTGTGTCGAATTTACAATATCCAAGCCATAAATACTTGAAATGTAGTTAATATATTTCCTGAAAAATTTAACAGATTCTTCTGAACACGTATGAGTACTCAATCCGCCAAATGAGACTATAACTGTATATTTTGGAGTGGAACTTTTATGAACAAAATGGCCGCAAGTATTTATTAACCTTGGTCCATATTTGGCTTTGATTTTAATATAGTCAAAATCGGAATTAATATAATCTCCGTAAAATGCTAACTTGACGTCAATATTAAGCGTGTAGTCGCTTGTAGAGTAAAAGATTTCATTCGGGAAATGGTTTGGTAAAGGGATATTTGAGTTGCCAACTCTTTCCCTAAGTAAGAATGTTCTAGAATTTTTTTCTTCGACAGGAACTATTCTTTCATCACCAAGGCGAAGAGAACTTAGGATAAGACAACTACCTGGAGAGAATTTACTGATAAAGACAGTAAAAATAATTAATTTCAAGAGTCTTTCTATCATTTTTGAAGAAAAACTGTAAAGTAACTATCTGGCGGCATCGCCCTAGTCTGGATGTAACAAATTTCGTGCGAGAATCAACAGTGAAATAAAAAAATCAACTGATTTAGTTATAAGAAAGCAGTACAATGAATACTTGCATCTATTACTATGGCTAAGAAAGTACTTCTTAATAGAGAAGTTTCATATTTGTTTTCAATTATCATAGTTACTTGTGGAAAATGTATTAGTACATTAAAAATTACTTTTTTTTTTGAAAATATTTCAATATCAAACCCAACAAATTTGCTATTAAATAGCAATTACAAAGTACCATTAAAGCTTTGAGTATCATCATTAGGGGTTATTTTAGGAACAATTGGAACAATTTCCGCAATATTATCAACTCTCTTCTTAGTTTTTGCAATTAATTTAGTGTTATAAGAGTCTTCGAGGCGGAATATTTCGGGCCTTTTAAGAAGAATGGATGCAATGAACCTGAAGCCTGTATATAGGTGTTTTGCCATGACAGGGAAGTGCCCACCTTTTGTTTTATGTAGTAAAACGTTTTTGACACCCCAATCTTTAAGGACAGATTCAGTTACGGAAGCAAATTTGTGGTGAATTATCTTATCTTCATCGCCTTGAATCAACAAAAAAGAAGTATTTATAGCAGATTTTCTTAGTATCTTCCTTCTAATTAAATCAGGATGTAATAAAGCAGAGTTGCATGTTGCAACTGCTCCAATATTTGATTTCATTCCAAGAGATGCGGCAATACCAATAATCCCTCCCAGACAATTTCCGTGTATACCTGTACTTTCAAATGAGGGAATAATGCCTTGCCTTACCAAACTATTAATGAAGGCAATTAAACTCACTACCTGTAGGATGTACTGATCTGTAGAAGGCCTTCCTGCTTTGAATGTAGTAATAGTCTCATCTGGTATTTCTTCTGTAAAGGGGAGAAACTCTTTATGCCAGTTTGGAGCGATTAGTTGAACGTTATTACTATATTCCTGATCGTAATGGTCCAGGTGACGTACCATTCTGACAAAAAATTTAGAGGTTAGCCGATATAGAGCGCTACTATCAACTACAAATCCATGCATAAATATAACAGTATATTTGGGAGTTTTTGAGCGAGACAAATGACCAAATGTGCCAAGTCTTAATGGCCGTAAATCACTTATCTTTCTCAAATATCTAAAATCGGAGTTATTAATTTCGACGGTATCATCAGGTAAATTTAATCCACAACAAATATTCACGAACAACTGCCCAAATATAATGAGGAATAACACAGCTATACCCATTACCTCAAATAATATTTTATCATTGGTAATCTTGCAAGTGTATCCGGAAATGGGCGCCATCACGCAGGGTATTTTCGAATTAGTCAAATTTTTAGAGATTCAAAAAAAAAAAAAAAACTTGTGTAAGTTCATCTTATCAACCTATTATTTGATACAATGAATTTTATGCCCTATTTAGATTTAAGTTGTATGTATATTCAAGTAATATTCATGTCCATTTTAGTGACTCTTCACCTTTAACTCTTGTGCCTGTATTAGAATCCCAAAGAGGGGACATTTTTCTCAAAAGAGTTACAGACTCAACGATTTCTTTAATAGCCTTATCTACATCTTCGTGTTTAGTGAATCTTCCTAGTCCAAAACGAATGGATGTATGGGCTACATCTTCTCCAACGCCGATTGCTCTTAATACATACGATGGCTCCAATGATGCAGATGTGCACGCACTTCCAGATGATAAAGCCAAAGAGTATAACTTCATCATTAGTGACTCTCCTTCGACTCCAGCAAAGCTTAAGTTGAGATTCCCAAACATACGGTTTATGCCGCACCCATTGAGTTCTACATCGGGTAGTTGAGTAGTAATCCCCTTGTAAAGTTTATCATATAAAGACTTAACATGCATCGAATCTGAATTCATTTCAGAAGAGGCAATTTTACATGCTTCACCAAATCCAACAGCTAAGGGCACTGGCATTGTACCAGATCTCATTCCTCGTTCTTGACCACCACCAAAAATGAGTGGTCTTATCCGTCTTCTAGGCTTGCTGCGAATATAAAAGGCTCCTATTCCTTTCGGACCGTACACCTTATGCGCAGAAAGAGACAAAAAGTCTGCATTCCATTTGTCGACATCAATATTAATTTTTCCCAATCCCTGAGCTACATCACTATGGAAAAGGACATTATATTTTTTACAAAGCTCGCCTATTAAATTCATAGGCTGAACTACTCCAATTTCATTGTTAACATGCATAATGGAAACCAGAATAGTCTCTCCAGGGATTATGGATTTTTCCAGTTCCTCTAAGGAAATAAGACCTTTATTGTTGACTTTAAGATAAGTCACCCTAAAACCTTTTAGTTCAAGTTCTCTTAATGTTGATAGAACACATTTATGCTCAATTTGAGTAGTAATAATGTGATTCTTTTTATTTTCTACATCCCCATAAATTTCACATACTCCCCTAATTATTGTATTATTTGATTCAGTTGCTCCCGAAGTAAAAATTATTTCTTTAGGCAGGCACTTAATAAGGTTCGCAATGTTAGTCCTTGCATTTTCCACAGCTTCCTCTGCTTCCCACCCATATCCATGAGTTCTAGAATGAGAATTTCCAAACTTCTCTGTAAAAAAAGGCATCATTTTATCTAAAACTCTTGGATCAACTGGCGTTGTAGCTTGGTAATCAAAGTATACTGGTCTTTTTTTAGCAGTGGAAGCCATTGATGAAAAAAATGCAACCTTCGAGATGCTTCTTACAACGCTTGGTGCGCATTGTCTATAATATCTATGAACTATCATAACTCCTAATTTTATTCGATGAAATTCCACAAATCTTAAGCCAGTTCCAGAAAGTGAATAATTTCGGGTGAGAACTAACCGCTCGAGTTTTTGCATAAATAGAAATATCGGGAACCTAATTTTAAATTAATGGAAAAATTTAATTAGAATCAAAGACATAACACCAAAAACGAAATAGATTGTATTAAATGTCAATAAACTATTGAACTGATGGATCTATAATATACATCACATTCTCTTTTTCTTTTATTACAAAACTAGGTCGGTTTGGTCTTAGAAGAGTACTATTCTTAGATAAACTACTTTCATCTGCGCTAGTTGTGGAATTCCTAGGTGGGACAATTGGCTCAATGTCTTCTGGGTTCATTCTTTTTTTAGTAAATTTAATTAGGTCTTGGTTTTCTGTATCGAGAGGTCTGTAAATTTCCGGTCTTTTCAAAATTACAGAGGCAATAAATCTTAAACCAGTATATTTATGTTTAACCATAGTATGAAAGTGACTGATTTTCTCAACGCTATAAATTGTGGAGTCTGCCCCCCAACTAATCAATGCATTATTCGTATTTTCTGCGTGAATATATGGAATATCTTGATCATCATAAGAATGAATAATAAGAAACTTGACGCTCTTAAGTGCTGATTTTCTGGCAAGTCTACGTCTTACAAGTTCTGGCATAAATAATGAAGAGCCATTTAATACTACTGCAGCTATCGACTCTCTTAAGGCTACAGAAGTTGCAGAAGCAATTAATCCACCAAGACAATTTCCATAAAATGCCGTTGTTTGATGAGAGGGAATTACGCCTCTTCTAATTGCGTTGTTAATGAACGATACAGATGCAACAACTGTTTCGATATATTTTTCTTCCGGAAGGGTGCCTGAAATTAAAGAGGCACGTGCCTTACGACCCAAGGATGAAATAATGGATCCAACGTTGGGATAAAAGTTTGGAACAATGAATTGAACATTATCACTAAATTCTCTATCATAGTGATCTAAATGTCGTACTAAGTGAACATACATACTTGTACTCAATTTTTTCACAGCATTTGTATTATAGTATACATTGTATAGCACGACAGTAAATTTTGGAGTTTCGGATCGACTAAGGTGCAAAAGCATATCGATAGGTCTGTCAACTTTTTTTATTTTTGAGCGGACTAAATATGAATAATCATCATGAATGATATCGGTATATGCTGACTTCCCATTTACTGCTGAAAAAATATTATAGTTTATCAACAAAAAAAAAATTTTCAGAATCTTTATTCCAAATGAATTTAATATAGGCATCTTCATTGGTTTGATTGAAAATCAAGATTATCAATTTTTAGAAGTTGCAAGTAAATATCGACGATTTATTTCATACCTAGGTACACAATCTTATGACCGTTAGCTACCCTTGTGACATTGCTATTATATGGCGCTCAGCATGGTGTCGCTAGAGGCGCATTTAGCTATTAACTCTTATCTGGGAAAAAATTTGTTACTTTTATAGAGTTGCTATACATTTTAAATAAAATAGAAAAAGCAAGACAAACGATGAATACATGTTTTTTCAATTTTGCATAATCGCATCGCAAAAACAAATGAATATCGTAAATGCATAAACAAGTATATATATATATATATATATATATGAGATCGAGTTGAAAATGATAAGCCCTTCTTAAACAGTTTATATTAATTTTCATTTTTTTTTTTTCGTGCAATACCTTAATGGTACAATTATTATTGCTACAACACTTGAAAATTCAAGGATTATTTTTAACAAATCGATTTAGGCGGTACATTATTTTATGCGTATTCCACATATACAAGTATTTAAAAAACATGTGGAAGGAGAAATAGATCGAAAATTGAAGAAAAGTTAATATATGAAAATAGGTCAGGAAATTGGCTTTGCGGGATAAATCGCAGATTGTGTTCAATCAGTAATATATATTTATATTCGGTAGAATTATAGTAGTGTATTACGTAATTATGAAGGAAGTGAACGACATTCCACTAAAATATGTTATTGCTATACTTCTTGGAGTTTTTTTCGGAATATGGATATTGAGTATTTGCTTCAAGGGCAAAACAAAGAAGCAGGCCCAGAAGAAGAATACTCGCAAACAATCAGCGAAAAGTGCATCATCAACAAAAGAAAATCTCACTTCGTCAAATATTAAGGAGGACGCAATTGTGACAAGAAGAACAACAAGGTCATCCACTAAACAAAAGACTCCAAGCAGAAAGGTAACTTCTGAAACCACATTAACTAAGGAAGCGAAGTCAAAGCAAGCTAGTTATAACACAGCCCCAACTAGGAGAACTACCAGAAATAGCTCAAAAACTGCAAACGAAAAACTATCGGAAACACCAACAGGTAAGAAAAGAGTGACAAGATCATTAAAAAAGTCATAAGTCCAAGGAATGAACAATCTCCAGTTATATTGATTGTCTTCGTCTTAATTTAATAAAAGTACAACTACTTTGACATGGCAACGATAGGACAGCTTAATGGAATAGCGAAGATGGTTTGAGTGGACTTGTTTTCATTACAGGTATAAAAAAGTTTTATGGTAGTGAATATGATAGTATGCGAACGGACAATTGCCGCCTAAAGGCGGTAAGTTAATATTGCTATTAAAATAATTATTTGTAAATTAATATTTACGTCTCTTTGTATAACAAATAAATTATAGACTATTAAATAGTAATTAATGGTAGTTAATAGATTATTAAAATTTTAACCATTAGTATAAAATAATGATGCGCCGTTAATTTGTTCAAACAACTTGTCTCAACATTAAGAATTTTGAGTTTCATAATACTCGAGGCGAATATTTCCCGATTATCTCAGTATTTTTTAAGGAGTAGTTCTCTAAGATGCAGATATTTTTTAAATGTGGTCTCGGTAATACCGGATCGTTGGAGGTGGCTCCAACGATGAGTGTGAATGAATTAAGACATATGATTAGCGAGTTATCTGGAATTCCAATTGACTCTCAATGTATCAGCTATGGTTTTGGTGTATTAAATGAATTTGAAACCTTGGAACAAGCAGGTATTTCTAATTACTCTACCTTGTATGTTTCGGAAGCGATGTTAGGAGGTGCTAAAAAAAAGAAGAAGAATTTTACTAAACCGAAGAAGATCAAGCACAAGAAGAAGAAGGTAAAGTTAGCAGTGCTCAAGTACTACAAGGTTGATGGCGACAAGGTAGTTAAACTACGTCGTGAGTGCCCAGCAGAAACATGCGGAGCAGGAGTCTTTATGGCCCAGCACTTCAATAGAACAAGCTGTGGTAGATGTGGCTTGACTTACTTCCCTTCTAAAGGTGATGAAGGCAAGAATTGATATTATTGATCTAGACGGTTCATTCTGTTTTTTTCAGCAATATTCTTCTATATTGAACTTTGAAATAAAACATGGTGATATAGAATTAGTAGCTTGTTTTTAAATCATAGATATACTATCTTTCCTGTCAGCTATTATATTTCAGACTAAAGTTTTGTTGGTTTCGCCTATTGAGTCTTTGATTTCCGATTGGTTTCGTCAGTTATTACGGTGTTAAGCTACAGGGTAGTTTCACAAACCTAACAGACTTCTTAAATATTTAAGCCACTATTGATCGCGAAAGTAATTATAATACAGAGAACTATTAAGCTTTAGTGTGTTCTAGTTTTCGATAAAACGGATATAAGTATCTGATTTTCAGTCGAATTATCATTATTATCATGTTTACGGTTTAAGATCAAATTAGTCAACACGACTTGGCGCTAGTATTGTTTGGCGTCAAATTCATTACATGTATCATCTTCAACAATAATGGGCATTCTCGAATGCGAGAAAAAATTTTTTACGATTCCTACATTAATTTGAGATCTAATTAGATATAATGGAGAATTACGAACAGTAGTGATGCTTGAAAAAAATATATCCTGAAAACGTTATAATTTGGTCTCAAATTTCTAGGTTAAAATAATATTTCAAAATAACAACAGTAACTGTTAGATAAGATTAAAGATATAAAATAAACCCTTAATAACAATGAAATACTTTGGATCATTTTTGTTTGCATTCGGAGCTTTGGTTTCAGTTTCCAAAGTCAATGCACAACATGGACAGCATTTGCATGGACATGGTCACCATGTTATTCCAACAAATGTAAATTATTACGAATCAAACACGGATGTACTTGCTCCAATTATTGAGTGCCCACAAGGATACACAATCAGTGGAAAACAATGTACAAGAACAATATTTGTTCCAAGTTCAGTAAACTGTCCAAAGAAGTATGAGTTGAGAGAAGGACAATGTGTCAGGAAAGAATACAGTTCAGCTGTCTTAGTTTGTGAACCAGGATTTGAATTGATTGGCGGCCGTTGTATTACTAGACAATCAGTACAGGCTGAGAGAATATGCCCTCATGGATTCGCATTGGCTGGAGAAGAGTGTATTTCTATGAAGGAGTTTGCGGCTGATTATAGATGCCCACCAGGTTTTCAAAGGAAGCATCAAGAGTGTGTTAGAGATATCTCAACAGACCCATTAGAAAGTTGCCCTCCTGGTTTTGAGCCAATTGATAAGCATGGGAAGGTGGTTCAATGTACTAGAACCGAAACAGTAGATGTTATGCTCTCTTGTAAACAGGGATATGAACTTAGAGGCGATATTTGTGTGATAGTTGACATTATAAGACCCAACTTGAAGTGCGAAAAAGGATTCCAGCTTAAGGATGGAGTTTGCAACAGGCTTCTCCAGGTTGATTCTCTTTCACAATGTCCAGCAGGTTCTATCCCAAGAGGTCACAAATGTATTGTAGTAACAAACGTTCCAATAATTCCTTCCTGTCCCTCAGACTTCGAATTGGATTCAACTGGAACCAGATGCATTCGTATGGATGAAAGACCAATCATACAGGAATGCCCACAGGGATTCAAACTCGAATCTGGGCAATGCGTAAGTATTTCAAATGTAGAACCAGAAGTTTCTTGCCCACCTGGTTCTACTCCTCATGGGCATCACAACAAGTGTTTCAATATCATTACGGAGCAACCAATGATGCAGTGTCCTCATGGTTACATTGAAAGCGGAAACGGAGAATGCATTTCCGAAAAAATGAAACCAGCTTCTGTAGATTGTCCAATCGGCTTTTCCAGACAAGGAAGTCAATGCGTAAAAATTATCTCTGAAGTACCATCTAAGAGTTGCCCATCTGGTATTTTAAAGAATCATAGATGTGTTTCATTTGAAACCGCTCCAATGATTGGTTTCTGCCCTGATGGAAGTGAAGTTCCACCAAGCGGCTTATGTACTGCAACAACAGGAAAACCATTTTCATTAAAGTGTCCACACGGATATAATCTCGAGAATGGGCAGTGTATTCAAGAAATTGTTGCGAAAACAAGTTATATGTGTCCATCAGGTACAAGCGATGGCCACGGTAAGTGCGTATCTCTGGCTGCAACACCTGCATTGCCAGTATGTCCACATGGAATGGTCCTTACCCCAGATGGTTCTCAATGTGCTAAAACGGATCATACAAAGATATCTCTTTCTTGCCCGGATGGATATCACTTCAATCACGGAAGATGCGAGAGCAAAGTACATGAAAAGCACCATGGCAAGAACACGAGGACTGCAAATAGCCACTATTAAATTAGATCATAAGATTTTGAAGTACTTCGAATGACGAACCAAATTTGCTTTAAATAAGAAATAGGAGCTTCTTTCATATGAAAGAAGATCAACTAGTTTAAATTATCGTTTCTTTGTTTTAAGTAAATAATAAGATATTTGATCGATTTTAATTTTATGTAACTATTAAATCTATTTCTATTTATTTCATTTAACTAACCTAATATTGAATTTTGTTTCTTTATTTATGGAGAATATACAAATATATTTGCTAAAATATTTCAAATTTTAGATTTAGCTAACGACGGGTATTAATAGAATAGTTATAAATTTAATTATTCAAGGAAACCAAAAATAATATAATCGTGACTCGATTTAAAAAAAAATTTAGTTTGAAATCAAATAAAAGTAAAATGTACTAATTATAATTAAATCTCGCGATTTATTAAGTTTAATTCATAACTGAACTGTATCACTTCTCATCTTCAGGTAGTGAATCCAAATTTGTTGAAATGCTATTATTACCAACACTAATGTTGTTGGGTATTGCTGAAAGGTATCTCGCTGATGCTTTGTTAACTTCATTATTGTCAGCAAACTTACTGCTGGAGGAATCTGTAGGAGATGAAGGGAGTTGAGGTGATGCGCTTCTAACTGATGGACTAAGCTTGGAAAGTCTTCTTGAAAGCGTTTTCCTGGAGATTCTGGCAAGTCTTTTTCTTTCATCTGAAAGAAGAGAATCCGAAACAACTCTTTGGAAAGCTACACTTTGGAAACGATAGTATTCGATATAATAGGGCAAAATATCGCAATTATGAGGTTTTGGGAATTCATTTTCGGATATTGATTGGTTGTCTTCTGTGATAATTATATTAATATTTACAGGCTGATCATTATTTGTTTCATTTCTATCATTTTTTATTCCAGAAGTCTCACTTAAACATGGATCGATTACATCTATGGAGTCCTTATTATTCTTAGAAAAGTCTGATAAATTCATATTTGAAAAGTAGTCGGAAATATCTTTCATAATAGGAGTTGAGTTGGAAATATCTTTGTAAATATCGTCTTCATATCCGTTAAAATTTCTGTCTTGATCATTTTCATATAAAGTAATGTGTTTTGAGTTATTGTCACTATTTATTGACCCCCGTCTAGATCTGTCAACTCCAAAATTTATGGTATCACAAACTTCAAATACATCCTTATTGACCATAGTCTTAATCATTTTTAGAAATTCAATAGGAGACTTTTTTTGTGGATAAACTTCATGTAACTCTGATGCAGTAAATGCAAATGTAAATGCACTAGCAATTTTTGCAGCCATCTGTTCATCTGGTTCAAGTAGCTCTAATTTAGACATACAATCTGCCACAATCTCATGTGCAAATGGTATTTTTCTTAGTTGCCCTGTAACTTTAATGTATCTTTTATTATCTTCAGAATTCCTATATAAGTATGGAGATTGACCTAATTTTGTAAACGATGATCTATGTCTAGACCCTGATAAATCGTTGCTTGGAAACCGATTTGATTGTCTGTTCCCAACAATAGGTACTCCATCACTACTTAACAGCTCACGTGGTCCGGGAGTCCTAAATCTAGGAACTTTAATCCTTCTTTTTATTGAATTATCAGACCATCCTTTTGATTCATCGCTTGAAGAAGAGCCAGATGATGAAGATTCATCGCTTGAAGAGTAAACCGATGAAGTGAACCCCAAATCACCTCGGATATTCTTCAAGTTGTATCCTGGTATGATACTTGATATCATTCCGAAATCAAAATTATTTCCAATAGAGTCGACGCCTGAGAAAGCATTAGAACAGACGCTTGCATTCCTGCTAATATTATTCGATAGAGAACCCAAATTATTTAAAGATTTATCAGAATCTAATATTAACGAATCTTTCTTTTCAGGTTCGTCTGCCTGTTGATCATCTTGTGTGCTTATAGAAATGGCCTTATGTGAAAGAAGTTGCAATAAAGTTCTTTTTATGTGTTCAGGAATACCTCCAGAAGCTCTGTGTACATACTCAACTAGCTGGAATGGAACTTGAGTACTGACACCTAATTGGTGCCCAATAAATTTGGAAGTTTCATTCAATGTTAATTTTGGAACTTCGATAAATGCATTACATTCCTTTGCCCATTGAATTATCTCTTTTTGTTCTTCTATTGAATCAGTGTTACTACTACATATTAAAATAAATAATAAAGGCGGAGAAGATTTAAATGCTGGAGGAGTACACTTTGTTGTTTTATATAAATATAAAGTATCTTTGGAAATATGTTGGATTGGTCTCTTAAATCCTTTGCAAAAAAGGCATATTCTAGAATGTTTTCTGCGCCATTTTTTTAATTCTTTGAAATCATGTTCAACTTTCCTTTTTCTTCGGATCATAGCAATTCTTGCAATCATCTTGGCAATTTTCCAACTTTCCTGTTCCATTCCTGCATAGAAACATGTTCCGCTTTTTACATGCAGACATATGATACTGTTTTCATACATGGAGAAGCCGTTAACTAAAGATGTAATAATTGGACCCAAACCTTTCTCATCATCTTCATCTGATAAATCTTCTTCTGAGCTTGTTATATCATCATCAACTTCATCCTTTAAAGTTTCTTTATTTAAATTTTCATCATTTTCGAATTCTCTCTCATCTAATCCTTTATCCAATGATTCTGATTGCCCATTCAGATTTTTTACAAATAATAGAGGATTCCTAAAAATGTCCTTCATCCTCTTACTTTCTTTGTTCTTATATTTTCCCATCTTAATGAAGGCTTTATTTTCTGAAAGTTCTGATGGAAGAACTAAGCCTTGCAAAACTGGCTTCAGTTTATATAGAGTCCAGTGAAAAGAAGGATGGGTAAGCTCCTTGGCTAATCCATAAATTGAATTATCTCGATCAATATTTGAGAATCCTTTCTTCTCCCTCGATTTAGTTAATCGCCATGACTCTACAATATCTGTACAAAGAGTTTTCCATGGTAAGAGAGGTACGTTACCAATATTAATGAAAGGTGTGTCCGGCATATTACTACACAAGAAAACCTTTCTCTCTAACTTTTCTCCGAGATGAATGATATTTTGGATAATTTCATCTATTCCACAGTTTTCCTTACCATAAATGGCCATAACCCCACCCAAATCCAAAGTTGGACGCAATATTGGATCCCAAGGTTCGTAATATTCCCAGGGCATTAAAGGCCCTAAAAATTTGCTTTCTGGCATGCTCTCCATTACATAGTCAGGGATTACTCTGAAATTTGGGCCATTCATATCTGGAAGGCCATAGCTATATCTTGGCTTGAAGAATTTTTTTAGTTTCTTTAATGGCTTCCAGCCTCGCCAGGTTTTGATACTTTGGAGGTTTTCGATATTTACATTTAGATCAGTATTTTGGTTGTTTGAATTTTCCGTTGACAATAAGTTATCTGTAGAAAGTCCATCTTTAATATTCGGATAATCTTTATTGTCAGATAAGTTTGAATCTCCCAAATTACCTGTTTCAGCCTTTCCGCCAGGACTGCCTTGCATACGGTTCCTAGTTAATATGCCAGTTGGAGAAAATGTATCTATCGACACATCTTTTCCTTTAGGGTAAAATGACTCTTTTTGTACGAACTGCATTGCGTGACTACATGCTTCATATGTATTTAAATCACATAAAATCTCATTCTCTCCGGCTCTTGCCATTAATCTGGCTGATAAATTAACAGTATCACCTAGCGCAGTGTACTCTTTACGAATTTCACATCCAACTGTTCCAATCCAAACTCTCCCGGTGCCTATTCCAATACTTGAGCTTAAGCCCATAAATCGAATGCTATCCAATATTCTCAAACCTGCAAAAACTGCTCTTAAGGGATCATCCAAATGATACACTGGGGGAAGTCCAAATATTATTAACAGTAATACGCCTTTATCATCCACCAAGAATTTGTTTACACTACCTTCCATTGTATACGCCGCTTTCTGGACCAACTGCATCAATTGATGTGCGGTTTTAGAACCATAGTGGGTCGAAATATCTAATCCTTTAACTGAAACAAAAATACAAGTCAAACGTCTCACTTCATTCAAGAAAACGTTATAACCACTTGATAAACATCTATAAACTGGTGGCGGAATATACCTTCTTAATAGATCAACATCTTCATCATGAATATGAATAGAAGCCAAAGGAGGAGGAGGAGGAGGCCTTGGCAAAAGTAGACTATTAAGTTTTTTAAAATCAGGATTGCCTTCGCAGGGCTCCACACATACATGCTTACCGAGAATTGAGTATACTGAAGGAGATATAACAGTTTCACCACTCTTTGCTAATGGTTCTGCAATTGCTATTTCTTCAAATGGTGGTCCACCTACTACGTATTCCCATCTATCCATCACACCCCCAACTTGTAAAATTGTTGTCCTACCATAGCCAACGCCAATATGTAGAGTTAAGTGCCTTCCTGGAATTGGGGTAGGGAAGTTGTGCAAAGTCCTATGTATATCCATACAACATTCGCATGCCAATCTACAAGCATGGAACATATCAACAGAATACGTATCGGCAGGATTTGAATTTTGCTGTGAGGGCGATTCCTTTGACTCCAATTGCTCTTCTTTATTCCATCTTTTTCCGGAAGTGACCGGACTATTATCACCACTACTGGCTTTTGACTGATTTACAGACTTACTTGAATCTCTAATTAATTTATTAAATTGAGGATTGGATTCAGAAATATTGGTTTGATACGAGCTGTTACTACTTTCAGCCATCGGGGCGGCCCCTCCATTATTTAAATTTACAGATTCATCATCCACTGGCCAAACAACACAAATGGCGTCGCCACTAAATTTAATAACATCGCCTCCCCAATAATGAATAATCTGAATTAATGGAGTAAAAAAGTTATTAATACATTCACCCAATCTTTCTGCGCCATTTAATTGCTTGTCCAGAGCTGCTGTTAAAGCAGTAAACCCCGATGCATCACAAAACATGACAGCTCCTTTGAAACTCTCAATAATAACATCGAAATCATCTTCATAACCAATTCTTTTGTCGGCAATTGCCTCCAATACAGTTCTTGGAACAAAGCAAGAAAATTGGTTTATATCAAATGTACTACCTAGTTTTTTTTTCAATTGCTCCGACGAAGAATTCATTTTTTTCATACTATTGAGCCGTTTTTCAGACTTTAGGGCAAGCCACCTCCAGTCATCTGAAATTCTATCTCTCTCTCCTGATGCTATTATATCTAAATCAGGTGGCCTTTGTGGGACCACTTTTTCTTTATTGCCTACAACAATTGAACGAATGCCAGAATACATAAATAATGTACTTTTGGCAGCGATCAAAGGCACTTGTCCCATCCTTAATTCAACTACTACTTATTTTCACCAGCTCTGCAGTTGATTCACTCCTAAAGTAGTATTTTTGTATATTTTATTGAGCAAAATTACCTTTAGCCTTAAAATTCTGTGTGCTTTTTTCCCGCCAGACCATGATAATAAAAAAAAAAAGCATTTCTTGATGAGAAGATTGGCGGTAGCATCTTTAATTTGTCAGTATTCAACACATGTACAAAGCAAGGATATATTTTATAAAACTTTATAATGAAAACTAAAATGTTTGTCTACATTTAAAAGTACATATTTCCATTTGAATTCTAATATCTAGATAATAGTAACTCCTCTATTCATAATAATATTCTAACGAATGCTATAGAGTCAAGGGTATTTCCTAAAGCTATGTTCTAAATATGCTCGAGGAAATAGATTAACCACAAAAAAATCTCGTAATTGAAATTTTCTGAATTTCATATATAACCTGTTGAATTATGTTTTTGCATATAAGTTCTTATTGCTTAAGTTATAATTGTTGATCCTTCATCATCACTTTCTTCAAAATTTCGTCCAGACAACTCCTGGTTATCATTGTGATTTGCGGCTTCCCTTTCAGATTCAACTATTATGCTAACATCCAAAGATATATTGTCATTCGATGCTTCAACTGTTCTATTATTTGGGATAGCATCAACTGAAATTTGTCTGCTCTCAACTATGGGTGAGGCATATACGCTAGCAGGCATTGAAACAGATATTTTAGACATACTGCTCTTTAAATCAGTGGAGCTCTCTCTCGAAATATTAGAGAATTTTTCAAACAAATTTTCCAAATCTTTTTGCTCTGAAGATTTTGTCGTTAATGTATTACCAGTATATTGACTTTCTTGCCTTCCATTAGAAATACAACTATTTAAAGAGACGGATCCGGTAATCTTTTCGTCTGAGCCATTTTTTTCATTTATATCGGAATCCATTTCTTTTTGCTTATTTTCACAGTTACATTTAATCTCCAAACCCTCTGTTTCCAACTGGCATTTACATTTTTTGATTTTTTGAGAAGTCATCGTCATTTCTGTTCCGGAGTAAGTGTTGGTATGATCTACTTGGCTCTCAGAAATTTCGTAACTATATTTTTTATCATGATTAACATCTGAACTGTAGCAAAGTTCTTCAACTTCTAACAACTCTTTTGCAAGAATTGATGCCTTTTGTTCAAATTCTGACTTGAAAATAGGTATACCTTTTTCAGAGCTCACCTCAGACTGAATACTTGATTTACCTTTAGAACTGCAATTCAAAGACTTTGCAAAACCATACCATACTGATCCTGTTAGAGTTAAACAAATACCTGTAATAGTGTGAGCACTTGCATGATCATGGAATATTATAAATCCACCTGCTGTTTGGGCACAACTCTTGAACATTCCTAGTACATTAAATGTAACGGGCGAAGTATACCCTACGACCAAAAATGTGAAGTAATTTAGAAGCATTGAAAGTAATCCACATAATATCAACAAAACCCAAAGTCTAAAGAATTCTGGTGTATTCACATTAAAAGCAGCAGAACCCAAAATTAAATCAAGCTCACGGGCAAGGAATATGCATGGTATTAACAGAATAGTGGAAATACATTGATTGTATTTCATTAGTTGTATCGCATCCCCATTGAAATAGTTCATGCATTTCTTCATAAAAACGTTATAAAATACCTGGCAGAATGATGATGCTAATCCAGTAACAATTCCCACAGCTGAAAGACTAGATCTGTCTAGAGACCCTATCAGAAAACCTGCACAAACTACTATACATGCAACAATAGATTGCCAAGTTTGCTTCTGACCGAGCATAAAATAGGATACAATCACAGTGAAGATCAAAGACCCCGATCTTGCGAGTTGATAAGTTGAAACTTGTACGTATTTTAAACAAATGTTTCCAAATGCAACAAGCCCGACAAAGCAAATTGACATAGGTAATATCTTCAGGAATTTCCTCATTTCAGTATTAGACTTAATGTTAGTCCTTTTTTGTTTTGCCTTTTCATCATCTGTATTTTCTTCGATTCCAATATTCCGTGAAGAGTTCATCACAGAGTTCTCTGGTAGTTGAGTTTTTTCTATTACAGAATTTTCTTGGAACGAAATTTCAACAGGAATATTCCTATTAGAAGATGCTTCCAGTTCTTTTGTTGACATGTTTTCATTGGAAGTACAGTTTGTACTTGCTGTGTTTGCCTTTTTTGATTCATTTCCTTCTCTTGAATCTGTATTATCTCTTGAAGATTCAGAAGAATTCTTGTTCATTTTTGACAAATTTGGAGTTCTCCTGGAAAGTGATAAGATTCCAAAACAAAATGCGCCCACAATTTGTTGAACCCATGTTGCGAATACAGGAAAAGGTGCAACACTATCAAAGAGCCAATGATTGTAGTAAATAATTGCAATTGATGTAAAAAAATACCCAATAATTGTATATAATGTTAGAAATATATTATGGCTGCTGGAAAGCCTAATTCTACTAAATATGTTTTTTTTTTGTTTAACATTTCCTTTGCCATCTTTTCCAATATTAGTTAAATTCTCGTATTTATTATTAAATATTCCTTGTTCCAAATCTCGATTTAAAGTACTTTCTATATCGAATGAGGAATTTTTAAATTCAATTTCCACTTTTGGACTTTTTCCTTCTGATGGATTATTAATCTTGGAGTCACTTGCAATCATTTTCAATATTTATTTTTCATTCAATTCCTAATAATTCTCTAATTTATGTGTTGTTTTGCATCAATCTCTTCATTAAGGGTACATGCATTGAGAAACAGTATTCTCAATAACTCAATAAATCAATTATTGTTCTCTGCCTCAAATACATAAATCAGTGCATTATTTGGGGGTTTTTAGACAGAAACGCGGAACTATTAATTAGTTCATGTTGATGGTTTATCCGCCAAATAAAATTTATTTTAAATTTCTGTCGGATTCACGGCATCTTAATGATTGTGGAATGAAACTCCAAAAAATTACCAATTTCAATAGTTATTCAGCTAGGTTTGCTTTCTTCTACTAAATTCATTTTTTCACCACACTTTTTAAAATTTTCGCATGCAAAAAATATTTGGCGGCATGGTGTTTGGGTCAAGGTATGAGGGGTGCGAATAGGTATTTACTCCTGAGATTAATCTACTTTTCAATTGATAATAAATGCCTAATAAGCGTAAATTTCAATTATCTTACATTCTTTAATTTGTACCATTTTTGTGTAATGAAGTGAACATAGGAGTGATAAAAATAATAGATTTTGTGTTTTAGTTTTGGTAATGTTGAAGGTAATTTTAGCAGTATTAATAGGAATCCTTCTTAGGATGCTTATTGGATACTCTGAATATTCTGGTCAATCAGACCCACCAATGTTTGGTGATTTTGAAGCTCAAAGACACTGGATTGAAATTACTACAAATTTGCCTGTCAATATGTGGTATATTGATAATCAGCACAATAATTTGAGTTATTGGCCATTGGATTATCCACCATTAACTGCATATCATAGTATGCTATGCGGCAAGGTTGCAAATTTTTTAGGGTTTAGTAAATTTTTTGAATTGGGCAAATCAAAGGGAATGGAGAATGAGACTCTCAAATGGTATATGAGAGGTACTGTTTTGGTTAGCGATGTTCTGATTTTCTTTTCTGCTTTTATATTTTACTGGAACGTTTCTAATCATATTGGAAATAAGAGAGATTCAAGTAAATATTTGCTTGTAACTCTTGTATCAACACCTTATATTTTTGTGGACCATTCTCATTTTCAATACAATTGTGTTGCAATTGGTTTGGTAGTTTGGTCGGTAAATTTCCTTTACTGTGGTTATCACGCCTTATCAATATTTTCCATAGTTTGTGCAATATTCTTTAAACAAACCATGCTTTATTTTTTACCTGCATTTGTATTTATTTATCTTTCGATTATAATTAATACCAAAGGATTCATGATGAAACTTAAAAAAGTTATTTATTTTGGGTTATTAGGAATACTTGCAACGCTGTCAATTTTGTATCCGTTCATTTTGGATAATATAAAGA
Source organism: Cryptosporidium viatorum (assembly GCA_004337795.1). Classification (NCBI taxonomy): domain Eukaryota; phylum Apicomplexa; class Conoidasida; order Eucoccidiorida; family Cryptosporidiidae; genus Cryptosporidium; species Cryptosporidium viatorum. Next base: position 482,441 of record QZWW01000033.1, read on the forward strand.
ATCCAGATAACTATAAGGATATCTTTTATACTACAGGATTTGGTAGTTTACTAACGAAATATAAAATGAATTTTATTATTCCAATAATAAAAAGAGTTATACCTATCTGGAGAGGAGCTTGGGAAAATCATGTCGCATCTTTCTGGTTCGCAAATATATTTATTATTAACTTGAAGAAATGGGCAATGAAAAGTGAAGATAACTTAAATACTGCACTTCAAGTCTGCACAACCTGTACATTATTGGGATTCTTGCCAACATGTTTAAATTTATTAAATAACCCTTCGAGAAAAAAGTTTGAAACTGCTTTGCTTGCATCCTCTCTTTCATTTTTTCTATTTTCTTGGCAAGTACATGAAAAAAGCATTATTTTGCCTCTTACCCCAGCATTGTTATTAATGGACACTTTTCCATGGATATCGCTAAACTTCATAATAATTTCATCATTTTCACTTGTAACACTCTCAATCTTGGATAAGACAACTTCATATCTATTAATTTTTGGATTATTCTCGATTATCATTTCATTTAATGTTTTGTATGATAAGATTGAAAGGACCAATGGAGTTATTGGATTAATATATAACAATATGCCGGTATTGTTGTCAACATTATTTTCACTCATGCTAACCTGCCAGTATTTAATTCCGCCACCTATTAGGTACCCATGGCTACACGAATATTTAAATGCACTAGTCTGCGCGTGGACTTTATTTTCACTACTTATCATATGCACAGTAAAGGGGATTTCGTCTGGAAGAAAAAATAAGCGAAAAAAAATGTCTCAAAATAAAGATATTAACCTAATTTACGACAGAAATTAACTAGATCGTCTTGCACTTACGCAAGTGTATCTATTATTGATGACTTAAGCCTAATATCTTTCTCACGCATTTCTTCTTGGTTATTCACATTACTATAAGTTCCGAGCTTGAAAATTCTTTCTATAACTGCCATCTCTGCAGCAGTGGTTTCCATACCTACGAAACCTGTCCAGTCATTCACTACACAACCTGCACTAACAACATCACTCCCTCTGTTAACTGTTCCAGAAGTAATTGGAATTTGGAGCAATGCCGACAATTCATTCATTTCATCTTCGGATGCTAATGTATGCACAATTCCACCTTGATTTGTGAATCTTGCGTAACTCCCTGCCAATACATGCCCAGCTATTGTGGTCCTAAATACTTCAACTCCAAGCACATCCTGAATTATCTCCTCAGATTCTTTGTCCATATCTGTATGAATGAGAGCAACATAATCGTTGCATGCAATACAATTGCCTAAAGCACTTAAACGCTCTTCTATTCTCTGAACTTTTACATTATCTGGTAAACTATTCCTCAAGTGTTGAAGCTCTTGATCAGTTGCCATATTTGAAACCAAAAGACCATTACGATTCCCAACTGTGCATCTTCCTACCAACCTTGTACCTCCTATAAGAGTATTAATAATAGGGATATGGTCCATCAATTCTGCCTCAAAGACAGATGTAAATGCTGCAGAAGAGCCATGAGCCAATAGGCAATATCTATTAGTAAGGTTTGCAAAAACTCCGATTTCGGAGGAACTTTCGTATGCAACTCTTAACGCCATATTGCAAATTTATCTCAAGTGAATCTTTTACCTATATTAATTGATGTTGCTGTAAAAACCCGCCACTATCGTTTTGGTCACGGCGCTATCCATCGTGTAATTTTATACCATAAGACAAACAGAGAACTATAAAGCTAAGGTGTAAATAGATTATAAAGCTATTTTGACTAGTTACAACTGATATTAGAACTAAATTTTATATATGGAACACAAATATGGCGATTTAAACAATTCTTCGAGAGTATACGAGCTTACAGGAATTAATGGTGAATGTTTGGGCACATGCTTTACAAATGATGGAAATTCTATTTTAGTTTGTGGGAATAATCCGCAAATTCTCCTCTTTCAAAGCTATGAGAGTAGCAAACATGGAATATCGATACAGGGACATAATAAGGCTGTGCTAGAGGTTTCCATGAATAAACAACATGGACTTCAGTTCTCCTCTTGTTCTGCGGACAAAACAGTCCGTTACTGGGATATTGAGACATTAAAATGTATATCGAAGTTGAAAGGCCACACAAAGATAGTGAATTCGTGTAAATGTAATAATACTTTGGTTATTTCAGGATCTGATGATGGACAAGTACGTATCTGGGATACCAGAATAAATCAAAATAAAGCTTGCATTTATAAATATGATAATAAGTATCCGATAGCAGCAGTATCATGCGAGGGAGAATGGTATAGAGTTTTTGCAGGAGGAATTGACAATAATATTTACACGATTGACATGAGAGCATCTACTACTGTCACCCTTTCCACACTCAACGACACAATTACGGGGTTAGATGTTAGCCCCGACAATTCTTTTCTAGTATCAAATTCTATGGACAGCCAAGTAGTAATATGGGACATCAGGCCTCATTCAGATGTAAAAGACAGGAAAATAGGAACTCTTATTGGTGCAAAACACAATTTTGAGGCAAATTTGCATAGGGTAAGATGGAATTTTGACGGAGATCTATTGGCCGCAGCTTCCTCGGATTCAATCGTATATATTTGGTCATTCAAGCATAAGAAATTAATTAATAAGCTTTCTGGCCATAAAGGAGCTACTTTAGATATGAGTTTTCACCCCAGCCTTCCCATTATTGCTTCAGCCGGTTCCGATGGGCGTGTGATTGTTGGAGAGTTTATTTAACTATCTGTCAACTAAATCTACTCAGGTAGGATGTATAACTATGCAGAATTTACATAGTTACATGCAGAAATATATTATTGATATATTATTAGGCAATTGTTTCTTACGATTTGTTTGTTTCAAATAATTAAGGCGTCAACGCTATGTAGGTTTTGAGAATAGAATAAAGCACCATTAAAAATTTAGAATAAATAAGTAGTCAATATAATTTAATTTGATTGTTGTATCTTCATGCTAGGTATAAAAGTTTGTCCGGGTCGTCTTGATGGTTTTCAAGGTACTCTCTTTCGACTAAATATTTAATTTTGTCAATTATTACTCCTTCCGAAGGCTTGTGGTCGCAAAAGTGGGATGAAACGTGTGAGATAATATCGCTTCTTGTCATTTCTCCTTTGACTTTCATAATTTTAACAATTGCTGCTTCTATGGCGTGGCTTTTATCATATTCAGTACGATTCTTTTGAGTTGTTTCTGCTTGATGTGGTAATTTGATAATTATGGGGAATTTGTTATCAGTTGAGACAAACTCAAAATTTAGTTCAAATACTGGATTATCTGAAGAAATTTGGGCATCATTAAATTTCAAAATTCTTACGTCAGAATATAAAGGTTTTATATGCTTAATTATAATTGACTTTTCTGTATTTAGTAAACTCTGAAGATCAAGTAAAGATAAGCTGATCAGATTATTGAACTGTAGCAAAATACATGCTTGATAAGTGTTACAATGGATTTCGAAGCATTTAACTGCTCCATTAGGTGTAGATAGCTTGTAGTCTAAAACACATTGCCCATACCAATATATCCAAGAAAGTTTTCTGTGATTAGTTTCTATGGAATAAAATGTTTCAAAATCGCTTATGCAGTTTTTAAGGCTAGCTGGCAGGTTTATGCTCGAAGAGTCTAATGTGGGCCAATTTGAACTTGTCAAAACATTAACGGTAAAGTCAATTTTTGTTGGAATTGGAGCTTTAATAACCTGCAAATTCAAATCAGATATTTGGTTATCTTTTATTTCAAACTCATTTTCTATTTCACCTTTTTTAATGTCCCTTAGGTACTCCTTGAATTTAGTATTCAAGCTTTGAGTCATTTGAATATCCATAATCATCCCTTCTAACTTAGATGTGAACCCAGCTCCACATTTATTTTTAAGTAGAGATATAATGTATAGCTCATTTTTTTCTAAGAATAAGTGATATTGAAGAAGCCTCTTCGCAAGTAGAAACTTGTAAATTTGAAGAAAGTAATCTTGGAAGTGGATGTAAGAAAAAATTTCCACAAGTTTCCCACCCAAAATAGCAAATTGATCGTTCGACTGGATAACATCAGTATCGTTTCCACTCTCAGAGTAGCTATTTTTTAACAACAAATCGCAATAATAACAAACAAGCTTTGCTTGGTTTTGGCAACCCACTTCTAAATTAACAATTACCTCGAAAGACTCTCCAATTGTCTTTTGAACTGAAGTATCATTATTGAAACAGCTTTTTAATAAGTATGTAGAATGATCAAAAAGAGAAATAATCGTTTGTACAAATAAAGTTTCATGTTTGATATTCAAAAAGGGAACAATTGATTTTCCAAGCATCCACGGCCAATTTGCGGTTAAATTATATGTAGACTGAATCGATTCAGAAGTTTCTTCATTGTCAATATCAGTATCTTCAGCCAAATGAATTGACTCTGAGAATTTATTAATTACCATTTGGCCACACTCTGTTAGATAGTGTTTAAATTGAATATTTAATGCATGGATTCCATGATGAATTGTAGAAAAGAGTCTAAACAATAACTTTAGTTGCTCAAATTCATTGTTTAAAAACATCTTTTTAATAGAACTCGAATTTGAAAGAATAACTTTCATTTCGTCTGCAAGTAATATTTGAGTTAAGGACTTTTGGATTTTTTTCCACGTAGAGCCAATTAAACACATTTCGCACAGCTTACTCTCAAAGTTAACAATATCATCCACACGAGACAAGTAGTCTAATAATTTGTCACTCCTAACCCATTTAGGTGCAAGACCACCATAATAAGAATTTAAGTGACTAATAACGACCTTTTCTATCTCGTTTTCGTATATTTCTAGAATTTTGCTCTTCTCACTCATTTCCAAACATACATTCACAACCCGTTTCAAAAGTTCACTGTCAATATCTTTGGTTCCAAGTCTGTATTCCTGAATAGAATTACTAAATGAGAATGAAATGTTCTCCTTGAGCTCTAAATACACAGTTTCATAGAATATTGTTATTGCTTTTAACATTAGGCTTCCTTCTCCTATAATTTTAACGTGGTATTTGTTCAAATAACCAAAGAAGCGTTCCATCCAGTGTGCGTAAATCAAATGATTACTCCATGAAAGAGAAAACTCAAATAGCAGCTTTGATCCTGTCGAATTTTTTATTCTACCAATAACATTTTCTTTCAAAAAATTCTCAATAGTTTCGGAATATTTGGCAAATAATTGCCTACTCCAATTCCTGGGGTTTTGGGTGCACATATTATAAATTAAAGTATAGATTTTTGAGTACTCATGGGCAGTAAACAAGTTCTTTACTGAGTCATTAATCTGGGTCCTATTTAGTAAATACGTTTCCAGAGGCTCAATAGCTTCTTTTTTAATTTGGACCCATCCCTCCTCAAACCCAATGTTTTTATCCAAATTAGTGCGTTCACTGTTGAGTGATGCCAACATAATTATCTAAACAATATTATGAGTGCAAAACTATTCTCATCTCCGCTCATTCGACTATATTAGCCATTCTCATTATTTTTAAGGATTCTTGAATATCAATTTTTTACTTGTATTTTGTGAGAGGCGGGAACTTTTTTAAAAAAAAATAATATTTTTTCTTTTCTAAAAACACTTCACTTTCCTTTTTCAATTATAAATATAGAGAAATAACAAGTTTTTTTTAAATAAATTTTAAATAAGAGTATTTCTAAAAATGAAATGTAATAAATTACATTTCCACAAAAAATACTATTTACGTCAACGGTAAGAAAAAACAGTAACAACATTGTAAATTGTCTAAGCATTAAAAAAAACAAAAGAAATTAATAATAGATTAGGAATGCTTCATAAATATATCTGAGAAAAACAGAATTTATGAAATAGTAAAAATTTCATATTTGACAAATATTTCAGAGCGGTATATTATTTATTATAAAATTGCATGTCCGTATATTTTCTAATATTTTTAGATACTTTTAATTACTAATTATTAAAATAAATGCAAATTAATTAAACTTCTTAGAAATGCTATGATAAATAATTTGATTGCTCCCCACAATTTAAAATATATTTAGGGAGACAGGGATTTGGCGCCACTTCTGCGTCTTTCATCAGCACCTGGGACGAGTATAACTAAAAAGGTCAAGGTACGGCGTCTCAAAGCGCAAAAGCTACATTAAAAATAAAAAAAAAAAAAAGAGTTTGCTGCTTTCTTTTTTATTAGTTACGATCAACATCAAATATGGCAATTGGTAAGAATAAGCGAATTTCTAAGGGTAGAAAGGGAGGACGTAAGAAAATTATCGATCCCTTATCGCGTAAGGAGTTCTATGACTTACGTGCCCCGAGCACCTTTAAAGTACGTAATTTCGGTACCACTATTGCTTCCAAGAATCAAGGTACAAAGTTAGCAGTTGATGCTCTTAGACACAGAGTATATGAAGTGAGCTTAGCTGACTTGAACAATGATGAGGATCAGGCATTCAGAAAGATCAAATTACAATGTGAAGATATTCAAGGAAGGACTTGTCTTACAGAGTTCCATGGAATGGATATGACTAGGGACAAACTCTGTTCCTTAATTAGAAAGTATCAGACACTTATTGAGGCTCACTGCAATGTTAAGACTTCTGATGGTTATGTATTGAGATTGTTCTGTATCGCATTCACAAGAAGAATGGCAGACCAAGTAAAATCAACTTGCTATGCCCAAACTTCTCAAATTAGGCAAATTAGAAAGAAAATGGTGGAGATTATCACAGCAGAAGCAGAAGGTACAACTTTACGCGATTTGGTAAAGAAATTTATCCCAGAATCGATAGGTAAGGAGATTGAAAAGGCATGCAGACACATTTTCCCTTTACAACATGTATTTATTCGTAAGGTTAAGGTATTATCGAAGCCATCATTTGATGTCTCTCGTCTTATGGAAAGCCATGTTGGTGCTGATGGTGTTGAAGAAAAAGGTACCAAGGTTGTTTCTGAATCAAACCAGGCAACCAATTTATTGACAGCTGAGATGAAGGCATGATTTTAAACTTTTCAGTTTCATAGATATTATTAGGGATTATCTTCACATTTAAGTGATCAATTTCAAATTTGCGTTCTCTTTTTGGTTTTTTCTCCTTTTGTGCACCGAATTTCTATGTTAAGTGATGTATTGTAGAGTTTGAAATTCCTTTATGACGTCCTTGGAGGAGAAACGGACTTGATGAGAAGCTGTTTGATGTTGGAAAAGTCTATTGGGGTAGCTTCATTTCCAAAGACTTAAAGTTTTGTCATGCAGAGAAGTTATTTTGGAGTAAATACTATCTTAGATACTGCTAAATATTGATTTATTAATCATTATTACTATTTGACAAATTAATCCAAAGATTCGTTCAATTTCTTTCATTTATCCCGCTATTAATTCATTTTTTATCAAATTATTTTTTTCAAGTCTAAAACCAAGCCTGTGGGGGAAATTAATCGAAAGTCAAGTATTAACATGGGAGAACCTTCTGAGAATAAGCCCCAAAACTTGCCAAACAATTTGCTTCTTAATGATAACTTAAAGTTCGACAAATTGGATTTCGATGTAACTAAATTTAAAAGAAAACAAGATTTATACTTTAACTCTTATGATAGACTTTGGGGAGAAAAGGTGACCTATAGTGTGGGTCTATCTTATGGGACAGGTGTGTTTCCTTATCTTTTTTTTTACTTGAACAAATAATAATGATTTGATTAGGTTTTTGCTTGGGTTCTACATATGGGCTAATTAATGCAATGAAGAAGCCTGCATTAACACCAAAGCTCAGAATCAATTCAATCCTTAATGAGTGTGCAACTAATAGTGCAAGAATTGCAAACCCACTTTCTATTATTAGTAAGTATTTACAACATGAATGGATCAGTGAGTAATACAATTCACAGCTTTATTTTATTGCGGATTTTATAGAGCAACAAAAGCTTTAAGAAAAAAGGATGATCCCCTTAATTCAATAATATCTGGAGCATTGTCTGGAGCACTATACAAGTCAGCGTCCTCAACGAGGGTTATGGGAAGATATACATTAATCTCAGCAGGTAGGTTTATTGCAGAAATAATTCAGGGAAATTAATTAATTTGTGAAAAAAAAAAAAAAAAAATTAAAAATAAATATAGTTGCCTTTACTCTTATTGACCAAGTAATACGTTATAGTGAATAAATATAGTCTATATATGAACCTTTATAATTATTTCTTTTTATTACGATTTTTCAGTTTTCTATGTCCAACTAGTGTTGTTTTTTCATTGGAATCATTAAGTTCTGCATCTACAGTTCTTAGAGAGTCAATAACCTTTGCATGAATTGCCATAACTTCTTCTCTTTGCAAAAATGTGTACTCATCAAGTTTTTTATTTAGCGCAAATTCAATCCTTTGGAAGGTCTCAACGTCATATTGGGTAACTATAGAAATAGCCCTACCACTCCTGCCTGCCCTTGCGGTACGTCCAACACGATGTACATAATCCTTACTTGATGTTGGGACATCAAAGTTAATAACAAAATCTACATGTGGAATATCCAAACCTCTGCTCCCTACTTCTGTAGTAAATAATAACCTTTTTTGTTTTCCTTTGAAAAGATTCAGTGCTGACAGGCGTTGAGATTGCGACATTCTACCATGTAAGCTAATACTGTTGAATCCAAGTTCTTTCGCAAGCAGATCTCCTCTTCTACAATTAATGCATGTATTACAAAATATGATTCCAGTATACTGTCCCAAGTTTTGAATTAATCCGACAAAATAACTCCATTTGTACTTAAATGGGATAAACATATAATATTGCATTAAATTGGCAGCGGTATCATATTTTGTGTTTACACAAATTTTAATTGGATTTGATAATGAAATCTTTTGAAGTTTGGCAACTTTTGTCGTCATTGTCGCCGAAAATAAATAAGTAGTTCTGTTTTTTGGGGATGATTCTACAATTTTATTCAATGCAATTTCAAAATCCATAGATAATAACCTGTCAGCCTCATCCATAACTAAGAACTTGATTCCTCCAATGTTGAAACCTTTAGTGTTTTCTAAATGGTCGACTAATCTTCCAGGAGATGCAACGATAATATGAGGTTTTTTTGCTAATGAAAGAGATTGTGTAACCATATCAAGACCTCCAACCAACGTTGCAATTTTTAAAGAGATTAAAGAACCAAATGCTGAAAATTGTTCAGAAATCTGAATGCATAGTTCTCTTGTTGGAGCTAATATAACTGCATACATTGGAACCTGGTCATCAAGCAATCTTTGTAAAATTGGGATAATAAATGATCCAGTTTTACCTGAACCTGTTTCTGCAAGTCCAATAATATCTCTTCCTTCAAGAGCTATTGGGATAGTCTTCTTCTGTATTTCTGTTGGGGTTTTCCAGCCTAAGGATTCGCATGCAATACAAAGCTCTTTACAGACTCCTAGGGAAGCAAATGATACACTTTCCAAACTTTCTTCTTCGGTCCTTTCCGTTGTTTTTGAAGCATCACTTTCTACGAGCTCTGTACTTTTATTCTTCATTTCTACTCTTTTAGCTTGTTTAAAAAAATTAAGTTTGCATCAAAATACGATTGTCAAAAATATAGTGTAAGTGACCGTATTTCTCAGTTTAATAAATTTAGAAATTCAGACTAATCACCTAAGTTATATCTTTGAAATCTTTAATTTCTAAAAACCTGAATCCATTAACTTACTTTTTTTCCTTAACTAGTCAAATTTGATTCTTTCGGTACACCGCTAACACGCATCGGTCTCGTAGCTTATTGATATTTGGTTTAGATCAGATTTAAAAAAGTTAGGCAATAATATATGAAGAATATTAAAAATTTTAAAGGAAATATTAATGAGGGGAAGACTGACATTAATAAAAGGTAAAATTTCGGAATTAAAATTGAAGGCTTTTGAATTCATATTTGCATTTTAAATGTAGTTAGGAGAGTGGCTGAATTTCCAGATTGATTGCACTTGAAAATATTGTTTTTGTAAATAGTCATCACTTATTGAGGTATTAACGAATTTTTAACCCGTGAAGTAATACTGAGATATTTATTAGTATAAAAATTAATGACTGAAGAGTCCAACGTTGAATCTCAAACTGCGAAAAAGGATAATCCCAGTGAAGGGCCTTTAAGCCTGTTAACAGAATGTGTAAAAACAAATACACAAATTCTTGTTAATTGTAGAAATAATAGGAAGATTTTGGGGAGAGTTAAAGCATTTGACCGACATTGTAATTTACTTCTTACGGATGCAAGAGAAATATGGACAGAGTCTGTAAAGTCAGGTAAAAAAGGATCTGCTAAATATATCAACAAAGATAGGTTTATTTCTAAATTATTCGTGAGGGGGGATTCTATTATTTTAATTTTGAAGAGCCCAAACTGACTAATCAATTAACATTACCTATATAGCTTTGCATATTATTCAGTACTTTTAATTTTATATGTTTATTAATTAATTATTTTCTCTAATACAATAAATTGTACGTTTCACCGAACTATTAATAAACAATTGGGGATTAATCCAAAACTGAGTTATTGTAGTCCAGTTCTTCTTTTTTATTTGAATCAATTTCAGTCTCAGATTTAAATGATTGCAGGTTTTCAACCATTAGTCTCTCAATAGTAGAATTAACTTGGAATTCAAAGTTGTCGTGCATAATATTAATCTTTGTATTTAGAACATTTGAAAGTTCGTTGACATTTTTGTAATAGCTTTGAAGATAATAGGTTAAGCTCGTTGTGAACTTTGCTTAGTCTAACTTACCTAATAATGTGCCCTTCAAGCTCACTTTGTCTTTTTGGGTCAACCTTGGAAATAATACTAACTGTTTCCTTTAGTTCATTTAAAATATTTATCAGTAGGTCTTGAGTTCTTTCCAAAAATTCTGCTGGCTCTTCCAGAATATCTTTCTCCATTTCAATAGTTCATTATTGATCCGAGATAAAATGTGATAGTTTTTTTTTTTAGAATAGTAGGCGCTTATAAATGCATCTATTTAAAATTACAAATGCAAACAAAGTTGTGAAGAACGAGATTTGAAGAAAAATACTAAAATAGTAAAGTGATAATAATTCCAATAATCTATAAGGCTGCCATTGTATGATTAGTCTGATTAAAGAATAAATTCATTCATATTTTATATTCTTAAAATTTAAGTGGCGCTAACTGTACTATCTTTTTTACATAAGGATAAATTTTTTGGGTGAAAAACCATAAGAATATCAAGATTTTATCCTCACCAGAATAGGATTGCTAAATTAAACTATTATTTAGATAGGTTCCTATACATTAATATTGGTTAAGAAAATGGAAGATGTTAATATGAAAGAAGAAACTGAACATGGAAACAACTCAAGTAACTTGGTTTCCAAGAATGAAATGTTGAACAACCTTGAAGGCCCAAATTTGACATTCCAGATACATGAAGAGGATCATACATTAGGTAAGCTAACTCTAATTTATTTAAATATAATTTCTCATCTCATTTTAACAAATGTATATATATATTTTTTACAGGTAATGCACTACGCCATTTGGCAATGTTGAACCCAAACACAACATTCGCAGGATATGCAATTCCCCATCCATCTATCTCCACCATGAATTTAAGGATAGAAACTATATCAAATGTTGAAGTTGATAATAAGAACTATGTTCTAGACTTGAAGACTGCGCCCAACCTAAGTCCAAGTAAAAATAGCGACTCAAAGAAACAAAATGATAAAGTAGGAGCTACCCAAATCCTTTTAAAGGCATGCGATGATCTGAGCTTAATATGTAATAAAATTGAAGATAAATTTAACAAGGCAGTACAAGTTTATCTCTCAAGTAACTAGTAACACAAACTTTCCCAAACTCATAACAAAATTAAATTAATGCATGGGAAATTTAAAAATAAATGTTCTTAGATTAACGTATATATTTAATATCGTAACCCAGAATACTAATATTCTATTAATATTTATTGAATATTTTATTTTTTTACTAAAATATTACATGAAAAGATGTTTAATTCACTCCCGCCTTGATTTTCGGAAATCACTTTTCAATGTAAAATTAATTAAAGGCTGATAAATGAATAGATTAGTAAATCAAATAACAGCTACTAGCATTCCAGAAACAATTGAATGTGATTTGTCGAAGAAGAAAGATGGAAAATTCTTTATATTAGAATCAAAAAATGATATTTCATTTGCCAAGGAGTTATTTAAAGGACTTAGAAATGGCTTGAGATCAAACTGCAACATTCAGAATCACTCACATTTTGAAGATAAACTAAAAGATCTTGTTCTTCGAATATGTTCTGACCAAGATTTTACTTTGAAAGATGAAGATCTTGATGATGTAACATGTTTAAGTGTTCAATCAAAAGAAGATATTATGCAAATACTGGAAAACTCTAGAAAGTTAAATAAAGAAAATATTCAAGTTATAGACGGTGTGGAAATTCTTCTTTCGGGGCAAGGTGGAAGGCCATTTGCCAAGCTTGATAAGCATTTTATCACTCAAAAAGACGAGATTAAAGAATTCGAACCTGAACAGAGAGCTCAAATACTCCGAGAACTTGATGATTTACTCATTTCAACTCTTAAATGCACAGCAGAAGTTGATCGTCTCAGCCAAATCAATGCTAACGCCAACATTAACTATTACCCAAACTCCTCTATCAGTAAAAACATCAGCGAAATGAGGGATCTAATCACAAATCTCTACATAAACTCGTTCAAGGGAACACATAACTTATGAGTAAGAACTCATCCAATTAGAACAATTACGAACCTTAGTCTGAATAGACCACTTAATTATTTACTTAGTCTACTGTTACATGATTATGGCGGCTAGTGCCGCCTGGAGGGCAGGCAAAATGCATGCGCTATTAGTTAGGGAGTGCCATCAGCAATGTAATGACATACTGAATGGCGACTGGAAAGCTTCGATAATATCAAAATTGCACGAATAGCAAATGCTCGCAATACTGGAAATCAAAACTGAATTTCGAATATATCAAACACCACTAAAGTAGCATCAGGGCCATATTTACCTCTCACCACGGATACGGCGAGCCAATTGGACATCCTTTGGCATAATGGTGACACGGTGAGCATGAATGGCACACAAATTAGTATCTTCAAAGAGACCAACGAGGTAAGCTTCAGCAGCTTCCTGTAAAGCCATAACAGCTGATGATTGGAATCTTAAATCGGTCTTGAAATCTTGAGCAATCTCACGAACCAATCTTTGGAATGGTAGCTTTCTAATCAAAAGCTCAGTGGATCTTTGATATCTTCTAATTTCACGAAGGGCGACAGTTCCTGGTCTGTATCTACGTGGTTTCTTTACGCCACCAGTTACTGGTGCAGATTTTCTTGCACCCTTTGATGCTAATTGCTTACGTGGTGCCTTACCACCAGTTGATTTACGTGCTGTTTGCTTAGTTCTAGCCATTTTTAATAATACTTTATTTATTTTATTGTTTTCGCTTTCTCAGGGACCTTGTCGACACAAAATGCAGGCAAGTGATTTTTCTATTTTCCTTTTATCCTCAGTTTATTGGCAAAACTCCACACTTGTACTTTCTAGCATTATTTTACTATATCTCCACACTATTTAATTACTATCCACGCTTCCACATAAAGCCCGCCTAATCGTGTTAATTATTAATTATATTTATTTATTTCAATTGGTATTATTTGAAAGAAAAAACTATTAAGGGGGCTAAAATGTGGGTATGTGATAGTGGGTAAGTATTGATGTGGGTGAGGGGTGGAGTTGTTAATTTTATTCGAGTGGATCGTTAACTGTTCGCAAATCTTTCATTTGAATATTTCTCGGGAATTGAGAACTTAAAGGCATCTTTAATTACTTTTTCATGTAATAAAGATTTCTTCATATTATGGGTCTTACTGAGTTTTTATTTTTTAACTTTTCTCAACCTGCATTTGCCAAAATCTTCGTACTTAGAAAAACCGGTAGTTTCTGCTTACTAGTATTGCCTGTTGTAGAATTCTGGTGTGCTAGAATAAGAGGAAACCAAGTAGTTAGCATTTGAGATCTAGTGTTCTAATCCTAAATTTAGATAAGCCTGAAGCAACTCTTAATTAGTTCCATAACCAGAATATTTCTCATTAGGAACTTGCAAAAACAATATTAAATTATTCTGAAATGATTCCGATGTAATATTGCATGCAGATACTTAAGAACAAAAGTTTATTCATTTAAAATGAAACTCCTGAATTAGTTAGAAAACAAACAATGAACAGAAACAGTTAGGTGTAATATAAAGCATTTCAACTATAGACTAACAGTGTATACATAACATTATTTTAAACATTAACTTCAGATTGAAGCTTAATTTTGGTAAATGAAAACCTTAGTATTAAACATATAAATATTAAAGAGGTCCATTAACTTAATTTGTATAGGCCTAAATCGATCATTTCTTTCAACTTAGATTCAATATATTGTGGAGCAACAGAAACTGAATAATATTGAGCCATTGTGGACGTTGCATCAAGTAAAGTACTACCAAAAAGTCCCTGCTTAAATCTTGCAACGTGATGGTGAAGCTGTTCTCTAGCTTTATGAATAGCAATAGTCATATCTTTAATTGTGCATGAAGATTGTAGTTTAAGATGTTCCCTTTCCATTTGATTATATTTATGCACAAGCTTTAATCTTTTCCATTCATTCAGATTATCCCAACAACTACTCCATTCAGGACCATATATATTGTTTCTTAACTCTCTGAAAAATCTTTGAAGGACCTGAATTGCTGTCAAAAATTGTTTTGCTTGTGTTGCAACAGATTTATCAAATGTAAGAAAATTATCAACATGGTCAGATATACTGCTGTTCTCATTAATTAATTCCTCTATTACAGTGCTCCATGTATCAGCCAAGACATTCATTTCGCTCTTTGAAGCAAAATAGGCAGCTTCATCTACGAATCTTCTTAGCTCAATAATATCTTCTCTTCTATCTGGTCTATATATACGACAAGGGGTATCAATTAAATACTTATCCACCCCTTTCCTACTATTAATTTCTTTGGTCATATCTAAACTGAAAGAGAAGTCTATCATACGAAAGTTTTCAAGCTTAAAACGAATCACTCTTAGACCTTGTTTATTTTTTGAGGCAGTTTGTTCAGCTTCAGAACCAGAATTCTTAGAAATGTCGGCATTTATTCCATCATTAGAGGCGTTGGCTGATGCATCCGAATTCAAAATTTGTTTGCATGATAACTTAGGATCGTAAAAAGAGTTATCAAAAGAAGTCGATACTTTATTTTTATCACACTCATTATTGCCCCCATGTAATTTATGATCAGAGCTTTCATAATC
The DNA here is from genome assembly GCA_004337795.1 of Cryptosporidium viatorum. Lineage (NCBI taxonomy): Eukaryota > Apicomplexa > Conoidasida > Eucoccidiorida > Cryptosporidiidae > Cryptosporidium > Cryptosporidium viatorum. Next base: position 497,793 of record QZWW01000033.1, read on the forward strand.
GGAATTGGACATATGGATTTTGTTGATCTGATTTGATTGTTCCATCTTTTCGTTCAATCTTTTGGTAATTTCGAGAGGAAGGCTATTGACTTCCATCATATTAATATATTCATCATCATCAATTAAGAACCCTTGCCCATCTTTGATTATTTTCGTTATTTCAAGAGGATCTGACAAGTATTCTTCCAAAATCATAATATTTGGGTGACACAAATCACAATGATATATATTTTGTTCCCAAATTCTTTGTAAAAAGTTCAAGGTATGATCTATTAAAGAAAGCCTATATCTAAATCTTCCGAGAATTTCACCTGCAGAATTATTTATACTAATTCTTAATAGCATTTCTCTTCTTTTTATCGCCTCATTGTTTTTATATTGAGTATTTCGAGCCGCAACCAGATTGCTATATGCTCTTAAGACTTTTCTGAAGCTGTTTTTCATATGAAAAATCTCACTTTGCCGAAGTCTTCTCAAAACTTCACTTAAAGTTACTCCTTCTATATATTGCATAAATATATAACGATCAAATTCGTGAACTGGAGTGCCCCATTTGCTAGTAACTGTGTAAACATTTGGGCTAATGAAGTTGTTTAAAACTTTCTTGCCAGATATATATGTAGTCATATACTTTTCCATTAAAAAACCTATATTGAATTCAGAGCCGCTTTTATTTGGAAGTAGTATAGGAAGTTTATCTAAATATGCATACTTATATTGGGTACTTAGTTTGCTATTTTCGCGTTTGATAAAGATATTAATAGCTTCCACATCTTTAATTAAATCTTTTTCATAGCACTGGTACGTTAAATCTGGATTTAAGCTACAATTCTTATATATTCTAAAATTTGAATTCATTGGGTATAAAGTTGCAGCTACCCCAACTCCAAACATCCCTCCAAAGCTTTTAAGTACACCAGAATCATCATATTTGCACTTTATAAAATTAAATTGTTCACTTTTACAAATTGCCAGATCAATTTCGTGGATTAATTTTGATCTCTCAAACGCAACCTGCCTCTTAACCACCTGCTGTCTTTTCAAATTTTTTTTTATTTCCTCCTGGAAGGTTTCATTTAGATCAGATCCTAGTGCAATACTGCAGAATAAAAGCAAAAAATAGACCAGCCTCAAATTCATATGCTAGCTGTTTTTAATATTTCTGGGATTGACCATTTATAAATAACCAATTGTACGAAATTTACCAAATTGTTTAATTTATACCTCTACCAACTCAAACATAAAAGCTGACGTCCTTTACAATGCTCACTAATATCGACTACTCGCCTGTTATAACTTGATTTCCCTTATTGGAGAATAAATAATTTTTAGTCTTATTTGACTCAGTCATTGCACGTACATGTCTAGCCGTTGGGCGGGTATCGCCATGCATGTGGCGCCAAGCAATTAGAATGCATCATGTGTTGTTTAGATCGTTGAATTCAAATAGTATAAGATGTAATATTATATTGGCTCTCGCCATCTAAATAGGCTTTATGCACGATTAAAGAGTTGTAGATTGTATATAGAAGCTAGAGATAGAGATTATTGTAGATCTTTCAAATTGATTACAATTTTTAGTAAAATGATTTTTCATCCCACTGATCAAGTAAAATAAAAGTAATTAACATTTAATTTAATTGTTAAATTAAGTCTAATCTGTAATATGTTGTTTCTTTTTTAATTTTATCAGTTTATTTAACTTAAATTTATCAATCCAAGTCTACAAATAATTAAGTATTATAAAATATGTGGGCAAACATTAAATTAAGGGGAATAACAGCTAATAAGGTTAGGGCTGCTAGGAAAAATGAATATCTTTTCTAATCATCAAGACCAACAATTAATAAATTTTTTTGTGAAAAGTTTATTAGTGTTTGTGCTAAACTGCATTAATAAAAAGATTGAAGTTTGTTTTATGATCATAAGATAATTTCAGTTTGTTGTTCGAGAAATAAGTAGAAAAGAAGAATAAGATTTAGATTTTAGGGTTTAAGCTTTAAAAATAGGCAAAGTAGCAATTAAAATTACACCGAAACCAATAACTGAGATTAAAATTAAATGGTTGCATTCAAATATAGAATGAAAAGACTTCGTACATTTGCAAATGAGGAAATTCAAGGAGAATTACCATTAAAATCAAAGCTGAATGAGCCACCCATCACCGAGAGGAAAGAAGATGACACGCTGGAAAAAAAAGAGTTAAATTCATTTGACAACGATTGTTCTCAAAATTCTCAGAGTACTATCGAAAGCGAAAATATGGAGGCAAGTGCACTAGAAATGAGTCTGCTAAGAAGATTTGATGATTTCATGGAGATTATGAGACATCTCAAATTAAATGTTAAGCCTGGATCTTTTAGAGATGATGAAAACCTTTTGAACTATTGTTTTTTGATTTCTAAACCTTTTAAAAATAACAGTATTGGATTTACATTCCATGTAGCAATGGAAAATATTGTAAACGGAAGACCGAGAGTTTTATCTCAGTCAATGTCAATGGCCATTGAGTATATATGTTGTACAAAATTTCCCTCCAAATTATTAAATGGAGAATCACCAACTATTAATAGTCCATTTAAAGTTAATGATATACAATATAACAAATCTCTATTGAAAATAGATAATCTTCCAATGTTGAAAACAATCAAAGAACAAGAAGACAGTTCGGGTTTATTTATTGTATTGGATATGGATGAGACCTTAGTTCACTGCACAAATGAAATGCTTAAAGGAGTAAAGCCTGATTTATTAGTCAAAATTGCTACATATTCCTCACCTTGGTTTGTATATTATCGACCATTTCTTAAATTTTTCCTTAAAAATGCTTCAAAGTTGGGAAGTATATGCGTTTTTACTGCAAGTACTAAAGAATATGCAGAACAAGTAATCAACTCAATTGATCCTACTCAAGATCTTATTAAATACAAGTTATTTAGAGAACATTGTACCGTATATAATAAAGGTTATATGAAAGATTTGAGAATAATTCAAGGCGCAAATCTTAAAAGAACAGTTTTAGTAGACAATTCTTTGATAAGCAATACATTACAATTAGACAATGCAATTCCTGTTGATAGTTGGTATGGGTGCAGTAAAGATAATGAGCTTCTTAGACTGCTTATACTATTAAATAGAATACAATTGTTAAATGACGTTAGACCATATTTGGCAGGTAGGTATGGAATCAGAGAATGGATTAATATGAATAGAATTAAAGATAATTTAATGCCTATATGAAAATTAAATTAAGAAAATCACAGGGAATAGATTAATAATGATTAATCCTTTCCAGCGTTTTTTGGCTTTGAAATTGGACCCCAGTTTGCCTCGGGGTTAGGAAGCCACCTAGGCCCATAGTTGGCTTTAGACTCCAATAATACATCAGGATGAATATCAAATTTAATATTCTCAGTAGTTATTTTAACATCCAAAAAACTATTGTTTTTTTTGTTTTTTGAAGGGTTTAAAAATGCCCAAGATCTCAAGATATCCATTACAATCTTATTTGGGGCATTAGTTTTAAGGGAAAGTGGATCCCTATGAAAGTGGGAGGACTTATATCCTAAATGCCTGAGTGCGGAGTGAAATAGCAATGGCCTGATCATTTCAATACCTAGAAAGTTACAAAGAGAAGGAATATGATAGTGCAATACACAATCTTTAAGCTCATCCTTTATTGCAGTTAACAAACCCTTAATTTTCTTATTCATTGTTACTCCATCCAATATACAATGATCAGCATTTGCATATTCAGTATTAATATCAGATTGGTTGCAATGGTTGATAGAAAATTCTTCTATTTTTTTACATTCACTCAGCATTTCTTCTACAAAATCGTCATCATAAAGTTTTCCCGTATATAATGGGCCACCTATACAATATTTTCCAGAAAAGCATTCTTTGCATTTTAAGTCTCCAAGACTATCTTCATATAAATTTAGATTGAGTTGTCCTGCTTTATACTTTAGTTTATTATAATCCTGGAGGCTATTTACTCCGGAATCTTTGTTTACCGATGCAATACCATGTAATTTTTCTTCTTCATGACCCGAACTATCCATCAATTTTTCAGATCTATTTCTTTTCTGATTTTTCTGTGTTTCTCTCAATCTTTTTTTACTATTACATACTTTGTCTCCAAAGTTAACAACATGAAAGCTTGGACAATTCGTGCATTGAAGTAAAAATCCGGTTGTAGTGGAAATGTCTTTACAACAAATTGCGCTTGTTTTAACCTTAACGAATACTCTTACATAAAAATCCACACTGATACTTAATAGTGGAATAATACTTTTTTGATATTTTGCTGCAGTAGTAATTATTGTATTTAACAACAATCTCAATGACATTTCATGCCCATAACTCTTTTTCAATGCATTTCCTCCATACTTGTAAAACGTAACCTCAGGAACATTTCCACATAATACCGGCATGTCAGTAGCTGTAAAACATGCAAGCCCATCTTCTTCGCATGCATGTATTGTCCCATCGATAAAGGGCGCGCAAGTTCCATATGGGTCAATGTCAACAATGGTGAATCCGGAATTTGCTTGGTTAGAAGAGTTTAAAACCTTTTTTCCACCTCCAAGAAGAGAATTTATAATGTTTTCAACAGAAAGCTGATTTGGTGACTTAAATTGTTTAATTAGGCTTGGCGTTGAAAGAGAGAGAAGCTTTCTGGCATCTGCACAGATACAAGAGTAGCTTTCTGGAGGAATTGAATTTAACTCAAAATTTTGTTGCATACGCTTAACAGCTATTGGGTCAATGTCGCCGCAAACCACATGGTCTATTTCATGCGGGAGCTCTTTAATATATCTTATGGATCTGAGCCCAGATGCACCAAGAGGTTCTAGTACTGTAACAGAAAATCTGGAACTACCATCTTTTTTTGATATTAGACTATCATTACTATTTAAATGGTTACAAGTATGGTTTTGTTTATCAATTTTATCACATTCACCTTTAATTGCAAAGTTGAGTCTTTTAAAGTATTTTTCGCTCAAATTTTTTCTTCTTAAGGACAAAAATGACTTTATTGCAATCAATGAAATATCTCTATTAAACACTTGAGCAGGGTTGTAAAATATATCATTATTGATTTTGTGAATTTTGACCTTTCCTTCGTGGATATACTCAGAAGATGTATTATTCAAATGCGAATCTGGGTGCGTGCACGACTCAGCCATCTCAGCCAATGTTTCTGATTAGAGCAGTGCAATTTGAAAGTTTTTTTTTCTTTTTGATAGTCCCTTCTCTTTAATGTTAGTTTTGACTGTTAATTAATAATGCCTAGATTGCCGCCATTTGGCGGTAGTTATTTATCAAAAGAAAACAAACTTCCTACAAATAAAATAAATTATTCCAATAATTTATTTCTTGGGAAGTGGTGAATATTTCTCTTGTTTGGAGGCAGCTTCAGTATGATCATTCCAGTTAGGTGCTTTACGTGTGGAAAAGTTATTGGTAATTTGTGGCAGCCATGGTTGGTTCTGCTGCAGAATAATGTTCCTGAAGGGTATGTTAAATAAAAAGTTCATTAATTTATCTTAACTGTAATTTTTATTTTTTTAATCATTTTAGGGAAGCTCTTGATAAACTAGGATTAAGGAGATATTGTTGTAGAAGAATGATTCTTACTCATGCAGACTTGATTGAAAAACTTATGGCGTATAACATTCACGAGAGAAAAACTATGATGAATTAGATCAATGAATTTTTCTCAAGGATTCTTCAATTAGCCTTAATTCTATTCAGTTGGGTTTATTTTAGCAGGAACTAGAGTATAATTAGCTATTATATAAATTCTATTTAAGTAATCAGTATTTTTTTTCGAATGAGTTAATTTATTTCAACATTTAAATAGATACCTTTAATATTCCATAGATACTTCAAAAAATATATCATTAAAAAATTCTATAACTCTAATGAACTGAGCGCATCTAATTTATTTGTAGCTTAATCAAGATCTAGTCATTCAATCTTCTGACAATAAATGGAAGAATCTTAAATCCTGCCCATGCAACTGCAATTAATGCGAAAAAAATCAACTCAGATAAATTTAACTTTAGAATTAAGAATTTATATCTTACCTGTTAAAAAACGTATTTTAAAAATCAATTCCTTTTTCAAAATCTCTGCTGGTGATTCTAGATTTATTATGATTAATTGTGTATTATATTCGATATACACATACCTCTTGATTCTTTGTTTAAATTAAACATATTCACTTGAAAAAACTACGGCTCTTATTTTATCAGGTTGGCTTCCTGCCCTTCATGCCAAATAGTAAATGAGGAACAAAGTGTCAAATTTCGTGCAAGTAGGAACTAGAAAAAAATTCAGCTTAATAACTGATTCCCGCCAGAATATGGCGCCATAATTCTAATTTTATTTAATTAGAGGAGCCTTTTTAAAGGAAGAATATTTGTTTAGGAATAGTCAACCATTTTGACTGCAGACAAAAAATAATAGTAAAATTTTCAATGCATACCACTAATTAGAATTAAATGAATTGTTGTGATATAGAGGAATATGTGTGCGTAGATATACTTGGAAGTGGGGATATTCTAGTAAACGTATTATGCAGACCCTGCGATAGAAATTAGTAGGGTTACCGAGTATAGATCTTATTTAAAGTATAAAAGTTCGTTTTTGACAAGCAGCAAACCGCAGCTACAAATAAGAAATTTTTTTAATCTTTTCATGCAGTAAGGAGGGGTAAATAACAATAATGCCAAGTAAAAGGTACCGGTAAAAATAATGAAATAATGAATTGGTGTCTCATAAGTGCGGTAAAAGGGGAATAATTTAAAATTAACTAGAGTGAGTCAAATTTAATAGAAAGTAAGAAAAGAGCACAGAAACGTTTAATTTCAAGAAATGTCAGTTATAGGTCTTGACATAGGAACCATAAATGCAGTGGTTGCGACAATTAATAGAGGGGCAGTAACCATTGTAAGGAATGAACTCTCAGAAAGAACGACTCCAATATTGGTTGGTTATACTGATACTGAGCGTTTAATTGGTGAGCCGGCTTTGACGAAAATGAAATCCAATTACAGAAACACTTGCAGGTATATGAAGCCCTTAATTGGTATGCTCCCGAATAACGTAACAGAGACAGAAAAGCTGTATTCATTGGCGGAAATCACAACATGCGAAAATGGTAACATTGGTTTTAAGGTAAACTATAAAAGCAATCAGCAAGTAGTTTCTTTGACTAGCGTTTATGCATCTTTCCTTAAGCGTCTTAAGGAAAATACTGAAAAGAGCACAGGCCAGTCAATTAGAGATTTGGTTATTAGCGTTCCAGGATATTATGATAATGTTGCTAGACAAAATGTTTTGGATGCTCTCCATATTGCAGGAATAAATTGTTTGAGACTTATGAACGAGGAAAGCGCAGTTGCTCTTGATTATGGTATATTCAGATCTAACAATTTTGCAGAAAATGAAAATGTTATTGTAGCCTTCATAAGCTGTGGGGCAGGATACTTTTTTGTTTCCATTGCGAGATTTACTAAAGGCAAGTTTGACATTCTTGCGACGGTTTATGAAAACAGAATTAGTGGACGTTTAATGGACTACGCAATTATGGAATTTGCTGCTAAAGACTTTAACCAGAAATACAAGACTGACCTCTTGAAAGACCCAAAAGCTAGGTTAAAATTAGAGGATTCTGCAACAAAATGCAAGAAAATTTTGAGCGCCAACCAGGAGGCAGCTTTCGTGACAGAATGTGTCGACGGTGAAAACGATATTAGTATGATGATTGAGAGAAAAACGTTTGAAGAGCTTTGCTCGAATATGAGTGGATACATTCAAAGTATGGTGGATTCTGCACTAAAGCAGGCTGGAATTAAAATTGAAGATATCTCTTCAATTGAGATAATCGGTGGCTGTAGTAGAATTCCATGGGTTCAACGTGCAATCGGTGCAGCTTTTAACGATAAAGAGCTCTGCAAGACTTTGAATGCTGATGAAACTGTTGCAAGAGGTTGCGCTCTCCAGGCTGCCATGTTATCTCCAGTTATCAAAGTACGAGAATTCAACATGACTGAAAGGTTCGCTTACGAAGTTCTTTTATTCTGGCAAAACTCTGCAGGATCTTCAGATTTCAAATCAGCAACTCTTTTCTCTCTTGGAAGTGATTTGAATGTCTTGAAGAATTCCACATTTTCCAAAACTGAGCCATTCGAGATTGCACTCAGATATGCACAAAACTCCCACACAAGCAACCTTGATCTTGGAAGATACCTTGTTGATCTACCTCCTCAACAGGATTCAAAAGTTAAGCTTTATATTAGACTTGACAAAAATGGAATTGTACGTCTAGAAAAGGTTGAACAAATCAAGGAAGAGGTGGTAATGGAGAGTGCCCCAGCCCCAACTCCAGCTGCAGGAAATCCTGAAGATCCAAACTCTAATGATGCACAATCAGCTGATTCCAAACCTGAAGAGCAACCAGCAGCTCCCCAGCCTACAATGAAGACAAGGGTTAAGAGAACTAATGTGCCATTTAAACAGATTGGGGAATTGCAAGGATATTTGAGTGAGGATTCAAAGGCTAAATTTAAGGATGGAGAAGCCCGTATGAGTACAGAAGACCTATTAGTCCATTTGACACGTGAAAAACTGAATGAATTAGAGTCATATGTATTTGACATGCGTTCCAAAGTCTCCCCGGGAGGTAGTTTAAATCAATATGCAGAGAAGCAATCAATTGAGAATTTTCTAGGGTTCTTGGCACAGGCGGAGAACTGGATTTATGATAACTATGAAAACACAAAAGAGATCTTTGAAAAGAAGCTAGAAGAACTTAAAGTATATGGAGACCCCATTGAGATGAGATACCAAGAATCTCTTCAACTGGAGGAGATTCAATCCTATATGAATTCGATGTTTGAGCATTTCCAGAAGATTTGCACAAATGTGGATATGGAATTCACTCCAGAAAGCAAACAACAAGTAATAGAGGGCTTGAATCAAAGATATCAAGAATTTAGCGAAGCTATTAGAAAGAACTTTGAAGATAGAGCCAAGTTTGAAAACCTAATTGTCTCTTTAGACTCTCTTAGGCAAATGTGCGATGAAGCAAAGAAATATTGCAGCGATAATTTAATTCCTATCCCAAAAGTAACTGAACCAACAAATACTGGAAGTGATAAGATGGATGATTCCAAACCATACACAGAATCAGGAAGCAATGATGATGTACAGATGGAAGATAACGACGCGGCTCAGGGAGCTGGAGCAGCCTCAGAAGTCTCACAAGAGTCTGAGATGAAGGTTGATTAGGGAGATTTCTTCAGCTTTTGAATTTTTCTAATTATATTAATTAGAAGTAAGCGGAGCTAGATTAGAGTTAAAATGAACGCTTTTTTTTTTAAAGATAGAAAGGAGCTGTCTCGCTCTATCTAGTATGAGTTAATAATATTTCGAACAAATTAGCACTAGTAAAAGTTAAGAGTAAACTTGTCAATTTTTTAAAATTTTCCTTTACATGTTAATTTCTTATTTAATATTACTGCATGAATTGCATGCATCTATTTTGTGTCTATATTGAGCGAAAATTAGTGGCGTGGAGATGCATGCAGCCAAGATAGTTAAACTTGAAAACATTTATTCAAATTTTAATGAGTTTAATATTCTTTTAACTATTTGTAATTAACTACAAATCACACTAAGGAGAATTTCTAATGTAATTGGAAGACAAAAAAAAATTTTTGTTACATAATATAATATTAACCTTTAAATATAATAAATTTTGAGGAATAATAATTCTATCTGAATAGAAATAAAATCCAGTCTGATAATTTCATTATGTCATTCTGACTGTATATAGGAGGCCTCTTGTTTATATTTAGAGTGGTTATCAGCCCCTTTGGGCTTGGAAGTGGTGATATATTGATTCTGCGAATATAAGTACGGAGGTAGAGGCGGAGGAACTTTTTTGCCATTTCTATATCTTGGACGGTTTCTATCATACTTCATATAACATGCATTACAGCAAATTTGTTTTTCAACGTATGTGATAGGTGGAATATTACTAGATGGGTTTGTTTCAGAGGTAGACGAGATTTGATGTGATTGAGCATTGAATGCATCATTAGATTCTTGTTTTAGTGATATTGAATGCTCATCTTTATTACTAGTATAAAGTTCTCCCAAATTAAGGAATCTCCACTGCGAAGTTTGAGTAGTTCCACAGACAATACAAATAGCAGAACTTTTGTCAATTTTTCTTCTTCCTCCAATATTTGATTTGATAGATTTTCTAGACTTTTCAGCCTTTCTATTTTCTTGTCTAAGACCTATTTTAGATACCCAATCACCTAATGAGTTGGAGATCTCAAATCCTCCGTCAAAATTGTTAAGAGACTTTCTGGAATTTGAAGATTGAGATTTACTTATAGGCGAAAGAATTGAAGAAGGAATTGTCTGAGAAGAATGGATTGGGGAACTATTCACAGAAATACTGCTATTGCTTACTCCACCTGTAAGATTGACAGATGGTATAGTTAGGTTGCTTTCTGAGCTTCCAATAATATTGGCTGTAGGAGTCAAATTAGCACCTAAAACTCCTCCATTACAAGACATCTGAGATAGTGATGCCAAAGATACCATATTTGGAGTCTGTGATCCTCCACTTTGCAATTCAAACAAGTTAAAAGGCCCAGATCCCGATCCTGATCTAGATCCTGATCCATTTATTGCACTATTATTGCCTTGCCATCCAAGATACATTTGTCTAAACAATGGATTAAAGCATCCAGATGTTGTATTTGCTACTCCGTATCCAGCAGCTAAAATTGGAGAGTACATAGCCATGGCCATTTGGTTGTACAATGCTAGCTGCTGATAATAAGCATTCATAGTATTATTCCACTCTATCTGAGATCCAGGATAAGGAAATAAACTATTTGAAGAATCTACTTTTGATTTTAAACCCGCTTCATCTACACTGAAAGAATTGAAACTATTTGAGTTACTACCCTGAGAGTTATTAACTAGGCTTGGAGGGAGTAGTTGAGTACCTGTTGATGGGTTACATGAAGGAAATCCAGTTCCTAATCCTGTATGGTTAGAAGCTGATCCTCCAGTTGGAAAGTAACTGTTAGAAGCCATTTCTTTATTCTTCATCTCAGTAATTTTTGAAAATATTGAATAAAAGTTGCTCAGATTTGAATATGAGTCATCTCTTTCATTCACTATATTGCATCCTGGTGACGAATTCGCACTAATGAGCATTGTAGGAGGGCTGTCAGGAATATTCTGAGATGCCAACTTGCCAGTTGTTGAATAGATCAGCATCTGATCTTGTGACAAATCAGAAACTTTGACATTACTCATTTCAGGAATTACCTCTTTGGGTATTAAATTTGTGCTAAATGACATTTTGATTAATTCTATGTTGCTTTGAATAACTAATATGCTTGGTTGAGTGTATGATAATCAATTAGTTAAACTCAAATTCTTATTGTTAATTTCTGATATGCACTGTTTTTTATTTGTTATAATACTTAACTACCTGTCTAATTATCAGTGCATTTTACTTTCATTGGCGACCTTTCCTTTTTATTGTTGGTGTCTGAAAAAAAACTTCAGAAACAATTTCCTCACTCCAACCAGATACCAGAAATCTGCTCAGTTCACTTTATCAATTCGTTTAAATCTTAGAATCACTCTTTCGATACCTTTTTTTTCTGTTATGTTCAACCTTGATCTTTATAACTTTTGCATCACAATGCTTTAATTATATACTTGACCACTTTATACTTACTAAAGCCTCAAATTTTATCTCTTCATATAATGATATGTTTGCAGACTGATTATCATTACAATCTCCGTTGATAATCTTTTTCTACTTTTTTCTAATGATCTGTAATCTAAAATTATACCGTTACTTGCAATTAATGATTTTAACGTCTTGTCTCTTGTCGAGAAGCTAAGGCGCCAACACTGCTCGATATGATGTTTGTATGGGATTTCGCGATGGGTAAAAAGTTATACAAATATTTTATTATTAATTTTTTCTAAAAATGCCTATTGGAGTAGATTATAATGAATTCAGATAGTTTTGATTTCTTATTATCATACTTTATAAAATATTGCTGCGTTTTTTTGAAAAGGTTAATAATTTTAGTATTTATGCACCAAATAATTATGGCAGACTTGACAACACTTTTTAGTAGTTTATGAATGAACTTATAAACAATTAAATCCTATATTGAATCTAATGTTTTCTAATAGACCATCGAAATCTTGCAAATAACAATTAATTCTGCTTTACATGCATTATATGTGTGAATTAGTTATTATAATCTATAACTAATCAAACATTATATTGTTGATTGAAGAGAATTAGGAATACTCTTGCTGTTTGGCTATTCATAGTCTTTGCTTTTCGTTATTCTTTAAATTAATAACTTCGAAGGTAACTCAAATTTACAAAATTAAACTTTTTTTTTTTTGTAAATACTACAAAGCCTATATATAAATTTGGTTACATACACATGTAACCAATTACGTGTATTATTTAAGAAATAAATGAAAGTTATTTCATTGAACACAATGAGTAAAACAAACAGAAAGACATAGAATGATTTTTAGATTATAATTAACTTTTCAAATTATTAAGCTAATAACATAACACCATAATATTTCTCTTACTGATAATTTGGTCTGTTATTTTTGTCAACTCTTATTTCTTCCCACCATGAAGGCTGTGCCACTTCAACTGGAGGATCCTAAAATTTTTTTTAAAAAAGTATTATGTTCTTGTAAAATCGACTCCCTAACTATTTCGTAAGTTTTGCTTAACTTACCCTACAACAACCGAGCATCTTAAATAAAAACAAAGGATCGAAGTTCATTCTCTTCAAGTTGTTTTGCTACAATTAATTCACTTGTTGAGCTTTGTGGGGTTCTTACAATTTTCAAATATTTTTTAAGATAAACTGATATGGCGGCACAATCAAATAGTTAAATTTTTTTCTCAATACCTAGAATAATGTAGAATCCGCAATACAGCAATTATTAAAGATTTTGAGTAACATTTAATAGTAAGTTTTAAGAAAAAGATGGCAATAATAACAGACGTTGATCAATATTGAGACAAAACATGCAAATAGATCTTAGTAGAATTCTAGAAATGAGTGAAAAACCTAAACTTTAGATTAAAGGCAGTATCATGTATTTTTGTAATGCATAATAGATAAAGGCCATCCATCTTTTTCCCCCTCCTGCAATCTCTCTTTGCCAAGTTTCACTTGTATCTTAAGCATTGCCTTTCCCGTAAATTAGAAATCTTTTTTTGATTTTTTCATTTTACCTTTCATTATTAAGTTGAAAAAAATAATATAATAATAATAATACCCTCCTTATAAGATTGTGAGAAAAATGTTATCGTTTCTTAATATAATTACAATAGAATAGTAATAACAGTATCACGACGGTGAGATCAATATTATTGTATTTGTAAATACAACATAAATCCAAATATTCTCATCTTGCGAATATTGAGCACTTGCTCGACATAGTCTGGCCCTATTTTCTTATTCCTTCTATCTCTTCTTCTCTACTTATACTGAAATAAACAGAGATAAATAGTCATTCTAATATAAACAAAGAAAGTCAAAGGCATCATGTAATAGAGATTCTCCACTGTTCATGTGGTTTAATAATTGAGACGAGGAATTGTGACGTCTCACTGTTCCAAATTTTCAGAATTTACCTCTTCTTTTGGATTCTCACTTGCATTACAGCACATTGAAGTTATTGAGAAACCATCCTGATGCGATGCTTCAATAGCTTCGGGTTTTATTGGAATAATATCCTTTGGCATGCTGAGAGGAGCAGCACCTAAGACTGCCATTGGAATACATTGTTGAACAGGATAAGTGACAATAGGCGTTTGATCCATTGGACCTAATGTATCAACATTGACAACTTCCTTAGATTCAAGCCCTCTAATTAGATTTTGAGCTCCAGAAGGAAGTGAATCAATATCAACAACTCCTGCAGCAGCTTCACATCCGCATAATGAGATTTGGTGTGGTGCTAAGTTAACCTGCTGAGGTGCGCCAGTTACCAAATTATATACAGCTTGCTGTTGCAACATAAAGAATTCTTGAGTATACATTTCTTGAGTTTGAATAGTAGGCGTAAGAATCCATTGATTTTGTAAGTATGTCATCATTAATGGATTTCCTGGAGACATTGGTAATGGATCCCACAATTGTCTTTGCAAGTTCATTTGTCTCTCGAAGCTCTGCATGCGCTCTAGGCTTGGTTCTTGATTAGAATCAATGCCATCCATTGCCTCACGGTATGGTGTAATCATCCTATCAATTTCCATCTCACCCACTAAAATCCTTCTTTCTTCCAACAAGTCTGCATTAACTCTCATCCACATTGCATGGAAGTCTGCCTGTGATAATTCTGCAGGGTTCATCAAGTGAACATCCATTTCTCTCTCTCTCTTTCCAAATTCAACATCAACAGGTACTGGTTTAATAATATCTTCATAAACAAAGTAGGGAACTTCTCTTACACATTCCACCTCATATACTTCCTCAGTCATCTTAAACTTTGGAACTACTCGCTTTCTTACTGGAATTGGAACAAAATGATCACGGAATTCCAAAACTGGAACATGAACTGGAACAACAAAGGGCTTTGGGACCATATATGGTACGGGAAGCTCAATCAAAGATGGAACAGCATCTCCTACTGCTACTCTTGTGATGTTAACAACAGTGTTTTCATCAATCTCAACAGGGTTTGGTGGGAAAATTGGGAGTGATTCAGGAGCGTTAATAAAAGGTTTTTCTGGTTCCTCTACATATGTTACCTTTTCTACAATCTTCTCAACTGTTTTATACTCAACAACAGGTTTAGTAACAACCTTCTCAACAATCTCCTCTTTTGGAACGTATTTGACATTATATCTTACAACAGGATCCTCAACAATTTTTTCCACTGTCTTAATTACTGGAACCTCCACAACTTTCTCTCTATATTCAGGAACTATACGTGGAACTGTTCTCACTACTTCCTTAACTTCAACATCTGGTACTACAGTTTCTACCAACTTAACTAAAGGTATTCCTCCCTCAGCTACGCCACTTGTCGAGCTTTCTTCTGGAATTTGGAGCGACGGAACCACATATCGCTGTTCATGAACTTCTTCTTCAGCAAAGCGAGCATGGTGCTCACGTCCCGAGGTCTGACCTGAACGCTCACTGTTACTCATCTTAATTCTTTTTTTTCCCTTGTCCTCTTATATCTCTTACTTTCTCCTGTTATTTTTTTAATACATGTATTAGACATAGACATAATGAATTTCCATATAGCACACAAACTCTACGTCATGCTTTATTAAATTTTTGATCCCAATTATCTCACAATTAAATAAGAACACTTTACCGCCAATGTCTTGTATATGATCTTTAAAATGATTTCAGAAATAACTAAAATTTAATCAATAAACATCTATTACTTGTAATTCATTGATTATTCCTAAAGTTTTTGTAACTAACGCGAGATTTATTGTTTTCTATGCCCTTTTGAATTTGTTCTAGTGTAAAAAAAAACTCGGATTCCTAGCTTCTAGCTAACATTAAAACGGAAAGTAGTACAAAATAGTGTGATTCATAATTTTAAAATATAGAAATATTTTGTTATTTTTTTCAGCTAGATACATTTGTAATTTCCGAGAAAGATTGCAATAATTCATTGTCACTCAGGTGTCTAAAACTCACGTTTCTCAGTTTTGCGCTCACCAATAAAGAGTTGAAAACTTATCAAAGAGCTGCATTATAGTAATATTAAAATATAATACAGATTTACAAGACAGATAATTAAATTCTCTTGAATGCATGCAATTGCCCATGCAAAAAATATTGCATGTGGGATGGCGCTTTGTTTGAAAAAAAAATCTACAGATTTATTACTCATGTAGAAATAGATTACTGAGAAAATTATTACGTCAGTAGTAAATTTATCTCTCAAACCAATAGCTGGAATTGTTTAATATTGACTTTCCGTACTTTACGATATTGCACTTTTATTGATATCAATCGCATATATTCAAAATTGATTTAAAAATATAAATTTACTTTGTTGTAGACATGACGTGAAGAACTGTGATAACATGTGCGTACGTATATATTACAAGCAAGGTAATAAATGATGTATGATAATGTATGTATAAATATATAAATAAATAAATATATATATATATATATATTCATAGTTAATTAAATAGAACAATAAATGCGATAATCTGATTAAAGAAAATCAGAAAATATTAGCGGTATTTAAGTAAGAGAAAAGTAAAACAATAAGTTTTAAGGTTTGAATTAAAGATCGTCTGCAAAGAAAAATAACTAGGGGGAAAATTTTCAACTTTATATTAAATTAGGTAATCATTATATTTGTAGAAAATAATAAGTGATAATAATAAGCAAAGATGCCAGCAAAAAAAAATAATGGTGGACAAACCGATAGAGATTCAGATTCAGGATTAACTGATCGCCAATCTAATAAAGTTGAAAGTAACATAGTTGAAGTGCCAGAGTTACATTTCCACGAAAAATATTCAGCTGTAGATATTCCTGTGGTACAGGAGAAGATCAGATATGAAACAAAGGAGGTAATTCAAGAAAGAGAAGTGCATGTAGTGAAACCAGTTGTTAAAGAGAAAATTGTAGAAGTTCCAAAATATAAAGTTGTCGAAAAAGTTGTCGAGGTTCCCCAAGTTATTGTTCAAGAAAAACTGATTGAGGTTGAAAGAGTAGAAGTTACTACAAGAAGCCGAAATCAATCAAGACCAATAAGTCCAGTGGAAAAGAAACAACTAGACATTGTTACACAATATCGTCAGGTCCCAAAGCCAGTAGAAGTTCCTATTGCATTTTACTCTGCTATTCCTGTTCCTATTTTGATAGATAGAGCAGTTCCTGTTCCAATGGAATTGCAAATTATTCAAGATATATTATGCCCAAAGATTGAGGCGATCTATAAAGATATTCCAATTCCAGTTCCAGTTAAAAGAACAATTGAAAAGCCAGTACCAATTGGTCTATATGATCAGCCAGAACTTCTCCAAAAATATCTTCACGATCCTAACGAGCCATTACCAAATCCAGTCGCAGCTTTAGAGCAAATGGCCCAGCAAGCATCAATGGCAGCTGCATTAAACCAACAAAACATGATGCAAATGATGCAGCAACAGAACAATGCGCAACAAGAGCCTCAAGAGTAAACAAAATTTGTAGCGTTTCTACTCTTACTACTGAAATTAAGACAAATGAAAAACAAATAGAACAGACTGTCAAAAACTTGTATTTAATATTTAGTTAATTATTAATTATATGTTAATATAAATACTTTTTTTTTATTATTTTTATTAGAGGCTTATATATAATTTAATCTTTAGAAAAGTAGTTGATAAGTAGGTCTTTGATAAATTCCATAATATCTTTAGCTCTTTCTGCTGTAAGTGATTCTACATATACTCTCACGACTTCCTCAGTACCGGATGGTCTTATAAATGCTCTGGAACAATTATCATTAAAATTTGAGATATAATTGTCAATTCTTTCCTGTAGTGCCTTCGGTTCGAGAAGAAATTTCTCCGTTTCTTTGTCACATATTAGAGTCTCGAGATCACATCTCTTTAAATAGATTTTGTCTTGTATAGTGTTTAGGTTGTCGTAAAGGCACAGAGAAAATTTGCAACCAAATCGGGCCTGGACAAATTTTCTTGTAACTTCAAATGCAAACATGTCCGAGATGGCATCGCCAATTACAGGGTTGAACAAATTCAGGAAATATGTTAACAGTTTGCATGAATTATGATTTATCCCAAATTTTGACATTTCTTCAACCCACGATTTTAACTTATCTCCTCTGTGAATTACAGTCCCGTGGCCATTTGCCTCGAAATATACTGCAATGTCATATTCTTCTGCTTTTCTGTGAAGATGCTTAACTCCTGTCGGGACACAGTTAATAGAAAATCTGAAATAATCTGGATTTAATGTGCTAAGTAAATCATTTAGGTATTTGGTGCTAGCTCCATTGGCATATGCAGTTTGAATCACACCTAAACTCAAAGTAAGAGTTGTGCCTGTTTCAACTGTTATCTCTCTAATAGACTGATTTAATAAAGTAACGATCACAAGAATATAGCATGCTGAAATTCTATCTCCATCAATCAGAAAAATCCCAGAATTTTTATTATCATGTAAGTGATCAGGTGCAAAGTATATCAATCTGTCAGCATCCCCATCAAAAGCTGCAACATAGTCAACACTATCTGAATCATAATCTTGGTGAGAATAGAATCCAATTGGAGGGAGGTTATTTTTTTGAATATATTCTGCTCCACAGCCATCATTAAGTTTTTCAGGCTTATCGCAGTTAATCATTTTTAGGTTCAAATCAGCGTGAGATAATATCTTTGAAACTTTATCAGCGTGGTATTTTCCTACGCCATTTGCAACATCTATTAGCAAAAGCCCCTTTTCATTTATCTTGTAATTTTCAATACTTTCTGGTTTTGCCTTGAAAAAAAGATGTCTGTTTTGAGTAAAAATGAATGAATGATCATCATTCTGTATTAAATCCACCAACTGTTTAAAGTAATATTCATGATAGGCGAAGTAGACTTCAAAGAATAATGATACTATCTTGTTCTTGTTTAGGTTGTTACAGTTCTCCAAGTCTGCAATAACATTTTCTAGCATTAAACCTTTTCTAATATCTATTGGAACTCTGTCTATAATCAATTCATTTGCAAGTGCTACCATGAAATGTAACTGTGGAGTAGTTGTAAATCCAAAGTTCAAAAATCTGGATATTTTAAATTCTGATATAACTCTTTCAATAGACTCTAAGATATGTTTAGACGATGGTCTAGTGTCGAAACCTACTATTAGCTTCGCTTTTGATAGCTCTATTTTATTCAGTTCATCATCGTTCAATTCCAAATTCTTCTTGAAATAGCCCATCAACACTCTCACTGGATTGCTCCCATCCTCATAGTTTACCACATTAAAGCAAATTTGCTCAAAATCTTTGTTCAGCATACTTCCTGTTACATCCACAATCTTCACCCCATTATCTTGAATTGGATTATGGGAAGCTGTTATTACAACTCCTACCCATTTTTGCTCCATAATACTTCTCATGCAAGCAATTATAGTGCAAATCATAGCCACTTGTTCTACTTTATGTGGGTTCTCATCATAATTCATCCTGAATCCAGCTGTTCCATATATTAATGGCCTTAAACTTTGTAATTTGCCACATTTTTCTATTAAAACTCTTGTCACTCTTTCTTCAAATTCACTCATTTAAAACCTATTATTATTATTTAATCGCAAATCAAATTCTTCACACAAAATTTTATGTTTTTTTCCCCATTTCTCCTTAATTTATTTTTATTCTTATAAATATACTGACGTGTTATTTAAACTGCTTTTTAACCCCTCCCCCCCC
>QZWW01000034.1:0-19337 GCA_004337795.1 Cryptosporidium viatorum
ATATATATTCTTTAAATAATTGCGGTAATCATTTTCCTCACTTAAGGGGAGTAAAACAAATAAATCGAAGTTCTTATATTTGATCGATAGCATTCAGTGAATTCAAGGAGATGATTAATATTTGGATTAATTTGGAAAAGATTTAATTATTTAATATTATCAATGTACTATAAGTAATAATTTATTGTTTTCATGCAAATTATGAATTACGTATTTATCAATTCAGCAGTTTCTACAAATGATGAAATTGTTAAACTCCAACTTCGTGAACTTGGACAACCAATATGCTATTTCGGAGAAGACCAGTATGGTAGAAGAGAAAGATTATCTAATTTAATTGGAAAGCAAAAAACCAATGTTATTGTAGATAAAGATTATGTCAAGCCCTTAACAAAAGAGATATTTTTTTCGGAAGGAACAGATGAATTGATATCTTTTAGAAAGCAAATTCTTACATTATCAATCAAAAAATCATACTACAGACTAAAATACGCCAGGGGATTTTCTGAAAAAGGCCTAATAAAAGAAAAGAACAATTTTTTAACCCGTTTCACGCATAACATTAAACAAAATGCTTGTGAAATGTGTGATACTAGATATGTACTGGGATGCTGTGTTTCCCCATTCGAAGATAAAATTGTCACGTACGGATTGAGTGGAGATTTGAAAGTTTGGGATTCAAAAAATTTAATTCAAGATTTTGTGCTAAAATCTCATAAGTATAGCATTACCGATGTTTGCTGGATTGTTACAGATAAGGGGTATTCAAAACTATTTTCTTGTGACTTAAATGCAGAAATATTTTTATGGAATGATAATCAAGTTGAAAATAAATACATTGGGCATGAAGATCAGGTAAACAAAATAGTTGTACATCCATTCTCAAGGCATTTATTTTCTGCTAGCAGTGATGAAACATGGAGAATCTGGGATATTGAAACTTTAAATCAAATTCAGGTTCAGGAAGGTCATTCTAGGCCAGTATTCGGATTAGATGTGCATCCAGATGGAGCTCTCGCTATTAGTGGAGATTCTGGAGGGGTAATTCGAGTTTGGGATATCCGAACTGGCAGGTCGATATTATCTCAGTTAGCTCACTCAAAAAAAATCATTACTTCTCAGTTTTCTCCCAGCTGTGACGCTACGTTTGCCACATCCTCTCAAGATAATTACATTAAGATTTGGGATTTAAGAAGAATTGATAAGCCTTTATTGTCTAACCTTCTGGGGCACTCAAAACAGATATCAAAGGTTCAATACGAACCGAAAAAAGGGAGATACATTGCTTCTGCATCTCTAGACGAAAGCATCAAAATTTGGTCCACTTCAAAGCTTAAAGGTGAGTCTACAATTGACTTTACTTCAAACTTTAGCTATATAACCTATTCATGCATAAAACATATAGATACTAATTCACATAAAATTACAGGTATGGACATTTCTTCGAATGGACAAAAAATTTTCACAGTGGGGTTAGACCGTACCATTAGAATTTGGTCCTCGGAAAGCGAGAATTTTTCATAGTAAACACAAATATCAAATTATATCTCACTTCCAATTATTGTGTCATTATGTAGCAAAAATTGCTCATTCTGTGCAGGATTTGTAGGTGTAATAATAGCTTGTCCATTTAACATTTGTATAGAGCTTAAATGAGTTCCTTGTTGATTAGAAAACCCATTTTGTTGAGTCAAGAACCTTGAAACATTTGATTTCGACCTTTTCCTAGGCTTTTCAATTAAATCTGTATCTCTTTTCACTGCTTCATTATTACTTTGGACAAATTGTGGTGCGATTGATACATTATTTATATCGGGAATAACAATCTGGCTTGTCACTTGCTCTTGCGTTCTAATGGATTTACCCCTATTTTTAGCGGAAAAATTTCTTGAAGTGTTGAGAGCAGGTGATGGAACAGAGACATGATACTGTCTTCCTGAAGAATTAACTAAAGAACTTCTGCTTTTTTCATCATGATCTACTTGATTTGCGTGCCCAAATTCATCACTTTGAAGAATCGCGTTTCTTAATTTTTCTTGCCAAGCATGTTTAAACGAATTTAGACGTTGTAACTTTTTTCTTGTTGAAAGCAAAATTAATAAATCACACCTAATTGCGCAGTATTGTTCTGCAACTTCGATATTTAAAAACGGCAGTGGGAAAATATCAAGCTTGAAATGTTTTAAAAAATTTTCTACATCCGAAGAGAACTTCCTGGGAAGAGTGGAAATATATTGAAAGCATAATGCCCCAACAGTTGTGACGCCACTTTTCTTTGGGCCGAATGAATCATGCATTTTTAACTTTGATATGAATTTAAGCTCTTGTTCAATTTCATTTTCAATTTCAACCAAATCCCCAACGCATTTCTGCATATTCATACCTACTTTCTTGTTATTGTGTTGATTTAGCTTCGGTTGAATGTCAGAAATAATTTTCTTAGCATTTCTCCTTGCATTCCTATCATTAAAACTTTCAATCAAAGCAATTCTCCTATTTCTATCTTGCTCAAAATTATATGAATATCTAATATATGGATGTCTGCTACGTTCCTCCTTGAGAGAGGCAAGAACGGATGGGTCAGGAGAATTTCCAAGGTTTCTTCTTCTAGAGTCAAAACTTAATTCAACCAACTTTTTTGAAACAGAGTAATACCTTTGTTTAAGTTGTTCCAACGTACGTTGTTTTCCAGAGGGTGGAATAAATCTGTCATGAATAATAATAAACCTCAAATCGAATTCCTTGCATAATTCAAACAATAAATAAGTATCATCTTCTGTCCAATCTGGGTCTATATCCTTAATAAATTTGTTATATTGTTCTGATTGAATGCTATAAATTGTTGGATGTTTGTTAAACTTTGAAAAGTAATAATTACTCATATGGTTGTCTTTTTGCAAAGTATCTTCCGGAGAACTAAAAACAGAATTGTTATTTTCTCTTAATTTATCCTTTAAATTCAATTCTTTATTTCCATTAATAAAAACCTCTTGACTGTTTAAATTTTGGACTTTTGACCAGTGGCATAATTTAAGAGAATCATTGCGTGCGTTGTTCCTAAATTTAACCAATTCCCAATTAGATATGGGTTTCTGTTTAGAAGAAATTCCAATTGAAGTATTAATCGGAATGCTAACCATTTCCAAATTTGAACTTTTCAGTATTTTCTTTCCACAATTATCAGATGATTCGTCATTCTTCAGCTTCTCCTTCATCTGAGAAACTATTTTAATATTAGGAGTGACGCCCAAAATATCACGAATAATGGATCCCATATTATTAAACTTTGTTTCGCAAATCTAATGTTAACTCCTTTTAAGCGCTTTAGAAATAATAAGGTAAATAAATGTTTTCATTAATATTTATGAATATATGTAGATAACAGAATACACAATATTATTCCCACGATTCATTAAATTTATTTCTGGAATTTATTAAGGGTAATAAACTCAAAAGGCTGAATTCCGGTTATTCCAAATGTACTCAATTGCTGGAGTATCTAATGATGCCTTTATAAATGTCTCTAGATGATAAATCTGATTTGTTGGAAAATATTCATTTAATATATAATAAAGTTTTTACTATTAGGAAAGGTTTTATTTTATTTTTTATACCGCACGAATTTATTACAAAAAAAATATCAAGTTTGCAATTTAATATTATGCCATATTCAAATAATAGTTTATTTTTTTCGCATGAGCAGATAGATAATATAATTCAGGAAAATAAACAGTTAATTTACGGAATTAACTCAATCAAAAAAAATGATGGACAAGAAGAATTTTTAAGAGTATTACTTACAAGGTTACAAAAAAACTTGTTTTTACTTGCACATTTAAGTAACCAGCCTAAGGCTCCAAATCACCTAACTGTTAATGATCTTCTAAGACCAGTATTTTCCTGTGATTATTCATCGGAAAATAAGAGAGTAACTCCCAAACAAACAATGTCCAATAGAGCACCAAGTATTACTTTAAATTCACCTATTTTATCATCAAATACTTCCCAGCAAATCTATATTGAAACTAATAATGTAGATTTTAGAATAAACGACCAAAAGATTTCCGATAAACAAAATCTACAACCATGCGAAAATCTTAATAGTATTTCAAATCCTCAATTATCAAAATTATGTTATGAATCGATCGCATCAATTTCTCCAGAATTTGATCCTCAAAACACTATAGGAATATCAATAGGAAACTCCTCCTCAAGCCCTAATTATATTCAAACCCAGAATAATGAACATTTCATATGTAGATACTGTCAAAGGAAATGTAGAAATCAAAGTGGGCTTACACAGCATACTATGAAAGTGCATCCTGATGCACCTGAAGTACAGCATCTTTTAAAGCAAGCACAATCAAGGTCAAGCCCTAACCCACTTTCTATAATTAATGTTAGTTCATCAACATACTAAGTTCCTAAATCTATTTAAAGTAGTATATTATAAACATCTTTACTAGAAATTTCAAAGTTATTAACTTTGGTATTTAGTGGTTCAATCTTTAATCCTTCAGGATTCTTTAATTTCATCTCTTTTTTTATTATTGGTCGTCCGTAGCTCTTCCATTTTTCATTCTTTGAAACTTCTGTATTCATGGAGTGCTGTATGCTTTCAATAATTTTCTGTCTTGGAATGTTCGCTATTTCTTGATGACGTAAATTTGGAATTGGCCTACCTAGATAACTAAATACAGTTGGTGAATGTTTAATACTTTCAGCAATATTCTCTATCATATTTAATTTCTTAATCGTATATTCAGAAATTGGATCATAAATTTTATTTCCTGTACTTATTTCTATCTTATTTTTTATTTTGTCTTTTAATTCACTATTTGTTTTTAATTTTATCAGTTGTTTAAATGCAGGATGTATGGAATCATTTTGCATCCAATCAATCTTACGAAAGTGCATATGATTTAACTCTGTATTGTTTTTCATTGGATCCCAAATTCCCCCTTGGAGATTTTTCAAAATTGCTTCTCTTTCGCCTGGACTGATTTCATCTTCAAGATTATTTGGAGCTCCACCTTCAACTCTCCCAAACTCCAATAATTTGTCAGGCGATTCAAAATCTTCGGGTAATCCTTCACCCCCATGTGATCTTCTTATTTGAAGCGCTTCTTGTAGTGTTAGTACTTCTCTATCAAGTTTTTCTTCTAACTGTCCCTTACTTGTATTTACACAAAAAATTGTCTCACTTTCTGAAAAATCTAGTTCTTTCAATTCACCAAATTGCTTAATGATTTTCCAAGCTACTTCATTAAGACGATTAACTTTTGCCTCCTGCAACAATATTTTGTTTTCTGCAGTTTCAAGTTTCCTATTCAAATTTATTGATTTTTGATCAAATTTATCCATTACTTGGTCAATTAATAAATTAGTATTTTTAGTAAAATGATCTAATAAGCCTTGCATAACGTTTATTTTTTTCTTTATAGTGCCATGAATTAATGGTCTTAATGTCTCACTTAACTCTGAATTATCTAAATTCTTTTTATATATTGCTTCAATCAAAACGTTAGGCTCTTGAAAATCAGATTTTAAACCATAACTTTTGGTAAGATCCAACAAAAAATATTCTTTTTTTGTTGGATCTTTGTTTGAAAACGAGATAAAAAAATCAAAAAATCTGAAAAACTTTAACTCTTCTAACACAACAAGATTTTCCACGACTTGTGCTAACTTTCTTAGCTGATTTGAGTTGAACATTCCGACAGGAATGGCTACAATAATATCTTCATTTGAGACATTCAACCCCTTAGGTGGCAAAGTTAAACATGAAAATTTTAATTGACCACCCAAACATTCTAAATCATTATAATAACCATTTGAAACTAACCTGACCAAGTCAAGAATGAAATAATCTTCTACTTTTTCCAAACATGATTGGAATAAACCACTATTCTCACTATAATGATTTTTCATTACTCTTAGAAATAGTCATTTATTCAAACATAAACTATTTTAATATATTTTTTTATTCTTAATCTATTATCACCCATAAATACACACTAAATTATTTATAAAAAAATGCAAAACTAAATTGGAATAAATTGTACAAATATTAAAAAAAAATGTTGCCACACAATTTGTTTGCAATTTATATTAATATAATAAAATGACCATTTTATTTTCATCTTATTCAAGTTGCACAATTAATGAAATAAATGACAAGAAAGGACACATTTCACGTCTAATCTTTCCGTTTCTTAAAGTTTATAAAAAGTCATTTTTACATATTGCAAATATAACAGGTTTAAAAAATTCAAAATTAGTCTTAAATGTCTATGGTGAGAATAAAAATAACGATAAATACTTGATTATTAAATTATTAAAATACGTTTATATTAAGGAAAAAGATACAAATAAAAAAAAATGGATAACCAATCAATTGAAAAAAATTACATGTTTTAACGAGTATAAAAATGAATCCAGTTCTAGTTTACATTCAGGTATTTTCACAGAAAGAAATGGAATGTCAGAAAATTATTTATTAAATTGGAGGTCTGATATAATAATGCCTATGCAAAAGATAATTATTCCCAAAATAGATAACATATCACGAAATTATTTGACGTTTCCAGTCATACCAGAAAGAATATCTGCCTCTTTCAACTCGAGATTAGGTGCTAATAAACTTTGTTTGACTAAATTAGACAAGCATGGGTTCTTTAATAACACAATCAAAATAAATAATATAACCGATGGCTATCAAAATAACTATTTACGGAATCCCGATCAATTATTGTCTTCTAGTAATTCAAATATTTTGGCTCAAAAATTTAGAACAAATAATTTGATATTTATGAAACCAAATATTGAAGGAATAGAAACAGAAGAATTTATAGGAAATAGCAACACATTTTTTATAAATCTTACTACCTCAAAATTTCCTGTAATTCCAACAACCACCAGCATTAATCCCATTAATTACAATCTAAGGATAGCGTCTTCATTACAAAACAAGTGCAGATCCGCCCCGTTTCAGATGAGTAATACAACAGATAAATTGGAAGAAAACTCCGAGGAAAGTATGGAATGGAATAGATGCGGTGAAGGAAGAGTTAGTAAAAGAAATGAGAACGGAAGGGTGAAATGGAAGAGATATCCCTTATATAGTATAAATAGTCAATATAAGGGAATATTTGGTGAAAATACACCACAGAAAGTTAGGTTGAAAGGTCCACTTAGATACAGAAAATAAATCAGCAATGAAATCAAAGAAATATAGCCAGTGACAGGTCGGAATTAATGATTACCACAAGACATAATCTTGTTTAATTAGTCCCGGTTATTACCAGCATTCAATATCACTTTAATGATATATCCAAGATATATGAATATCTTAGTCTGCTCAAAAAAGTTTTATTTATTATCATTTTATATTGCTTGCCAAACAACTTATTTTGCTAAAATTATCTATATTTAAACAAGTTATAATATATAACGGCTCAGAGACATAACGTTATTGTAGATAATGTTTAACTTTTACGTTTTCACTAATACACTATATAATAATCTTTTACAAAAAAATCTTTGCTGTTAAGCAGGGTATAAACATTTTTTTTTTTTTTTTTGTGAATTACTTATTATATATTTGTTTAATTAGTTCCACTTTCTTAAACAACATGCCATGGAGTATCAAAGTATATCTGCGACTTCTGTTATTAATTATTGAGCATTCGGATATATTCTTGCTTTAACCTAAGTGAACCCGCTATTGTTAAATTGTTATTATCCAAATTTTCATTAATAGACATTTCAAACTTTTTTCTGATGTTTTTTTTTGTATCTATATAACAACTTTTTTGCTGAGGAATCCATGAGTGACTCGTTTTATTAAGTTCTTCAGCTTTTCGAAGTACCTTGATCATCAGTTCTCTTACTCGATTGGCAAAGTTTTTAGTCGAAGTTTCCTTTTTATCCAGCTCTGTTGCATGCATTTGCGGTAGCCAATATGCAGATAGGGTTATTTTTCCGTAGTTGCAGAAAAGTAAACATACAAGTACCCAAAATGGGATAATGTCAAATGCTGGTGAGTATGCTGAATATTTGTATAGAAGAACAACTGGCGTTACAGGAGTGAGAGATTCAAATGCGCCTAGCTTGAAAGGTATAATATTACTGCCATTTGTTGTAGTTCCTTCAGGAAATATGACAAGTGGAGTATTCTCTAAAGAATTAAAGTATTTAATTATTTTGCTTCTCCAACTTAATAAACATCTGCAGTCATTGATTTTTTCTGAACGAATGAAAATTTCGGAAGTTCTAGATTTAACCAACTCAAACCTTTTAAGTTGTCTATTTTGAATTAAATGTTTAGCCTTTGACCTAGTTTCCATACAGCTCCTATCAACATAGATACATCCTATTATGTCTGCAACAGTACCTAAAATATAGTTTTCACGAATTTCTTTTTGAGCAACAAACCCACATGAAACATATCTCATAAAGAAGGAAATGTCTAAAATCGAAATATGATTAGAAACGATGGTTACAACGTCATCCATTGCAGGTAAATCGTCTGATTTTACACAACTGTATATTACTCGTCCATTATCATCAATACCATTCTTTTCTAATACAAAATGATCCACTTCTACAACGCCCAACAGTCGAAGAGTGAAAGATCCTACAAATTTAACAATTAGTATATGAATGTAATTGTATAAGTGAGTTCTATTTACCCAAGGAATTGTAGTTCCAATTAACTTCAAAATGAGTAAAATCGTTATAATAAAAATTGTTGTTAAACTTAACGCAAATATTCGAAGTGGGCAATAAAGAATTGATCCAAGCACAGAATAAAATAGAGAAATATTTTCATTGTCTAATCTTTTGCAGAAATTAAATTTTGATTGGTTAATATCTTTCAATTTATTTGGACTGCGTTTGATATATACATTGTATGAATATGTAAACCAAAGTATTGAGAACGTCGATAAACCGGCATAAATTTTGAAAATAAATGAAATAATTTCAAATATAGTATGCAATAACATAAAATATAATTACTATTCTGCAACAGACATAAAGATATTGAATTACTTATTTTTCATTTGATCAGCATTAAAAAAAACAACTGTAACAATTTGGCGGTTATATATTTTTTTAAGATGCTTAATTGTACGATAATAAAAAAAAAAAGATAATTCTTTTTACTTTCGAAAAAAATCCGAATTAATATATTCACAAAGGTAACAAAACATAATAACAAAATATCAATTGTTTGAGTTACCAAATAAATTAGAGTATAATTTTTTAATATTAAATTCCTTCCTCTCAAATATTCGATTGAATGAATTAGAAGTACCTGAATTACACTCTTTTGAATTATCCTCTGGAGTAGTATTTGTCAGACGAATGTCTTCAGAGCCATTACTTATATTTGTGGCAAATTTTGGTTCAATTGAATTACAAATCCCTTTTGGTACAGAAGTTTCCGATTCGTAATAAAGGCTTTTAATAAACGAATTCTTAGCTGCTAGTTCTTCATCTTCTTTGATAATTTTTTTTAATAAAGGTACCCACCACATATGACTCGTGTGAATTTCACTTGGTCCACCATCTTTATGAGGGAGGAGCAGATAATCCTTGTTTTCTCTAACAAACTCTTCTCTTTGTTGTTCGGTCTTTATTAGTTCGTGACTAAAACGGCATTCTTTAAGATTTCTACAAAACCCAACAGTATTTAAGTATCTACAAGGAAATTTTGATATTTCATGGCTATACTGACAATCACTCTTTGAGCATTTTCCTGAAATAAAATACCAACAAAGTTTTTTCTTCGTAATAGGAATTGTTGAATGTTTAAATTGGCAAGAGTTTCCATTTTTACATCTTCCTTTAATATAATAAGTACATAACTGAAGTCTATTCGATTTATTGTTTGATTGCAAAACTAACTTCCTAGAAATTTTTCTTTTAATTATCTTATCATTATCCTCTAGCGTTTTAGACATCATCACAGATGATATTAGTATAGTGATGGATTTGCATGAATGCAAATTAATCACTTTAATAATAAAAAAAAAATGACAATTTGTTTATTACTTATATTTTCATTATTTAATAACTTCGTAATTTGGCGCGCAGTATGTGGAGATGTGCAATGTCATTATTAGATTTTTCTATTGATCAACAAAGTTTTAAAAAAGAGTAATAATAAGATTGAGAAATTATTTTAGATGCACACAAATTTTATTACAAACAAAAAAGTTAGTGCAGATAATAAAAATGAAAATGTTCAACGTCTTAGACATGAAAAGGAAAAAATAAAAGAGTGGAATGAAAATTTGACTAACTTAGTTACAAACATCAACCGTAAAACAAATAATCCAGTAGGTAAATTAATTAATAATAATGTCAAGCATAATAAGTATTATGATAATTCTCCAAAAAATATACCTTTTAATGGGCGTGTAAAAGCAGAAAATAAAAAAGTAAATGAATATTTTGAAAAGAAATTCGATTTTACAAATCAAAAAAATAAAAATAATACGCTTGAAGATCAATACACATTAGCGCTTATTGAAAAACAGAATATTGAAGAGTCTTGCAATGAACTTAAAAAGAGGTATAATCAACTCGTACTTAGATTTGAAGAAGCAGTAGAACAAAAGGAATCGTTTAGAGAAGGGTTAAAAAACAAAATTAATGAATATCAAAAACTACAAGAGCTTCATAATGGCACCCAAAGTCTACTTGCCGTGGGGAACAAAGCTCAAGAAGAACTTTATCAAACTCAGAAGCAATTTCAAATAATTCTTGGTAAGAGAAACGTTGAATTCTCAAACGTGAAAGATGAACTCGAAGCAAAAAAGACAGAATTCGAAGTAAGTTAAAATATGTGAATTTCTAACTCATTTAATTTTTTTTTAAGGAACTTGAAAAAAAGTTTGAATTACTTGAAAATGAAAATAAAGAAAAAGATAAAAATATAGACAAAATAAGCAAAGAAAAAACTAGCATTGAAGAAAAACTATCTAGTTTTATGAAGAATAATCAAGATCTGAAAAAAGAAAGAGATCAAATGAAAAGGGAATTGAAAATTTATGAACCTCTATCACGATCGAAAGAAATGGTCGACAAAATGGCAGCCTATCTAGAAACATTATTAATAAAAAGAAATGAAGTAATATCGGAGATTACTGAGGATTTATCAAAAAATACAGGAAACCTTACGGAGGAAATTTCGAATATTCGCAAAGATATTGTTGGAATTGAAAATAGTATCAAAAAATTTTCAAGTATAATTTTTCATTTTAAAAACGATATAATTGCAAAAGAAAATCAAAGAATTCAAGAGTCTGATATGCTTGTGAAGAGCTTGAAAACAGAACTTACAAATTCTAAAGAAAAGATTATTAACCTTAAAAGATTACTATTTAATAGTGTTGGACGTCCAGGAAACGCTCTCGAACCTAGTTTAACCTTCGAAGTTAGAAATGGTTCAATTCTACATAAATTACAAGGTAGTCATGGTAATACAGTAAAATGTTATTGCAGAATTATTGGGACAACATTCGAATACACAACTTCAAGCAACGTTGCGAAAACTATATCTTTGGAAAAAGTGATAGGCATTGATTATGGAAATAACTCCAACTCATTTCGAAGAATTAATCAACCTAAAGGCTTCTTCCATGAATTGTTTAAACGTCAGACAAAAAGTGATGCCGACGAAGACAAGAATGAAGTAATAAATGCACCGTGGTTATTTTTTAGCATTAGAATTCTTGATGGATACGATACAGTTTGCTCAGATTTCATTGCCAGCTCACTGGAATCTGCAATGTCATGGATCGTCACTATTGGCCGCTATGCAACATATATACAAAGATCAAAAGGCTTGTTTACATATAATTTCATCCAAACGAAACATGAGTTTTATAGTGTATCTTTAAGGATGAAAGTTATGTACTTATGCAGGCAAAAGGGAGTAAACATATCACAACTATACATTATTGCAATACATACAAGCTGCCTTAAAAACCCACAACTCATTAGAAACCAAACCGCATGGAATAATTTGAAGAATATTATGAGGAGAATTACCAATAAGAAATTTCCCAAGTAAGAACACTTGCGCGGCATAACTTAACATTATCAAAATATGAATATTTCAAATTTAATTAATGCTGATGTAGACGAAAAAGGGTTTGTTTCCGATAAACTCAGAGATGATTTCTTTCAGATTATGAGAAATAGGCCAGAAAACCGAACTTGCTTTGATTGTGAATCTAGGAATCCCACATGGCTCTCTTTGTCATTTGCCGTATTTATTTGCCTTAATTGCTCTTCTGACCACAGAAAGATGGGAGTGCATATTAGTTTCGTAAGATCATCTGATCTTGACAAATTTACTCCAATTCAGCTGTTAAGGATGGATATTGGTGGAAATGGTCGAGCAAGAAATTATTTCAAACAAGCTTTGGGAATTCATTTCTCTCCAAAATCTAAGGAATATGCGAGCTCTACATGTGGGAGACAATATAAACAGATACTAGATTCGGAGATCTCTGGGTATATCAACTTAAACTCTAAAGAACCAAGCGAGTCTGAACTCGATAGAGATAATTACACAGCAAACTCTGAAAAGGTGGACACTCAATCTACTGGGGATATTCAGAATATAAAGTTTAAATCAATACCTAGTACTGTTAACAGATATAATAGCATTCAAAAGCAAAGCAGTTTAATAAACCAAAAGGGCCGAAGGTTAGATGAAAATTTTGATTTTGATTCGCTAGTTTCATAGCCATAGACATTTCATACTAATTTCTAAAAATGTGCCGCTCCTACTTCTTTTTCAATTTCCTTGAATTTGTGAGTGAATATTACACTAAATGAATTATTCAAGTGGTATATCAGACGAAATTGCTGAATATTTTGATGATGGTGATTCCAGAATTGAAAAAAAGCTTATTTTGAGTTCAGACGGTCTGGGAAGTTGTTTTTTTGGAAGATTTAGTGTGCCTACTCATGCCCAAAGCATGGTAGGTGCTATTTTTGTCGACTATGTGACTCCTGTAAGAGTAAGTCATTTAAAACTTTCTTAATTTCCGCGTTTATAGGTTTTAGGATATTGATTCTTTAAGTGTAAAATATGAACCGTCTATTTTCCCCAAAAGTAGAACTGATTCAAACCAGATAAATATCAGGATTAGAGATAGCAATTCGAGGCATTGTATTGGAAGGCAGGTATCACAAAATAATTCCAATTATGCGGCTATCATTGACAAAGGAACCCACTATGAATTAAAAATCTTAGATGGACTATTTGTATTTGACCCTAGCATTAAAGGAAAAAATGAAAGTAATTCCGACGTTGCAGAGAATTTAAAACGTGACTACATTTTTAGAGAAGCTGCTGTAACCGCTCGTATACAAGAATCATCTAATAAAATGAGGATTAAACTTGAAAATGACATTGAGGACGATCAAACACCTGAAAGTGATATAAACAAAGATCAAGGCGTTTTTAATAAACTCTGCGAAAATAATGCAATGCCTGGGGTAATAAGAGGAATATTGGATGATATTTACGATAAAGATTTTGGTCTTAAACAACAAGAAAAAAAAAGAAAAATTTCTGCGATGCTAAACAAAGAGAATTCAGATGACTCACGTGTTGTTGTATCTGCACTTTCATTAACTACGTTGAAGAGCGGCGATGATTGGGACTATGATGGGGACGGGAAAATGAGCGATGATGAAGGTTATATAGAAAAAAATGAAATGGATGAGAAGTTTGAGGAAGAACACAATCCAAATTTAGTGAATGGAAATATCGATTATTCCAATTCAGAAGACGATGAAGGCCCAGATGGGATTTTAACAGAATATGGACAAACTCTTAAGACAATGATAGCCAATCAACAAGATATGGAAGCCGATGAAGAATTAAATTTGTATTCTGATGAAATTGATGATGATGTTGAAAGTAAAAGCAATCTAAGTAGTTCTGCTCCGGCAGCAGTTAATACGAGCACTCAATTTGATTCACAAAAAAAGACAGTGAAGTCTCCAACGGCAATATCATCTTCAATTAATGGTTTATCTAGGAGTCTCGAAACAGAAGTTATTCGTAAACTTAGCCTTGCTGGAGGTAGGATGCAAATCAAACCGTTCCTTGATGCGATGAAAGTTAAGAAGAAAAATAAATACTTTGAGGAAATACAGGAAATCATTAAAAAGGTTGCGGACACTCACACCGAATACCATTCAAATACGAAAATAAGTTACATTACTCTTAAAAGTAATTATCGTCAAAGGTGATCTAAAAGATAAATCTTGAAGTTATGGCCGTCCTGTCTAACTAGTATTTTCACACAATAATTATTTTTTATAGATATCTTGATTTGTTAATATTACCCCCATTTGTTTATGTAAATTGTAGCTAAACATTCAAATGTCGCTATTTAAAGATAGGAATATGGAGGGAAATTATTTTTCTATGCTAAGCATAAACTTTCCAGTTCTTAGTTTGATAATTGGAATTGTGCTAACTATTGTGGGGTCTTGCTTTATGGCATTTGGAAATGCATACATGAAGAAGGGTCTTCATATTCAACAACAGAAATGTATCAACAATTCGCGAAATAGCGTTTACAGTATGGCTTATAATGAAGTTACATGGTGGATAGGTGTTATTTCATACGCTTTTGGAGCAATTGTTCATATTATTGCACTTGGGTTTGCACCAGCCTCAATTTTAGCGCCCATGAATAGCTTTGGTTTAGTAGCTAATGCATTCGCTGCAGCAACTTTACTTGATGAAAAATTTGGAATTTTTGAGTTGATTTCCACAGTTGGAGTCATTTTTGGAATTTGTTTGTGTGCAATTGCATCAGTTATTCCTACTGAAACCCCAACGACTGAATATTCGGGGATTGAGTCTTGGTCAGATCCATATTATT
Organism: Cryptosporidium viatorum; assembly: GCA_004337795.1. Taxonomy (NCBI): domain Eukaryota; phylum Apicomplexa; class Conoidasida; order Eucoccidiorida; family Cryptosporidiidae; genus Cryptosporidium; species Cryptosporidium viatorum. The sequence continues at coordinate 14,928 of QZWW01000034.1, forward strand.
TAATCTATATCATTTTTTGTTTTATTTGCGCATTAGCTGTCTTAATTGTAATCAATAATGAAGAAGCAAAGTACAATGAACAAAAAGAAATTCAAACAAGAAGGGCAATACTTAAGTCATTAGATGAAGATTCGCATAGTATCATGTCGGCTGGGAAAGTATCCCCGAATAATTCGTTAAATTTGAATAATCACGCAAAAATTAAAATTAATCTTCCTAAATATCCCAAATATATAAGTATGTTATATGGTTTTTTGGCAGGTCTGATAGGTGCCCAATGCGTTCTCGAAATAAAAGAAATGGTTGCTTGGGGTGAATTTGCTCTGCAGCATACTAGAGATTGGATGTATAATATACAGCCATACCTTGCATTTATATTCTTTTCCACTTCTACCTGGCTACAGATGCATTTTCTTAATTTGGGGCTTGCTATGGGAGATGCAACATTGGTGGTGCCTGCATATTACGTTTTTTGGACCCTTTTTAGTACTTTTGGAGGGTTCACTAAATTTCATGAATTTGAAGGATTCACATTCTCAATGACAATAATATTTTTTTTTGGAATTGTTATTACCACATCATTTGTAATTGTGATGTCAATTAGAGAAATTTTGGCATTTAAAAAGGCAGTTGACGAAAGCGTAACTGATAACGATGGAATAACAGAAGAAGTTCCCAAATTAGATGGAGTGAAAGGGAATATGCTTGATATTCAGCTCCCTCTTGCAATGGGTGTTTTAACTATGATAAATGCAGGAAAACTCGCCGGAAAATACTTTATGAATGCATCTGCTCAACTAAGAAAAACAAGAAGCGCATCAGATCTAATAGGTGAAAAAAGAGGATCTATTGAAATCATAAGCAGACAAAAAGATATTTGGACACTGCCAAGTAACGTAAATTATTCAAATACAAACGACCCTAATTCACCTAATTACCAAAATTCTGTTTGGAGGCCTAAGCCTATTAACGAATTAATCTTCGAAAACGTTGAATACAAAGAAATACCCTAAAAGCTATAATTTATCAAAAGAAATATTTAGAATTTAATAGAATCAATGTATTTCAAATATAAAATTAAAACCCAAATGACTATGAATCCACTTCATGTGAAGCATGAATAAATTGATTATTCAACTGAAATACTCCAGTTGTATCATTAACATCGATAACATTAGAGCTATTTGCTGATTCAGTTGATATTTTATAGCAATTGCAATAATAAGGATACCCTCCAATAGAACAATGTTCGCATGAAGCGCATTGCGCAACATCTTCACCAAATACGTCGCCATATGTTCCTGGGTTAACGATATTTTGCACTTGTTGAATAATATTAATTTGGTTATTTTGGTCTTGAGAAATTCCATCTGAAATAAATGTGTGTTGAATCTGTTGTATGGGCGATGAAATTTCAAGTGTAGAATTTGGGGTTGTGATCTCATTTGGAGAAAAAACTTGCCTATATAAAGAAATTGATTGATTTGCAGCAATACCGTTTATAATAAATCCATTATTAAAATTTTGCTTATTTATGGATTCCTCTTCAATTGTTTCACTCTGCAGCATTGAGTTGGTTGCAGAATCTGAAGAAAATGCCAAAGGATTAAAATTAAAGTGAGCTCCTTCATTTATGAAACTCTGTTGAAAATGTGATCTGAAAATTCCATTTCCTTGTGAAAAATCTCCATACAAATAGCTTTCTTTTAATTGTTTTATATTAGGATTATCGTTTTCGTTTTCCAGCGATCCAATCCAGTTTTTGTTATTTGGTTTATTCCCGTACCGATCTGCCTTATGCATATCGATATTGTTTATCAAAATTTTATTCTGGCTTATATTACTGAGGAAGGAAGATGGGATTGGAACTTTTGGAATGAAAGAATTTGGATCTAATGAGCCACCTGCATAAATACTTCTGCTCATATCATTTAATGATAATCCACTTTTGTTTGTTTGAATACAATCCAAAATTTTTGAGTTATAATTAAATTGTTTGTTCATAATACAATCTGCACTCTCTGCAATAGGTGTTGCTGAGGCGGTAGATACATCGCCAACAATGCAACCATATCTATTTGAAGTGAGAGTTTCGCCATCAATATCATGCCCCGACTCAGAAATATACTGTTTTGTACATCTTGGAGTTAAGGAATTGTTATCTGAATTATAATATTGATTATTTTGAGCTCTCAGTATTGGAGAATTTGGAAAAGAATAAGATTTGGATGTCAGATTCTGATCTATACCTTTGCTATAAGCATTCTGAAGTTCATTTGCGTCACTCAAAAATTTATCTGAATTTATGATGTCCCAATCTTCCATATTTCTCTTAATTTTTCTCTTGTTCTTTTTATTAATTAAGCCTACTCCCCCTTTGTTAAACTCATTTACTGAACTAATTGAATTAGGTTGTTTTTCCAAATTTTCACAATGGAAATGCAGTTTAAGTGGTAGAGACATTAATCCAGAGTATCCTTTACTCAACTGATTTATCATCTGTATATGACCTGATTTTCCGCAAATTATCAATTTAGACATCACATTACTAAGTAATTCTTCGCAGTCAAAAGTGTAATTCTGTTTTCTTCTCCATGCCATTTGTATAACTTTTGAGTCATTAATAAATAATATATATCGATCATGAATCCTGCCTTTCAAATCCGAAATTGTTGGGCCAACAAATACTTTATGCGAAGAATAATTTTGTTGGGGGCAAAACGTGGCAGCAAAATAGCCACAAGAAGCCATGAAAACACCATATGAATCATAAACGTTTTTAGAAATTTGAAATTTGTTTGTTTGAGAATCCTGCTCCATAATTTTAAAATGTCCCATTAATTTATCATGTGCCTTACCTTTGAATAAACAGCTTCTGCATGGACAAAACACCCATCTCTTAGGTTGTCCCCTAAAAGTTAAACAAATTATATTTCGTTCATGGCTTTCTAATGCCTTTCCAGTTGTTCTCATCTGTATTGAATCCATAAAAGCTTTAATTTCACTGCTTTCGCTTATACACAACCTTCTTAATACAATAGTTCCAAGCTCATAGTTGTTCATTATCGTCTTTCTTTCATCTAAAGTTGTGACTGAAGAGAGTAATCTATCGGCATCCTCGGGAGATATTAATACGAAATCAGGAACATGTCTTGGTTTCAACTTGCCCCCACGCCTATTAGAATTCACGTTTCTGTTAAATGTGTTGACTTCTGATGAATTACTCACTATCCCATCTTTTAAGCCATTGTAACCCCTCTGTTTACTTAATTCTGCATCGTTTCGGTGTATATCTTGGTTTCGGAACCCATTCCTAATTCCAATCATTTGATTTACTGACATATTTTCATACTCATAAATTACATCACTGTCCACTGAATTACAGTGAAAATCCGACATTTTGATATCAAAACAAAATGCGACAATGTAATTACAATCCAATTATCGTCTGATTCTGTAAAAACGTGTTCGTAATTTAATTATCTTGATTTATTGGTTAATCTTTTGTTGCATTATAATTTGAATAATTCAGTTTTAGTTTTAATTAATTGCTTGTATTCAATTACTTTTATATTTCACTTTATTTTAGACGATATCTCTATTATTTAATAAATATTTTAAATTATTAGATTTTCCACTTTCGCCACTAGCTAAAGTTATAATGGTACTTTATACAATACTTAATTCCTATTTATTTGTGGGATAAGCAGCCACCTGACATGCGTGCAGTTGTTCACACAAATGTCGGCAGATAATGATATCTCTATTTTTAGCGGAATCTTGCCTTTAATATCTTTCTAGCACACGTATGTTATTGATGCAGGTTGGCGCCCAACGTGGGGGGCGGTATATTCATGCAAGCATGAATATTTGCTAATTACCGGTAAATTACTTTTAAAAAAATTTACATGCGATTTGATCGAATGTCGTTTATTTTAAAAATTCAATTAATAAAAATTTTATTAGACTAAATCCGTAAAAATATTACTAATTTGCTTCAACAATATTATGTTTTAGGCTGATTGCAATTGTTTTGTGAAAGATAGAAAAACTTGAATGCAGATTACATCTCAATTTTTTTTTTTAATTTTCTTCTATTATGTTCCATTTCCATTTTTATAATCCACAAATTTAATAACTATTGAAGGTTAGCGCTCAAATAAATGCACACTAAGTAGACACTAAATGCAAGAATCATGCATGCATCACACATTATTATCTTGAGATGACACAAATACAAAACTTACTATATCAATAACTTTTGGGTGCAAGGATTAATGACAATAATATATTAATCAATAAGTTTTGAATGTCTATTTCGAATAGTTGTATTAGAGGTACATTGTGGTTAATGAGAATAGATTAATCAATATTCTAAAATACATACATATAATACATATATATATATAT